>WAAB01012151.1:12983-32992 GCA_013389865.1 Piaya cayana
CCTTCCCTGGAGGTGTTTAAGGCATGGGTGGACAAGCTCCTGAGGGACTTGTTTTAGTGTTTGATAGGAATGGTTGGACTTGATGATCCGGTGGATCTCTTCCAACCTGGTGATTCTATGATTCTATGATTCTATGAAAGTTATGCCTCAGGACACCATAAGCCCTTGTAACACAATCCTAATGTGTGGTGAAAGTTCTAGAGTGGCTTTATATTTTGACAAAAAAAATCAGCAGTTTCATTGGCCATAATGATCCAGATCCAGTACATTTCTGTGGACTAAACTAGCAGAAAGACCGCTCTGGGAATGTGCATCAGATTCTGTAGAAAACAGTAAGAAAAAGGCAGAGAGATCAGAACATGACAATTACTGCTGAATTTTTCATGCTTATAATGCATTATCTCAAACTGGCACTGCCATTAATGACTGTATGAGGCCTCTGACTGGACACCTACATTAATTTTAGAGCTCCTCTATCATTTTGCTTGAAGCAAAATTTGACATCAACACGATGTTTCACCTTAGATTGAACTTAGTGGGGAAATAACATGAAAGTAAATTAAAAATAACCAGCTCAATTCCCACCACTTTTGCAATAACATCTTTTTATTTTACACCAAAAGCTTTCTAAAACCTTTGGAAGAGATTTCCTAAAGGAAAACCCTATTTTTTTGTACTTCCTTTCCGTGACTCCAAGATGCACCCAAGGCAATATATTACAAGTTCAGGCAATGTATAAAAATAATTAGATACAATTTTTTTCTGTACTGATGAGTGTATGTGCTGTCTATAAATAAAGAGGAATAAAATAAAGATTTGAGGGATCAGACCCCTTCATAGGCTTAGGCTGTACAAACATAATGGTATAGAAGGGGGAGCATACTGAGGTAAGAGAGGGAGATGCATGTACTGACTCTGAAGTTGCCACGTATGTGTGAAGTATTTTTCTCTTGGGAAAACTTAGCTGTCAAAATAGCTTCACAGGTAGTGTTTGAATTGGGGACTGTGGGACAGGAAGAATGGTCAGAGGCTGAACAAAAACTGTAGAAGTTTGACCTCCAAATTTGTCTAAAATAAGAGGTGATCTGAATCATTGCCCAGAATTCAAACCAAAAGAGAAGTGAACTTGTCATGAACTTCAAAAAATATTGCCTATTTTCTTGTTCCTCTGTACTTCCTGAGTGTACTTGGTTCTTTGAGTCAAGGGCCAAGGTAACATTTAAAGAGCTAATCTTGCATTCTTGTCAAGGACCACAAAAGTCTCAAACGAAGTCTGTCTTCCTAAAACTGCTAGGTAAATACTGCAGTGAATTAAATTATTTCAAATGAGACTTGGAAAATTCTTCAAAATTGGTTTGTTTGATCTTTCCTATAATTGGGCATAAAGCAGTTCCTTTCATTTTCTTCCAACAACCAAAAATTATAATAACTTGAGTAACTATGAGTGCCAGAGTTTTTAAGCTACTATGGGCTTTATAGGCCAAGATTAAGTAAGTATCTTCTTTCTTTTCCTTCTTTATCTTTCCTATTAAAGGCCTTACAAGAAGGAGAACAATCACGGGACACTTGTACAAACAGTCCAAACAAAAGCCTTTGGACAACTTGGAATAGATAAACTTGAGTGTGCTGTATTCCACCCAAAGGATGCATCAATAAAGAGCTAAAAATATAAAATGCTGAAATTACTTGAACATGTGCTATTTAGGTCAATATCTATAGCAATTAAATTTAAAATAAGAAGTTATTTGTGTTATTTGTATCTATTTATAGACTTTGTCCAAGATTTGAAAGAACTGCCTATGAGCTATTGTTAATTGACTCTTGTTTATCTGTTATTTCAGGAGAAGAATGATGACAAAAGAGTAATACTAAGTAATTAAATATCCTTTTCTGTAATACAAACCAGTCATCTAACTTTAAGGGTTAGAGGAAAAGATGGTCTGCAGTGATAGTACTAAGAACACCTTTCATAACTAAAAGTCCTTAGAATTACATATCCACATCTGAAAAATTTTCCAATAAGCAGTTTTGCAATCTTCTTTATGACAGAGAGGCATTTGGGTTTCCTTTCTTGTCAAGAACAGAGAAATATTTTTGTTTGTCACATCTTCATTTTTAACCACTATAATGTCCCATTAATTAAAAAACATTACCATTTCTGTACACTTTACTTCAAGATACAATAATGCTGTGTATCTCAATCTCTGTCCAAATTGTTGAATTATACAGAATTAATACAAGTTACTAATGGGAAACTTGAAGAAAATCCACACAATTTCAAGGAAATGTCTCTTATTTTATAAATTAGAATAACATTCATAAATTAGAAAATAATAAATAAATTAGAAAAATTATTTAAAAAATGTAGAAAAATAATTTAGAAAATAACTCTAATCTCTCTTATGCAATGTAAGAATATTTAGGTAGGTCTCTTGCACTGCTAACTTTCCCTGACCCCACCACCCAACCGCACCAATAAGTTTTGGAGAGAAATTAGTAACTTTGTTCAGAGGAATTTCATAAGAAGAGTTTTCTATTTCTAGGTTAAATCTACTGTAATTGTCCCAGTTTATAAATTTCAATAAAAATTCAGTACAATAAAGTGTATCATAGCTATCTGCTATCTGCTTTAGGTAGGAATACAACTACTATAAAGTAAATAGGAAATACAAAGAAAAATATTGCATAATAACTCACACAGAGACAAAATTAAGGATTTAAGGAATGTAGTAGACCTCTACAGACAAAAATCCCAATGAACTTACTATTTTACTCCATACATATTAGTGGAGCAAAAACTATTAAAAATAGCAGTTCTTCATTTGAGAAGATACTATGGACTGTTTTCTTTCTTAAAGGCAGAGATGGAAGACAAGCTGATCTGAAGAATTAGTATTATGCATGAAAAAGATAATCTACCATGAAAAGAATGAGTGTCACGACACAGTTTTGTATTTAGAGATTTAAAAAACTGCACACTGGAAAAAGGTTGGATCATAGGCAAGCAGATTTCTAAATCTATGTAGACTTTTGGACAAAGTGAATAATTTTATACTGGGCTCTGGAAACTGATCCTTTCTAAGATATGTTTGAAAGGTTGTCCTTGGTGAAATACTGGAAAGGTATTACCCAAAAAGAAAATACTAAGCCTCAGCAGCTGTGGCTTGTTTAGGTGAAATTCATGAGCAACTAAGATAGGAATTTTAAAAGAGAGGAGGCACATAAAGCAATGTACCACATGCTTATGACCTTATACAAACAGGAAAAAAAAAAAGGTCCAAGAAGCATTCTATTTATTCTGTGCAAATAGGCGGCTAGTTTTATAGCATTTTCACAGATCTAGAATGTACAATTTATTTCTTTAATTTATATTCTTCTATTGAATGACAATATTAATAATAACAATAATAGCAGTAACAATAGTAATAGTGCCTATAATAAACTTGAGGCTCTACTCTTGCCTTTGCGACAAATTATTTAAGCAGTTGCTGATAATGGTGTTATTGCATCTTCTATCACTGTGATGCCCCCACTTGGGTCCATTTACTTTCAGTGTTTTCCTCTCCTCAGCAAGTATGCAATCATTTATCAAAGAAGACATTTTTTGCTAACACTACTTCTTTTTTTGCAAAGTCTTTTCTTTATCAGTATGAATACAACAGTTTTCTAAATTTTCTGTTAAATATGAAACAAACACCCATTAAAATAAACATAAAGTGTTGATGCTGCATAATATTACTCAATCTTCTATCATAATTCATGTACATACTTCTCAGTACTTGGTATTTTATTCTACAATAGGAAGCTCATACTGAGATGCTACTCGCCCTTTGTTTGCCCTTATTTTGGAAACCAGGGCTACAGTTTCTGTGCAATCCAATTGCACCAGTTTGTCAGCTTTGTTATACATGTAAAGGGCACATCCAGGTAGATGAACAGAAGTGCAGAGGTAGAATTAAATATTCTTTACACAGAACGTGACTTACTGAGTGGAGCAGTCTAGATAAAGAAGAGATCACACTTAATGCCAAACTGGATTTTTCAGGTAGTATAAAATATATTTTGTGATTGTTACATGTTGTTTCAAAACACTTGAGCAAACAGGTTTGCAAAGAAACGCTATGGAGTGGCAACATTTTTGTGCAGTGTCGTCTGTGGAGAGAATCAGGTAAACATTTTCATTTGATCTGGATGTTGAGACTGGATCTTGAGAAACTGAGCATTTATATAATCTTATAATTCCTATTAAAAGTAGTATAAATGCTATGTGTGCATCTGGTCCAGGACAGATGTTTATTTGTAAACAAAGCAATTTGTGTATAGGCATACCCACTCTACTATCTTTTTTTTATCTTGAGAGAACTGATCCAGAAAGTGGTAATTCCCAGGATAAGAGCAAAAATATCGGAGAGATATGTATTCCCATTCATAAATCAAACTAATGAGTGCTGGGTCATTCAGAGAACTATTTAGATAGGTTCCCTTCATGCTTAATTACCCCCTTTGTGGGGTATGTTGCATAATTTAATGTACAAGTAAATTTTTTAAGTGTGATCCTCAGCATCAAGGACCAATCACATTGTTATAACAACAATTTTACTATACAATTTGATGGTTTACATAGTTATTTATAAAACATGTTTTACATCAATGCCTTTTTCTGGGGTTTTTTTTTGTGGGTTTTTTTTTTTATTCGTGGGATTTTTTACCGTATGCATAAGTAATGTCTACATTTCATTCTCTGTTTTTGACAGCATTGTAGCCTAAGGAACACTTGGTATTTCCTTTTATTCATAAATTCTACTTTTCAGAAAAATTCTTGCAACAAATATTTTTACAAGAGAAAGAGATTAATGAAATGATACCACAATTATAAAGACATTGCTGCATTTGGTTTGTCATATTAATAGTGAATAACATTGAAGAATAGAGATATAGGTTGTGTTAAATCACAGCCAGCTCTTAATCCTTTTCTCTTTCTTTAAAATACAATATGAACAGAATATTCAAAGCCACTCTTCAGTCAGACAGGTGTCCATAATCTTCTCTTTTAAGGCAAGGATGGAGGATTATGGTGTTATGGAAGAATGCTGAATCATCAGCAAACCAAAAAAAATAAAATCCCAACTCATCAACTAAACTCATAAGTTAATTTTTAGATTCTTATATCAAAACATTTGAGTTTTACCTTATATTTGTTCATCTTACTGAGAAGGAACACTTATTGCTGTATTTCTTCTAATAAGATAAGAATTGAACATTTTATTTACATGTGGTTTAGTCTGTAATACAAATGCTGTTTACTCTTTTGTCACAAACTGCTCACTAACCAAAACCCACATGAAAAAACTGTCAAATCGAAGGTGATGATTGCAACTGTCATTGGTTTAAGAAACTTAATCATTTGTAGCAGTTTAAACATTTGTAACGAGCTTCTTAAAAGGCTATCTTGATGACATCAATTTAAAGCAGTGTCTTCTTATGTTGATATAACTGAAAAAGTCCTTCATACTCTAAACTCTTACTTAAAATTGTTTAGAATATACACACAAGTTCCAGTGAAAGTACTACAAATTTGGATTGAAATTAGTTTCAAGCCCTTTTAAATTCAAGAAATACAGATAAATAGGCAAATCTTTATTTCATGATTCGTTGTTTAACTCAGGATTAGATGCTGTCTTTAGTATTCCTAATATTGGGTTTGTAATTCCTGATGCTATCTTTTATTCTGCTCTGATCATGCCATCTTATAACTGGTTTTGAGTTTATGAGTACTTGATGTGTTGGGAAAAGGACTGGTACTGCCTAATATGGAATAAACATTACAGGAGTTCTTCAGGAGTGTGAAAAAATCAATATATTTTATTTAAAGAAAAGTATTAATACATACCAACTCAGTGGTTTTTCATCAAAAATCAAACAGAATTTTAACATCATCATGTTTCCAAAGCTCTGAGCATTTGGGAACTCTCTATGGCCTTAAAATGATGAATGGTTACTTATTCCTTTTAGATAATTTCTAAATAAGTAATATCCCGTAACTATTTCATTAAATGTGTAGGCTTCACAGATGCTCTCTTCTAATCAACTTATTATTAACCTATACGTGACATCACTGTAACAGATAACAAGTCATACATATATGAATAAATAAAAGGAAAGATTTGGGGTCCACAGTTTCATCAGTAATCTTCAGAACACTTGTAACCTTTTTTTTAGTACAATTATACTCAGAATTTCCAAAGTTCACATTATTTCAACCCTGTTTTAGTTTATATCCTTCTACTCTCTTGTTATGGTTACTTACCTTAAAAAAAGCAAGTTCTTATGCCATGTTACCATTATAACTGAATAAACAAATGTATTTCAGTAGCCAAGCTTGAAATTCAAAGCCATACCTCCTGCTTACTAACATATCATCATCTTGCTATTTTACTTTCTATAAGTCATTAGAAATTGTGATTCAAAATACTGTATATATAAATAGTTTCACTTATATCATTTTTTCCCCCCTTGGGACATTACTGTGCAATGGATTCTTTGCAGCAGTAATGTATTTATTTGCTTCCTCTTAATTCAGCTTACCTTCACTAACCGGGGTAGATTTAACTCTTACTTTTGTAATGAAATGATGAAATATAGGACTGAACCAAAACTTTACATCAATAAATAGCTGAATCTAAGCAATATTTGAAGCCCAGAAAGTAACAGAATAATAAAAAAAATTATCAAATATACTCAGTTATATATTTTAACAGAAAACTTACCGTTTTAAACAAACTGTTTATCAAATAATGAAGATTAAACAGATTTGTTTAAAGACTACATGTTGCAAAGGATCTCTTCTATGCTGCCACTAATGTTTTGACACTTGTTGAGTGCACATTAGGAAATATTACCCCCAAAAAGAAATCTAGGTAAAAAAAATTGATATACAATGTTTTCTATTGTATTTATTTAGCTAAGATGACTGATTAGATGTTAAACAGAACAGAGGATAATGATCTTTGTTACTGGTAAAATAAAGATTAAGGATGAATAAAATACGGTTGTCTGCTGCACTGAAAAAAATGGGTCCCAAACTACGAATAATTAACAAAATTTTATTATTGTCTAATCTTATGCTGTAATTAATTTCTCTCATCATTGTGCTTTTCAGTGTGGGTTTTAGGTAAGTCTCTGGCTTTGTATTTAAAAATTGAGGAAATAACTCATATCTGATTTAGTCCAGCCTGTATATGAAAGCTATTATTAACTGCATAAACATGGCATGAAATAGGAGAATGGATTGGATAAGAAGTGGCCAGGTTGAGGATCACCTGAGTTTGTTTCTCATAACCAAGGTATGTCCTTGTCTCTTAGTTTTCCCTTTTGTTTTTGATATTTATATTGCAGCAAAATGTCCACTGGGAATAATAAAACCCAAAGATATCAACTGGTAAGATAGAACTATCTATTTATTATTGGTTGCTTTTGTTATGATTGTCTGTGTCAACCCTGAACAAGATCTTATTGTGCTGGGCTCTTAGAATTAGAGAATACCAGATGGTCCCAGATCTAGAGAGTTTATAATTTGAATCAACAGGGTGAATGATGAGGCATAACATAAAACAGTAGTGTGAACAATGTGATGGCAGCAAATGTTACATTAGTTCCATAATTTCTTGCTGCAAGCAAGGAGGGAGTGTTTCATGTGTTTACTGGTAGATTAGGTCTAATACAGTGATAGTGACCTTGTCAGCACTTTGCAGTGCTGTGAATGCTTTCAATGATGACACTAGAAAGCAGCATCATGGCTGCATGCTTCCTGCTTCTCCCTCCAAACTGCACCTGTACCTCTGTTCAGAGGACTAGAAAGATGCGGAAATGAGAAGGGTAACTGGCATGTGTGCCAAGAAAGACTGAGATGAAACTACTGTGGGGGAGGGACAAGTTAGAAACAAACAACTAACTGTATTTTTAACCAAAGAAAATTATTTGCTTTGGCCAGTTCTACTTCCTTCTGCTGGAACATTCTTGTTGACTTTCTTCAGCAGTTTTACATTACTACTCAATGATCAGAGGAAGGAGAAGCCGTGTTAAAACAACTACTTTTGGTATAACTTCCTCTACAGCAATGCCCCAATTCTTGAGTGATATGGAGAAGGAAAGGCCCTTCAACTCTCTGCAGGTGTAGTTCCAGCTTTATCTTTTGATAGACCCATATTTATAGGTGGAGTTGATAGGAAATCTCATTTAACCTGCAGAATAATCTCAGAATTATTTGAGCCTTCCAGACTTAAGGAGTTCAGGCAGGTCTTCATGCTTCAGGTGTCATCCTACTTTTCCTGTCCTGAACAATTTTTTAGAACAGAAACATCGCTGTACTTTACCCAGTTGCTTTTTTAACCAGTGTTACTTCTTGACGTCACTGATTAATGCACTGACAATGCATTAATAAGTAACACAAATGATGCCAAAACAGTTAATAACAGACATCTTTCTGAATGTTCATGATATCAAGGGTCCAGAAATAACAAAACCTTCCAGATATGTTAGGGATATACCTGAGGATATAAAGAGAGTAGTGAAGATATAGATCGAAACAAATCTAAATATATATTACAAAGAATCAAATAATTCCTATTTTTCAACAATTTTATCTAGGGGAGAAGATAATGGTTTCATTTACTGAAGATGGTTCATGTTTCCACTTCTTTGTGAACTACACAAATTTTATCTTTAGTTGGTGAATACCACCAGTTCTCCCATAAAGTGTAAGAACAGACTGGAATATAGGCATACAGGTCCAACTTCCCTTGATGGGTGGGTAAGCCAAGAAATGACTAGATTAAAAAAGCAAAAAAACACAGGTGTTTGTGAACAGTTCTACTGAGAGCTCCGCACCAGCTTTAAGGGACATGTTCACTGAGTGGGAATCAGCTGGAGTAGCAGTGAGCATTCGTGTAGAATAAGGGCAACCAAAAAAAGCAAAGAAAATAGAAAGTTGTAGGTCCCTTCCAACTGAACTTTTCTGTTCTGTCCTATTCTGACCAACAAGACTTTAATTCAGTAGAACCTAAGAAAAAATAAGCTCTTATGAAGCACGCAGCCCTGCTTCTCTCTATTGCCAGTGAGAATAAAAAGGTATATGAGCATTTAATTTAAATTTTGATTGCTCAATAGAAAGAGATAACTCTAAATAATTAAACAGGTAGTGAGGTATGAACCTAAGTCAAAAGAGGTTCTTTCAAAGCCACCTTGAATAGTTCTCCCAGCTTTATATTTTATGTATTGTAAAATTAGGTCCAGGTTTTAAAGGAATGGTAAGAATTGCTGCCACATATTTTTAACAATCCACCTTAACACTGAGAAAAGATTGTGTAATTTCATGGAATTTAGTATTTGTTTTCAAAAGATTAATTTCTTTTAAATTCTGGACTCTTACATATTGTTTTATCAACCTCTATTTGTATAACATTTATTTTTAACTTAATTGTCATAGTTACCTTTTCTAGAATAACAAACTAAAAAAACCCAGAACCAAGATACCTTACATATATTTCAGGTCTGTTAAAATCAAGCATTGTGTATATGCGCTCTGTAAGTGTCTTAAGGAACTTTCACTGGAGGCATTTTGAGGTAAACACATTCTCAGAAAGAAGGACAAAATGTAAAAAAAATAGAGTACATTTACTTTTGATATCTCTATAAGTTATTTAATAAATGAACTCTTATTTCACAAAGCTTATGATGTGCAAGCTTCTGCCATTTTTATATTTCTCAGGAACTTTTTCTGACTTGAAATGAGATCTGAACTGGTTCTGATATTTTTCCCCAAATAAAGCATTCAATTTGCAGGGACCATATCTGGAAAAAATAATTCCTAACAGGAATATAACTTCCCACAAGACTCTGAAAGTTGTAGAGGTAAGTGTTTTTATAATCTCCCTCCTACTTGCAATCTCTGTCATAGGACTGAAGAATTAAGAATCTAAGCACAGACATTAAATACTGTTAGCATTTTGTATCAACTTTCTTACTCTGTTGGATACCATCTACTTAAGTTTGGTTTTTTCCAAAGTAATCTATGAATTATTTTGTTAGCTACAATATTCATTGTGCAGCTAAAGCCTCCCTTACCTGTTTGAAAATATAGGGAGGGTATAATGTCCTAAGGAGCAGGTTAGCAAAAGAATACAATAATAAGTTAATCTTAAAATGCATAGCCTCAGTGGAAAGGAGCCACTCCAGATTTTCTGCACTTAGTTAAATTCAGTGTACAAACCAGCTCTCATAAGCTTGGTCAGGCATCTCTCGGTATTGTTTGAAGTAATTCAACTCTTTAACTTCAGTTTTGGGCTTTGTATTACACACAGAATGAGTTCTAATAAGCTTTTAAAAGTATTTTGTAGGATGTTAGATCTTGACTTGCCTTGAATAAGCTTGTTTACCAGAAGCAAGTGTTTAGTACCATCCGATAAGAGTCTTTTACCCAGTTGTGCTGACACTGCTTTGAGGCAACAAGCTTATCTCTGTATAAAAAGAGTCTGGATGCCCACACTGTTAGTCTTCCATTCGAAAATCTTGGCAAAAGTGAGTTCACATTTCTTATGGGCCTTAGTGGTGACTCTGAAGGAACAGATCCAACCATTTACAACAAAAAAAATTCATGGTTTGGTATATACTTTATTTGTAGAACAAGTCTTTAAATGTTCCTTTTGACCAGAATGGAACTGTTATTTTCAATGTTGGCATGTGCTGTGTAAGGACAGATAAAAGCAGAGGAAATTCTGGAACAGAGAGCAAAAGCATCTAGCCAGGTGTAAGGTGCAGAACTTAAAAATTCAGCAGTATTCTCAACATGTAAGTTACCATTTTAAGCCTTCTTTCTTACTATCATGCTGGTATGTTACTTAATGATAAAAGCAGAAGTTATGACAATAAGAAATTTTCATTTGTATTTGTTACAGAATATTTTTGGAAAAGTGCAAGCTTCATGCTTCAATTTATAAAATCATCAGTGTCTGCTTATATTTCAACCACAGTGAAGACTTTGTCTTGCGTGAGGATGGTCATATTGTTAGGCATTTTTTTGACTCAGAAGTTGTAATGTCTTGTGCCTGAAAACATGCATAGTTATGCAACTATGTGCTTTATAGACATTTTTAGAAGAAGTTGACTGTTATGTCAGCTGAGTTATTTCTTTCATAAACAGATTGTTAGGGGAATCTGTATGGAGGAACAAACCTGGAAAGAACATTTTATGAATGAAGGAAGAGCAGTAACTCAGGCTATCAAGGAGAAAATATTACATAATCATTATTTATATGATGCTTTATTTCCTTCCCTATAGTCAGTCTTTTTGTAATTGTTTTCCTGGTAACTGTTCAATTTTTCCTTTGTAATTCATAAGGTCTACCTTTCATTAGAATAATATTATTGGCACAGCAGGTTATCAGTGGAGTAATTGAAAGATATCTCCAATAATATGTGATAAATATAAGTTCATAATACTTTATTTTGGCCAGTATATTCAAGGTAACTGTGCATGAAATATGATTTGACTAACAGTTGTTCCATTACACCTGCAGTGTGAATGGAATACAGGGCTATATCATTGGTACAAGAAATTATAATGTTGTATTAGCAAGTGGGAGTATTTCTCCCTGTGGATGTAACAAACAATAAGCTTAAAAGAAGCCAGTAACATGCAAGCAGTTTCAAGCATTCTTATGTTACAGAATTATAGAATCACTAGGGTGTGAAAGACCCCCATTTCAATTAGGCAGTAAATCCATATTTCTGAATCAGCCACAATATTCCAGCATACTGGCCTATTGGGCAGAGGATCAAAATGTCCAACAATAAGCAGCTCCCCTTGCAAGGTGTAAAGGGTTTAGAGATTTAACTTTTCAAGTCAGAGATTTATTTGTCTGTATGCTTAAAAGCCATAGCTCATAGGCTATTCCTTTTGTTTTCTAGTCTTCCATTATCAGCAATTATCTTAACATCTTTAACCTTTCATACTACAAATTCACCATTAAATATCAGATAACTTGTTTCATAGGCTAATTTTTCTTTTTTTGCCACACTTATGACACCATCCATGACAGTATAACTCCCTAAGTTTCTCATTGAAATACAGTGTCAGAAGAAAAAAAAAAGTTGAAGAGAACCTTTTAGTTATATTCTGCCCTGGTGCCCTGAAAGGGTTAGCCAGGANAAGTGGTCCAGAATTCTGTATCCTAGAGCCATATTCAGTACAGTGAACTTCACTGTTATGAATATTATTCTAATTCAAAACCTTCCATTTTAAGGTATTGTTGCAACTGTATTTTCTACAAATTAAATACACTATGACCTTTTCTGCCCTTCAAATGTGTTGTCCTATAGATAATATAATGCACAGGCATATGGAAAAACAAATGGGCAGGAAGTGAAAAAATCTGTTCAATTTGGGAACTGAGAAAACCGGACACAGTGAAGACAGCAGAAATACTGTTCTAAGGACGTTGCCTTTCCTGTATCTATTTCCATGCATTGCTGCTGTATCATATATTCCATCTTCTCTAAATTATGCTCCTAACCTGAGAAGATACACAGTATCAATGTAAAGCTTTGCAGTGAGGGTGTTGTTTCATCTTCTGTCAGTGATTCATTCAAGGGCCTTTGTTTAGGCAATATGCCCCTACTATGTGTTCCTTTCATGCATCTTGTACCCAGTCCTGGATAGGGTTGTGCACCACTGTAACTGGACAAAGTACAATGATATATATTTCTGTGTTATAAATGCAAACTCCAATGAAATGCTATTTATTGTATTAAAGATCCATTTATTTTACTGCATTTCTTGGTACTTGTGTACCTTTCAGGAAACCCCATTGAGCCAGTACTACAGAGAAGCTGCAAATTATAGCACAGGGACAGGAGTGAGCCATGGCAAACCATCCAAAATTATGTTCTTACTCTGACTTGCAGTTCAAAGTCCAAGTCTGAGGGAGAAGAAGACGTCCTGTTTTCCTGCAGTTAAGTGCAGGGGATAATCTTGTGTTGAGACATGAGAAGAAATAGAGCTCTTGACCCCCTTTCTTCCCTTGGTTTTACAATAACATTGGCTTTGTTCATGTTTTTAGTGTCACAATTCTCTCCTGGTTTCTGTTTCTGCTAGAAAGATATTCCCACAGGAAACTAGAGAAATCCTGCAACACTACACTGAGAATGATAGGTGTGCTTATGCTATAGCAGGGGGTGAGAAGATAGAGATTGATGGGAAGGAAGCAAAAAGACAGCAAATCTTGTCTGTCAGAAAAACTGTGCTATGTACAGGAGGAAGTGAATGATGTGGAAGAGGGATAAAGTCAGGGGTGTTTTTTTGGTATGAAAGGCCAGAACTGACCTCACCCTAGGTTAGTAGGATGTATTCAGAAATGAGGCATACTTATTTACAGCTTTTAAAGTTTTAAAGTTCACAGTCTTTTTTGCAGTTGATAAGGAGAATAAATAAGCTATTGAAGAGGGCTAATGTAGCAAAAATGATTATCCAAGAACATGGCATAAGGAATTTTGAATAGATTTAGGGAAAGCAAAGTAATATAACCTGATATTGGATGAAGAAGCAAAATTTAGACAAAATTTGACATTGTGTGTTTCATGGTCCCTCTCCAAAATTTTTTCCAGATGATCTTAGATTATTTTATAAATCATAACACAATTAACTCATTATACTTTGCTTATTTTATAATGAATAAATATAGACATATATTCTAAACATATAGGAGATATTTACATGTAAATACTTAGCTTTTCTCATCACATGACTCCAAAGCAATTCTAGTGAGATATTTAAAAAAATATATCACCTGACAGTATTATCTAATATTCTGCAAGAGTATAAAATTGATATGGTTTATTTAAGAAAATGAGTGGCAGTTATAAACTGTACTTACTACATCAAATAAAGCTGAAAACTAAAAGTCATAGATAAATTCATAATGATAACATTAATCCTGGAAAGCTGAAGTCTACATTTTGAAACACATTTTTTTGATCATCCTAAGTCTGGAGCTTGCCATGATTTTTTCAAGTCAGGCAGAAGTTTTGGAAACTGTTATGTATTATTGTAAGGTGTATTTTTAACCTGGCATCACTAAGGTAGAGACAAGGATTAGTACATAGTTTGACCTATCACAGGAATTCCAGATAAAAAAAAACAGAGTTGAGTGATTGATAATCACAAGATCTTGGATCTGCAATAACAGACTGTTCATATATCTATCTGTCAGCTGTCTTCCTCTAAGGGAGGTACACAAGGTCACTGATATGGCCACTTTCCATTCCTTTTTATTTAACTGAACATACCGTGGAGTAAATGAAGAATCAAATAGCTAAAGGAAAGTATTTTTCTAACAAGACTAGGTAAATTTATTTCAAATGTTTGTTATAGCAGTTAGATTTATTTGTCCTTTTTTTGCAACATCCCTTAAAATTAGTCTGTTAATCCTATATTATCAAATAATAAGGAGATTCCTAAATTTAATTAATGGAATACATTCTAATTAAATAACTCAGGTATTAACTTTTTTATTAAATGAAAATGAGAATGCATGGAAGGAAATACAGAATCACCAAAGCAGAAGATGGATCACGTACTGAATCAGTAAAACAGTTCTACCTGGATCAGAACAATGTACACTATTAAGTGTATGATTTGTGCAAGCAGTACCACTACCCTCCCAATCCTAAACTTCTATAAAGTTTTAAAATATCTTAGATCTCTAGATCTGAAAAGTATTTTGTCCAAAGTGCTTCTAACACACTCTTGGCTGTAACTATTTAAGTAATAAAAGATGTAACATTTATTGGTTAATAGCAGTGGTTAAATGGACAAATTACAGTATGTAGTGATGTGACAATGCCAAGTTCTTGGACTTGATTATTGTCTTTTTTTAATTTTCTGAGAGGAAAAGAGTTGAAAGTTTTAGAATCAGGCAGTTTTATCTATTATTTTCTACATGGCAAGAAGTCTGATTATGTTTAAAAGCAAAAGCCAACGAGCCATGATCTTGGTTCTGTTTAATCCATATTCAGTTGCACTTTGCCTGCAAACTGGGAGAAGTGTGAGTAAAGAGAGTGAGAAAAGAAATATTACTTTGGCTAAATAGGATAATTTGAAAGTTCAAGTGTATTTGAATATTCCAGATATATTTAGCAGTTAATACTTCAGGGAGGCAACTGAAGAACTGTATCTCTGGAGATACTGAAGATGGCATCTCTGTCCCTGCCCCTCAGTCCTTGTACAGTCTGTGTACCTCAGAGTTTGTATTTTTTTATCAATGCTACAGCTGGCTTTAGGAGAGTGCTATTGTCATTTTTTTCAGGAGCAGATAGGGAACTGTGAGTTGCTTGAGTTCACACAGGACATCAGTGCAAGAACAGGCAAAGGAGCTCTATTCTCCTGGGTTGTACATTGGCATTCTGACAACTGAACCCAACTTCCTTCTCTCCGAGTCTGGACAGGACACAGAAATTTATTTATGTGGCAAAGGCAGAAGGGAACCCTTGCATCTCTTCCTCATTTTGTTTTCATTTTGGAGAGGCCAGTTGCAGTTCTTATGCAGGGCAAGATTATTTAAACCTGATGATCAGGAGCTGCATATTTTTCAGTGTTTCCTGAAGTGTATAAGGGTAAATTCCAGACAGAGAACAAAATCTACAAAACCACACAAAAAGCATCACCAGTGTCTTTTAACAATGTATATAATGAATGTTAATAATTCATTTATGATCAATTTGCATGTCCATTTATAATAATTTGCCTTAATATGTATATGGTGTACATTTAAAGGTAAAAGAAACAGCATGAACAGCATATGTTCATTGAGAAGGATTTTTCTTTTCTGTTTTTTCTTTTAACTAATCTTATAAAGATACAGGGGAAGGAATATATAGAAACATTTTACAGCTGAAAGGAAGGTCCATTGTTTTGAATGACTCAATGATCATACTATTTATAATACTGATTCTGTTTTCCTGATTTTCTGAAAAAGGTGCCTTCCTGTTTAAGTTAATTTCATGTGTATGTGATATACTGCTGTTGTACCAAAACAGACTACAGCAGTAATATTTTATCATATTTATCAGTGTCAATATTTTTTCTAGCTAGTTCTGTTAAGGTAGCACTGTTCTTTTTCAGACAGTGCCTCCATAAAAATGCCACCATAGATCTTTGGGGAAGAAGGTATATTTTTCTCATATACAGAGTATAGATCTGCATTACTTATACAGACCAAATACGTTTTCAGAATTTATAAAATCAGATTAATTTTCTGCATTAGAAGAGAGATGCAGGACTTTTCTAAGAAGTCTGCTTGACATCAGGTTTCCTAAGAACCTGAGAGTCCTGGTTCAACAGACTAAAGTATATCTCCGTAGTCACATGGGTTTGGTACTTCAAACCAAATTGTCTTCATAGTAATTTTTGTGTAATAGTTTTTACAGTATGCTTTGTAATGGGCTGGATTTAAGTAGTAATTGATAGTGTGTTTTAGAGTAGCAAAAGAAGCAACTAGAGAATTATTATTTTCCTGTCTAAGTTGCTGAGTTCTACAATGAGTTAAAAACAGTAAGTATTTTTGGTTTGGAACTACACTGTCCATATCACAGCACAGAGAGGATAAAGCAGATATATGCTTGTTGGTTCATAGACATCTCTGTCTTGATTTTATTGTTCTAAATATACAAGTTGCCATAAAGGAGAAGATTTTAAAGCACTGATAATCCATATATAGTTTTGAATTTCACTTTTATTGTTTTTTTGAGTACAGAAAACTTCATTAAAGCCCTATTTGTTTTAGCTGGAAGGGAAGTGAGAAGACAACCTACTCTGAAGAACTGCATAGGGAAGTAAAATGTTTTTAGAAAATTGAAAAAGTGGAGGAAGAGTGGAAATGCAAACTGAAGATGACTTTCAAAATTAAGATTTCCTTCTTTAGCCAGCATTTACTTTGTGGAAAAGAGAGACAGCAGTTTTATCACTCAAGTTTAGCACTGGTGACTGTACTTAGAGTCTGATATTGCACTTGCTGTAAGAACAACTGACTCTTTAGCAAGCTGAAAAGAATCTTCTAATAATGACTAGATAGTGGTCATCTCAGTGAGTGTTATCTGTTTGTATAATGGTGTGTTAAAAAGGAAGAAGTTGGAAATCACTTGTCTAATTTTCATATGCAATCCTGTTGTCACTCCATGGTGATGATACAAGGACATACACTAGTATCACATTTGGTTTCAACTGCAAGACATTAGTAAGCTTAGCACAGTTAGGCAATTTAAATGTCAGTGTCCTATACTTTGCATCCTTATGGGGGACAAGATGCATTTTTTACTGAATAATACTAGTGAACCACCGAAGGTACAGGAACAGTTGTTTGCTATCCAGCTGAGACTAGGAGATTCTTACAGTAACAAGGAGACATTAATGTATATGTTGATGTTGTGTGTTTTAAATATTTTAAATAAATGCATTTTTTGACATATATACATACCTCCTCATCTGTCTACCAAACTTAAGCTGACTTGACTTAAGCCTAATTTAGTAACTTCTTAGCTGTAATGAATTCCTTCTACAAGATCTATAAATTCAGACTCTGGGACTTAATATCCCATAAGAAGTGATCCTGCTCCACAGAATATACTTTGCTTTATCTGAAGGCTAAGAGATATTCTCATTTAAACTGTCTGTTTTAAGTGAAGACATGCACCACAGGAATCTTGAACACTGACTTTGTCTTCTTGTAACTGTGGTTGTGAAGGCTCCCTAGTTTACTACAAGGTACTGGGACACAGGCTTGTTGAAATTTGTGAAGCCATCTGTTATTATATTAAATATCATGGTTATAACTTCAATTGTTAATCACCATCAAGAGCACAATAACTTGAAAAAAGAGATTTTTGATGGAGAGGGAGAAACACTGGCAATCCCAGAATGAAAACCAAAGGGAACTGAGAGGTACAAACACACGCAAGTTAGATTATCAGTAGAACTTCTCAAAATTTATATAGTGTTAGAATGATTATTTAGTAGCAGAGACCACAATATCCAAGAGATTACTTCATTAATGAACAAATACATTGCGGGCATTTTAGCATCACACAATTAAATAAATGAAAGAGGGAATATGCTATAAACTAACTTAATCAATTGTAGGAGAATAGTCTCCTTGGAGGAAAGTATATGCAAGGTAAACTTCTCTCATTTCCTACTTGCTGAGGGGCAGAAGTTACATGAAATGGCCTGAAAATAGCCTTGTCTTGCTTATCCCGAAGGACAGTACACCCAGTAAATTGCTGATAGGGATGAACCTAGCTGTTTACCAAGATATTCTAGGTACAGAAAAGAAGGAATAAAAAGAATACATAGCTTCCTTTGGAAAGATAAGCATTTTTTTAATGCCAATCACAAACTTCTATTATGTCAGCAGGTAAAACATGACAAAAGTAGAATTTCCCATTTTTGACAGCATGTATTACATTTGTCCTTCAATCAGAAGTAATAAATCCAAGTTTGAACCTAGCAAAGCATCAGCCTTCCAGAGAACCTGTAGTGTGTTTTCTGCAGCACGTTTATCAGTGTGGGGAATTTTTTGCAGCTGCCGCTAAGCGATACTGGCCAATTAAGTAGTTGTAGTTTTGGATTTACATTGTGAATATTCAGTGAATTGAATGCAGTCACTTCCACACAATATTACTACATTTCACCCCATGTCATTAACAATTCATCTGGTCCACTTCAGAAGAAAGTGCTTGCATTGTTTGACCAAAATAAATGTGGCCAAATAAATATTACAGTAACATTTTCCTTGCAGAGAACACTCTCATGCTTTTATAATTTATAGGTAACTTCTTAAAGCTCTGCCAAAAAAAGCTTTCCTCTGATGTTATCCACTTACGTTCAGTTATTAGTATGAAGTCAGAAGTTAGCATCAACTTACAGAGCCATAAAGTTTTCAGTAAGATGCAGTTTTCAGTAAGATATCCAGTTCCTGTGGAAGATCATGTTCATGTTACTCATAACACTGACTAAATAAGTGTGAAGAAATTAGATAACTGGTTTCCAGTCCTCTGTTGGACATTTAACTTCTACTGTAGCTACTGCAAAAGATTTTCTTATTTGTTTGTTTGTTTTGTGGAGACAAAATGGAGTTCAGAACTAATGCAGAGAACCTGTGTGTAAACACCACTTTCACCAAGGAAATCGCATGGAAGTTAAATACCTTTTGCAAAGAAGCAGCTTTCTCCTTAAATACAAATAACTCATTTGAATTTTCATATACATTTTTCATTGTGATTCTCTTTCTGTTGTAGATATGCAAGGATATATTTTTCCTTTTCAGAAAAAAACCCAGGAAGCCAGGAAAATTACAAAGAAATTCTAGTAGTCAAAATGTTTCTGATCGCTCTTTTTCTTAATGCAGTTATGTCCAAATACACAGCACTTCTGCACAGATTCTAATGATTTTCTTTGTGGATATGAAGTAAATTTAGCAGTCTAAGTATTTTGAAAAGAAAATATTACCTGGAACCATCTCTACATATTATACATTGCTAAACCATAACAAATAAGTAGGGATGAGATTCTTGATTTATACAACTATTTTCCTTTATAGCAGTGAATTCTTCTAAGTATTGCATTTTTTGTATTGAACAGAATTGGTTTCCTCCCATGGGAGGCGCTCCTTAAGGATAAGGGAGTCCATGAAGGCTGGGCAATCTTCAAAAAGGAACTCCTAGCAGCCCAGGAGAAAGCTGTCCCCATGTTCCAGAAAAGTAGCCAACAGGGCAAGAAACCAGCGTGGTTGAGTAGGGAGGTCCTGAGAGATATCCAGAAGAAGAGGAAGGTCTTTAGAGGAAGGGGCAGGCATCCTGGGTGGACTATAGGGAGGAAGCGAGAATGTGCAGGGAAAAAATCAGGAGAGCTAAGGCCCAACTAGAAATCAGATTGGCCAAGTCTGTGAAAGACAATAAAAAAT
>WAAB01012151.1:34109-103212 GCA_013389865.1 Piaya cayana
ATTAGGCACTGGAATATGCTGCCCAGGGAGGTGGTTGATTCGCCTTTCCTGGAGGTGTTTAAGTTACGGGTGGACGAGGTCCTGAGGGACATGGTTTAGTGTTTTGTGGGAGTGGTTGGACTCGATGATCCAGTGGGTCTCTTCCAACCTGGTGATTCTATGATTCTCATTAAATATTTGTGTTATAGTTGAGAAAAACAGGTATTAGGAAAAAAAAATCTTAACATCACCTGGCATCACTATCCAGCATATTCTTAGGTAGCTTTATTGGACCTCTTTCTGCAAGATGAAATCTGTTAGTGTTTACAAATGTTGTGCTATGCAGAGCTAGAGTAGCCACCAGCTCTTTAGTGTGATTTCTTAAAACAAATCCTTATTAGCATTGTGATCCGGAACACATCAGAAGAAATCATTATACACAGACAAGAAACTGCATATGGATATTCCTTAGTCCATTTATTGAGTGCCTTGGTAGGTATATCCATGTATCAAATTTATGCAACTGAAACATGAACCAATACTATTCTTCATGCATCATCAACAACCATTTCATAAGCTAGGACAGCTCATAGGTTAAGATAAATTAAGCAACAACTTTCCTGGTGAACTGGGATCGAAGTGGGTTTCTGGAAGAACATTACTTTTCTAATGGTTGAGGCAGATATTTTTTCTCATCAAAAAGAAGAGGTAAAGACAGATTCTGGAAGTGAGGGATTGGCTAAAAAGATGCTGTAATTATTTTGAAGGGAAGTAATACATTTATTTATAAAATTTTGTTCAGGTAGAAATCTTGTGGTTTAGCATAGTTACTAATGGTTATGCTATGCTATAGAGCTTCCACTGTATTTGTGAACACTTTGAAAAGTGGGATCAGGTTTTCTGGAACTCTGTCTATAATGACTTTAACTGTTGAACTCAGGTTTATTATGAGAGAGGCTCCCATCAGAGGGAGAAAGCACACCATAGAACGAAAAGGATAATTTTTTTTCATTCTGCTGTTTGAATTTTACCCTTCTTTCATCTGTTTTCATCTTACGGAAACGATTATAAGTGCTAATGAGACATTTGATCTTGCTTCAGGCAACCATTTTCTGGTTAACACAACAGGATTATCAAGCTTCTATTTTAGTATTATAGGAAAGCAACAGGCTGGGGTCACGTATTCTTGTCTCATACCTACTCAATTGCATAAATCCTTTTTCTGTTACCTGAAATACTTAGTACACTATTTTATTTTTCTGTCTGCACCTCTTATATGAACTCCTTGTCACTAATTTAAGTCAGGAAAAAATATAACTCTTACAGGTGTTTCTAATTTAGAAACCAGTCAGAAGTATACAAGGCTTTTTTTTTCTTTTGGGAGCAGATTCAAGTCAAGTTGAGAATTACAGATGTGTTCAAGAAATGAGTGGTGACTGATGAGCAGAAGTAGTGGTTGAACTTGGGACCCAAGAAGTAGAATTTAATAAATTGGGGTATCATTCTACAAAGAAAAGTACTGCTTGAAAATGTAATTTCTTTCACGTTGGCTCAGTTTTTCAGAAACTGTAACCAAACATGACAGTTCTGAACCATTCATTTAATCAATCTTATTTATCAGCAGAAAGTCAGAGAATGCTTTGGGGCTTGTGTTCTTCAAATATTGATAATTATGTGTATAGACAGTGCTACTTGTCTTACATAGCACACCCAGTGGGAATGGAAAAACAGTTTTTATTTAAAGGAAGCACCCTCACCTAATATTGGAGCACAACTTTGAGCTTGGCTTAAGATAAAAAATAGCTTTTACTAGAACATTTAAAAGCATACAAAAACTAGAAAAAATGTTTATGTTGATTTTGCTATGTTGAAAAAGGAGAATAGTCCTGAAGAGAATGAAAAAAAAATTCTCAGACTAAATCCTTTTTCCCCAAAACCTTTTCCTCAGACAAAGTAACAAGTATTTCTTGGTCAAAAACTTATTTGAGAGCATCTTTTTTAAGCAATGGATTTAAATAAGATAATTTAAATGTTGTGACTCAAGATTATTGCTTAATTAAATTACTGTAATTTTTTTAATTGGGATACCAATGCAATAAATTAGAAGCACAAATTTTCTTTCTTTTTTTCCATTTTACTTACTTGATGAGTGTTTCAAAGCTTCAAAGAAATTTTAGATTGAAAAAATAAATCCAATGAATTTATCTTGAAATTTTCATCTTCAAAGATGCCATAACTTTATGACTATTTCATTAACTATTTCCTCTAGTAAACTTATTTTTTTAAATATGCCTGCAAAAAGACAAAGAACATGGAAAGAAAATCAAAGCACGTTAAAAAATGGAAATAAAAATGTACAGACATGCTTTTATTCTGGTTATTGTGCACAGGAATGTGAAACTGAGAGCTAGAATCTATAATCTGTATTCTTATTATTCTTAATTTTATAATTATAAAGTCCTGAGAAAATTGGTATAGTCACCTATACATATATTGTTAGCTGCAGTAAAAGATATCAGTTCTACAATCACTTATCCCTTCAAGTAACAGTAAGATGAATTGATTTTGCTCATACTATAATTCTTAAAAAGACATATTGCAGATCATTCTCAGGTTCAGGACCCACATTAGCAAAACATTAGGTTTTAAACTGTTTTTTTTAATATGTTAGTCATCGTAAAGTATACTTAGGGGAACCTTAGGGAGGAGAGGACATATGTTTTTTAATCCAGACAAGTTTCTGACACATGTTATCATATTTAGAATACTGAGAATACTGGTTCCTGACATAACACTTTTTCCTCCTTCAGAATATGACTTAACAGTTCAGTAGTCCTCAAACTCAGTCACGAATCAGTTTCACCACCTGCTCATTAACGATGTATTTAAAAAAAGTTAAGGAAATTTGGAAAGCTCATTTCTTCCGAGTGAATAAAGTGTGCGTGTGAAGGTAATAAAGAGGAAATATAATGGGTTAATAGAAGAGAACTCCTACACTTAATTCCTTCCTGTTAGATGAACTCCTTCACTGCTGTAATGCACGCATTTCTAGCACAGTGTTTCTTGTTTTAAAAGAGTTGTGATTCATTGTATGGAGGTGGAGAGAGCTGAGAAGCTTATGCATGTTAACAATCTTAAATGAGGAAAAGAACCCTTTTTTTCCTGTCTTTGCTTTGGTGATAGTACTTCAGCAGTCAGAATATTTAAGCATGATAGTTAATTTTATATCAGATTTGATCCAGCCACCGGTTACTTTCACTTCTGCAGGCTTCTTACTCTGTCACTTAGTGTTAGATGCATTGCCCACAGAGCAGTAATTACATTTGACACATAATTATTATGGTTTTGATGACAAGAAGGCCTTTTCTTTTCCTGCTTTCATAACATATATTCCTGAAAGTGCTGGCTTGCTGAATACGGTTAATTTAAAAGCACTTGGATTTCAATTGAACCCCAGGACAAAGAATGAAATGAAAAGGAAAAGAAAGAGCAAGTACATTTGAAAATTCCACAGATGATCTCACTCAAGTCGATTTTGAACTGGAAAGAAAGCCTGTAAGTGTTGTTAATGCAAAAGGAGAAGGAGCTGCCTGGCTGCAGTCGTGCCAGATCCGCAACAGGAAAGGAGTGCTTTTAAAGTTAATAAACTGAAGAAGGTTTGGAAAAAATGGAGGTTCCTGGCAAGGCCCCATAAACTACACAAATGAGTTTCTAATCTTGCCACGTGGGCATTTTTCCAACTCTGCACTCTGAGCCACCCCCAGTTGCAGGCCTGGATGAGCAGTTTGCCNAGAGTATCATGTTTCTGGAGCCTGGGGGCTGTGTGGTATTCAGGCAGGGAGAGTGCTTGGAATTCCTCCAACTCTACCTGCAGCTGCCTCTCTGCAGAGGTTAGAAAAGCTAAAGCTGCAAACTTTATGCCATTACCTTCTTCCTACCTCATGTCCTCTTGACTTCTCATAGCATGCAGGGGGCAAAATACAGTTGGGAGGATGCTGTGTTCTCCCTGTCTTTTTCAAAAGAAAGAAAAGTTACAAGGCATGGACAGAGCAATTCTCATGTTGGGAATCCTTCACTGGGAAACTAGTGGTTTTGAAGGAAACCTAGGTGGAAAAATATGACCTGGCTGCCTTCTCTGATATGAGAGCTGAACATCAGCATCAAGGAAACTGTACTTGATGTACAGAGGATCCTTCCTTTGATGGGAACTCTTCAATCAGTGCTCACACAATGATAATCAAAACAACATACTGTAAAGCAACTCTAATTTTATCCTGATTTGTCATTGTAAAGTTGGTAGGGAAGGGTAAAGGGGGAGGCTGCTGTGAATGACTAATGCTATATTTCAGCCTCTTAAGCCATATTTAGTAATGCAGGATGTAAAAATAAGCTTTCAGTACAATTTTTTCTACTTGACTTCTGTTTCCTTTCTTCTGTTCACTCTCCTAAAGATGGATTTAACTAATTACTCTTTTAGCTGGATGTTGATAGGCAGGTTTTTATTATTGGTGCTGTAAACTCTGAATTTTTTTTTCCACAGTGAGTTCAGAGACATATACATTAAACACCAGTTCTCTGGGGCTGTCAGAGTTACAGAACAGACAAAGGCATAGCAGTATGATAAAGTTTTCAGGCCCTGTTTAGTCAAGGCTGAAAATCTGGGATCCAGCCAATCTATACCACTCAGGGCTCTTTTCACAGTCCAAAATGATTTGGCTTAAACATTTCCAACTGTGATGAGGTCCCATTTCAGTGATTATACAGTCATTCCCTTTTCCACATCAACATCAAAGTCATTAACAACTGAGTATTATTGCATTGGCTGGAATTCAGTTAAGGACTAGAGGGATGTTGCTCTTCATTAAGATAAATCATTGCGTTGGTTATGTCACCCATGAAATAATCAATTTACTGTGTTAGTTGATTTCCTCCCTTTTTGATCTGTGAATTAAATTCAACAGATCATTGTTTCACACAACTGCCATGCAAAGGATGCTTTAAAACAAATGTACTACATTTTCTAATGGTAAAAGTCTGGTAACTATATAAAAAAAGACTCCTGCCTGTGACCTGAGAACTTTGGATTTTTTACCTTCTTCATTTCAACAGTTTCTGTTGAAGGCTTCATGGGAAAATGAGCCATCAGCACCTATTTGGGTGATCGTCCCTCAGAATTCCTGAGGAATTATCAAGAGGAAAGAGAAAAGCTAGCTGACTTGACTCTGAAGCCTTCAAAGGAGTTAGACTTGTGCCAGAGCATATGAAAATGTTTGCCTCTAGGTGTGTGGTAATTTATTGGTAGCCTTTTATGAGTTTTACTTCCCGAGATGCTTACTGGAAGGACTTTTTAAGAAAACTCCTACTCTCACAACAGACAAAATATTCTTAACAAATTAAATCTGCATAATGTAGTGCCTTGGTATTGATTCACATTCTAATCTTCTTTTGTATCAAACTATGCATTCAGAAATTAATGCATACATATGAATAAATAAGTCTACATCAGCTATGAAATTCATACACCTATCAATGAGAAACTGATCATGAGAAAACAAAACTCAAATTTCATTGTTGGGTTTGCAGAATTTCACTGCATTTGGGGTATTTACGTGTTATTTTTCAAAGGTTAAATTCTCATTTCCACAGATTAAATTCCACAATCAAGACTAATTAAAATCAACACAGACTTCCTCAGCACTTCTTCACTGTAATTTAAGCTCAGATCCATGTCTCTTCTCAAGCCTGAGCTCATTTTCTATCTATATTCTTTAGACTCATGTCTGTCATCCATCATGATATTTGAAAAATAAAAGCAGTGTGTGATGTCGTTTAACAATTTGAACTCAAGTTATGCTCTAAAATGTGCCTATTTAGGCCACTGCTGATAGTGTCTCTGGGCTTGGCTGGCCAAGGCTATAGCTATTTGGCCAAGTCCATTATTGTATTTCCTACACTATTTTGCAATGGTGCCACATCACTGTTACACAAATAAACTCCTCATGTTGCAAAAGTTATCTGGTATTTGAAGGTAGACAGTGAGCAAACTATGGACAATGTTGTGTTCTTGCCCAGTCTTGTACACTTGTGCTGCTAAGGTTAAGAGTAAACATCTATTTGTTAGATTTTGAGTTAAACTGTACATAGTATTCTGGTTCTGATTGTGGAACCAAGATATAGACTTTCTTCCAAAATTTGTATAGCATTAGGATTCTGAAATATAGATTTGTGATTAGAAATGCTAGTGGTTTTGAAAGAAAAATCATATTAAAATACTATTACTATAACAGTTGAACTAAAATTCCTGACTAAAAATAAATAAATATTTTTTCTGACTTCAATTCCTGTTGTATGAGTAAAACATTTTTGATTTTCGCTAATTCTCAGGTCAAAGCTCTGTATTAGACCAACATATTAAGAAGATATATTACTGATTTATTATTACAAAAATAACATTACAAATTCACTTCAAAATTAATGAAAGTTTTTGCAGATTAGTATCTAAAGCAAATATTTACAATGTTTCTCCTCACATTTAACATTTTAGAACTCTCCCTCCAACTTCTGCCAAGCTTGGATGTGATTTCATGGAAGAAAAACAATCTGTCTTACAAATTACTTTAGTACTTGAAAGTCATCTACATGAAACAAAATATTCCATAACTGTATATGAATGCAGGAGAATGAACACAAATGAAATTTCGAGTCAGAACTATGTAGCATTTCATTGTAAATCAGTCAGGATATTCAGATGATGTGAGGAAGCTTAATATTGAACAGCTAATTACAACTGCTGTAAACTTGATTGATGCACATGATACTTTAACCCTATACCACTTATAAACATTCTCACTTGGCAATCAGCCTATTATTTTCTAATTGTATCTGTTAGTTTCTCCATGTCAATTGCTTCATATTCATGGTCTTTTGACCAATTAGTTCTCATTTCTGAGTCATTCTCAGGACAGAAGGTAAAATCAGTGCTATTTCTCATGCATGATTACTTATTTTGTAACTGCAAATTTCTTCAAGTCATTGTGGAACATTTATTTCTTAGAGTTTCCATGAGGTCATACACTTAGCGTTCTTAGATGACAGAAACTGCTGGTGGAGTTTAGAACATTTAACTTCTGTAATTCTGCTTCAGGCAGTAGCAGGCAAGTTAAACAATCACTGATTGACTCTTATTAACTCTGATTTGTAAGGCTGATAGGCTCAGGAATGCAACCTATTGACAGATTCTTGAGATCCAGCCAAGACAGGAATCCTATAGAAATCAAAAAAAAAAAAAAAAAAGGAGATAATATGGTTCTTGCGAACTATTTTTAAAATTTATATGCTTTACTCTATAAGTTGTTATTATTTTTCTACTCTAGATACTTTATTTGAAATTGTCAATGATAAATTTGTAACTATGAAAAAACCTTCTATCAAACACTAAATTGCGCACCATCTTATATAATGATAAATATTTTTTTTTCTGCTAAGGTAGGTGAAAAATTTAAGTTGAAATGTTAACTGATGTAAAATTAGTGTAATGGTTTCTTTGGCATAAACTGGCCTTGCTAGAAGCCCTGAGGAGGACTCTGCCCAGTCAAACTCCTGAACAGTCCTTGGATTATCCCCTTGCTCTAGGGGAAACTGAAGCCAAGCTGTACTTTGTTTTTCCCTACTGAGCAACTCCAGGCAGGTCAATGAAGGATAGAGAGCAAAGGACCAAAATTATACCTTTCTCTAGGCTACCCACCTGTACAGTGAAACACATTCTTGTTAAAACCATTCTCCATCCCATACTCCCACACTGGTTTTCTTAGCTATTTAGCATATCCCATGATCTCCCTCACATGATCAGATCTATACAAGCTTGTTCATGATTCTACAAATCATAAGTGATGTGATTTCATAGATCATTATGTTTGTGGGATCTCAGCTTCCTTTTCTGTTTGTTTGTTTGGGGTTTTTTTAAGGGTTTGGTTTAGGTTTAAATATTACATGTGATTTGTTGAATTGCTAAAGCTGTAAATAATATCTCCTCAGAACATATAATTACACATTGTAGGCAAAAATTTTAATTAGTGATTTTGGTTTTATGTCTCAGTTACATTTTTCATTTGTGTGTCAAAATGCATCTGTCATAGTGTTTGGTCCTGCAGGCTTTCTATGTATGAATAACCAGACTTCAGCGGTTCCTTAATTTTGAAGGGCTTATACAGACAGCCTCAGGATCTCTAAGTGCATTTACACATTTGAAACCACATACATTAGTTGGATCAATATCAGGGAAAATGCTTAACATTCTTGTTCAAAACAGAATCTTGAAATCTTTTAGCCTCCCTCTCATTTTTCCATTATCCTTCTTGCTGACTGCCAAGCAGGTAAGATTTTTCTGAAACCTTGAATACCAAATCTATTACTCTGTTCTATATTAGCTCTTCTACCCTCCCTTGAGTGCTTATGCAGTGGATGAGCAGTGAAAGGAGAACTATAGTTTGCAATAGCATATAAGAGATTGAATCTGTCAGCAATTGAGGTGCTACTGTAAACTGATTTTCATTAAAATTTTGCTTTTACTTGCCCATTTGTCTGCTACACTGCCAGTTTATAGGAAACAAACAGACACTGGAAGTTCATTAATATCAAGTAAACAGCCAAATGAAACTATTACCTAAATTTCAAATGTGAGTCCTGCCCATCACCCATTTAGGAAACTGAGTAGCAATGAAACTAGATAAAGACGTTTCCTCTTACTCATGCAAAATGGTATTGCGTCTACTAAGAAGATTACAGTATACGATGAAGAAAATATTTGGCATGTTGATTTCTGCTTTGGCAGAACTGAAAATGCCTTTCCTAGACAATGAGCTTATATAGTTAGGGATCATTGGTAGCACAAAATTCTTTGAAAAACAACCAAGAAATAGCTTTCTTTAGATAAATTCTATAAAATATCTAAATAGGTTTGAAGACTGTGAGCAACTTGTTTGTTATATTGCCAGGTTAAGTTTTTCACCTCTGCTATGAGGACTGTCTCTTGAGAGTTGGGGCCATTCAGCCTGGAGAACACTCCAGGGAGAACTTATAATGGCCTTCCAGTACCTGAATGGGGCATACAAAAAAGCTGGGAGGGACTTTTCATAAAGACATGTAGTGATAGAACAAAGGGGAATTGACTATAAATCAGAGAAAGGGAGATTCAGACTGGGCATAAGGAAGAAATTCTTCACAATGAGGGTGGTGAGATCCTGGAACAGGTTGCCCAGGGATGTTGTGGATGCCCCCTACCTGGAAGTATTCAAGGCCAGGTTGGATGGGGCCTTGGGCAGCCTGATCTAGTGGGAGATGTCCCTGTCCATGACAGGGGGGTTGGAACTATATCATCTTTAATGTCCCTTCCAACCCAAAACATTCTATGATTCTGATTTTACCACCTACAGGTTTTGTTTCTTCCATGTAGGATAAAATAAGTCTGACATTTCAGCCTCTAGCTACAATATAGATTGTTATTATTAGTGAAGCTTGTTTATTACAATAAATTTCTTTGATATAGTGCTACTTAGGAAATATATTCTGAAATACAGAAATTGTGATTTGAATGCAGATTGTGTGAGTGAGGTAAAAAACCCAAGTGACAAATCAGTTTAGAAGAGACAAACACTTTTTAACTCATGACTTTTTCTAGAATGCAGGGTATTCAAACTTAGAAGGCACACACAGGTAACATTTTGTCCCACTAGTCAAGTACTGAAATACAATATAAACAGCACTTGTCATAGCACTTCCAGTCTCTAAAACACTTGCAAAATGGTACATAGTGACAAAAATTGTGTTAGCTTGCTCTCTTCTAGTGGGTGATTTTTGCTGGATTACATTAGAAATCCCACAATTAGTTGACAAGGCTTAATGAGTTCTTGTGTTCTGGTGGCATTCACTTGAAAATTCTGTATCCATTTTTTCTCCTATTTTCCCATATATCCCTGTATCTGTGCAAAATTATCAATTAAGTAGTATTTAGATAAATTCTCCATATGCTTTAACTGACACTGTGCTTTGCAGTTTACATTAACCATCATTGGAAAAGTTGGTGGGTCTGATAAGTTATTTTCATGTTTAAGTTTGCAACTTTACTTTTACAGAACAGTTATTGGAGGGAAATTTACCGAAAATATCAGCAGCAGTGTTATTAGCTCACAGTATGAATGATGGGAAACAAAACAGCATGTGAGCTTTGAGACACTGAATATCAAGTCAGATAAATGGCAAGGACTGACCTAAGATGACTAACTCTCCTCCTGAGATTGTGACATGAGATCGACACGGGTTGCTGAGTTGTCTGAGCATTAACCTGAATAATTTAAAAATTTTGAGGCTGAAAGACTGTTTATAGTCAGAAAATCTGATGTGACTGTCAATCCTCACTAAGAGAAGCTTATGTAGCTCACTTGTTAAGGATTTGCTTGTTCTGTAAAAGTTTATGGGGAAGAATCTTTATCACAGTGCTATTTTGTTTTCTATAGCCAGTTTTTGGATATGCATGACCAGAAGGGAATTGCACTTGGTGTATGGGAATTTCTTTGTTAGACTAAAACATGATGAGGTGGTAGATCCACTTTAATACATTCCTACATTTGATAATAAAGGATAAGTGGTGAAATATTCCAGAAAAAAACCCAACAAAACACCAAAGTCCTCATTCCATCTTCATTTTTTCTCTGAAGGGATTTAAAGGCTCGGGCCATCTGGATGTCTGGCAACTCAGCCAGAGCTGTGGCTACTGTGTGTGTGCAGATTAACTGTGTAGCACATGTACAGTAAGTCCAATGTGTCCAGTACACATCAGACCTGCTGCACATGTGCTGCACAGATGGTCTGTGCATACATAGTAAATCAGATACGTTAAGCCTACTATGCATATGCAAACCATCTGTGCATTGCACATACATATATATGTTTTTGCATGGGAAATCCCTAGTCAGAGTATAAAAGGTTGTGGCAGAGAGGAACTCCAGTGGTAGAAAGACTGTGAGAGACTGACAGTGGCACAAATTAATGCAGCTTCTTGCCTCTTTTTGCTCTTGCCTGGACCAAAGATGCAACAAATCAGTTGCTTAGAATCAGAAAGTGTGACTAAATGCTCAACAGTTTCTCTCTGTGTAACAATTGGCCACAGGAAAGAATCTGCATCAAAGCCATTAGTTTTATAAGCAGTAATTATCATCTGCCTATTATGCCCCCAAACTAGCTAGAGCTGTAGCTAGTTCATCAGGTAGCTCAAATAACAAGGTCCAGTATTTTACTTATACAAGAAAATAGTCATTGTGCAGGTCTCAGGGATACGTTTAGCCAATTATCTCTCTTTTCTCTCCCACTAATCCTTTTGCTTCTGTTCTAAGTATCAGCATTTTTACATAGGCTGTTTAACCCTAACAGGGATGCTTACTGGTTAATACATAGGTACAGCTAAATGTGAACAGAAAAATAGATTTTTTTCAGTGTATATGCAAATTATTGTTTATGAAGTTTGTTTATGTACATCCTTGAATCCCAGTCCTTACAGAGGTTAGTGTGCTTTTTAAACTAGATCTGCTTTAGGTCTGTCACTAATGAATTCTATGACTCTGTTCTTGAAGACCCCACACTTTTTAAGCCACAAGACAATACTGCTCATCTAACTTATACGTTTGAAGGAATTGACGCCAGATAGAGGTAACTTGACAGGCTTGAGAAGTGGGCCAATATGAACTTTATGAGGTTCAACAAGGCACAGTGTGAGTTCCTGCAACTCAGCTGGGGAAGTGACCAGTATCAGTACAGGCTGGGTGGTTAATCAGCTGGGAGCAGCCCAGCAGAGAAGAACCAGGGCATACTGTTGGATGGAAAATTAGATATGAATGAGTAATGTGTGTTTGTCATCCAGAAAGCCATTTATATTATGGAATGTATAAAAAGAAGCCTGGCCAGCAAGCAGAGGGAGTTGATGCTCCCCCTGTACTCTAATCCACTCTGCTCTGGTAAGATCCCGCCTAGAATACTATGTCCAACTCTGGAGCCCGTTGTACAGGAGGGGCACCGTCCTGTAAGAATGGGTCCAGAAGACGGCCACAGAAATGGTCAGAGGACTGGAACACCCTCCCATGAAGAAAGTCTCAGAGTGGGGCTTGTTCAGCCTGAAAAAGAAGACTTTGGCAAGATCAATGACCTGGATGAAGGCATCGAGTGCACCCTTAGCAAGTTTACAGACAACACTAAGCTGGGTGGAAGTGTGGATCTGCTGGAGGGTAGGGAGGCTCTGCAAAGGGATCTGAACAGGCTGGACCACTGGGCAGAGTCCAGTGGCATGAGGTTTAACATGGACAAATGCCAGGTCCTGCACTTGGGGCACATGAACGCTATGCAGAGCTACAGAGTAGAAGTCTGTCTAGAGAGCTGCCTGGAGGAGAAGGACCTGGGGATGTTGGTTGACAGCTGACTGAACATGAGCCAGCAGTGTGCCCAGGTGGCCAAGAAGGCCAATGGCATCCTGGCTTGTATCAGAAANAGGAGGGAGCTGGCGTCTTCTCCCAAGTGACAGGGGACAGGACAAGAGGGAATGGCCTCAAGCTCTGCCAGGGGAGATTTAGGCTAGACATCAGGAGGAAGTTTTTCACAGAAAGCGTCACTGGGCATTGGAAGAGGCTGCCCAGGGAGGTGGTTGATTCACCTTCCCTGGAGGTGTTTAAGTTACGGGTGGACGAGGTCCTGAGGGACATGTTTTAGTGTTTGACAGGAATGGTTGGACTTGATGATCCGGTGGGTCTCTTTCCAACCTGGTGATTCTATGATTCTATCTTATTGATTTTTTTCAGTGCTTAAAGCAAGGTAATATAGAAAATAGGGAAAGACATTTTAGTAGGGCCTGTAGCAACAGAACAAGGAGCGAGAGTTTTACTGGAACAGGGGAGACTAAGATTAGATATAAGGAAGAAATTCTTTACAATGATGGTAGTGAGACACTGGAAAGGGTTGCCTGGAGAAGCTGTGGATGCCTCATAACTGGAGATAATCGAGGTCAAGCTCGATGGGGTTCTCAAACTAATCTAGTTGAAGATATACCTTCCCATGGCAAGGGCATTAGGGATCTTTAAAGCTCTCTTCCAACTCAAATCATTTTGTGTTTCAATGAATTACACAAATGAAAAAAAATTATTCCACAGGCTAAAGTTCTTATTTTCATGTTGTACCATTTTGATGCATTTTTTCATGGATTTTTTTTGTTTACTTTGTAACAAATAACAACATAAATTTGCCAAGCTGTCAAATTTTAAGACATTTTGAATCTAGTGTTTCTTATGATGTTCTCTTGGATGATTTGCTGCCATTATTAGGTCTAAAAATCTTATACATTTAAATAAAAAAACCACTCTATAGATACACATGCAATAGAATATTGCAATGTGAAATTAGCAATGAAGTCAAGTCTAATTTTAACTTCTTGTAAACTAAAAACTGTTGTAGCAACATGTTCAAGCCTATAGTTCCTCTCTTCAAAACTAGTCAGACATCATAGGCCTTACCTCCAAGGATTTCCATTAATCACACTCTTTCCTGTAAAAAAAAGGAAAAAAAGACAGTTATTACAACCATGTCAATGCACATACCTGTTAACTAGTCAGTACTGCATATCTTACATCATTGTTGAAGAAGCAAGAACAGCTGTGGTGACTGGAGGAGTCTTGGGTAAGAATGAAAGTTCTATATCATCATATAGAGGAAAATAAATATTGAGAAGGAAGAAAGGTATAGTTCCAAACTCCAAGGACTATGGAAACACACTTCTGAAAAATTAATTATGGCATGAAATTTATATATATCTTTCAGAAATACATTTAAGAAAGGCACAATAATCCATATCTGTAGCAATTTATATTAAATTTAAGAAAGCCATACTATTTATACTTCTCAAGACATAGTGCTATTATGCTGCAATCCTTTGCTCGGTGAAATTAAGGGAGTAATGGTTTTGGTGACTGCTGTAGGTTTATATTCGCTTCTTCCTCAAAAATGAAAGCCAATTTTCTCATTTTGCTTCTCACAATGTTAAAAGAATTGGCTTGGATCTAGCTTTGATCCATCCCTTAACACCTTAATGCAACTGTCTGTGACTTGCAAGGCTAAATTGACAAATGCATTATGAAGCCATAGCAATGCACAGTCTGATGTTAGTAAATTCTTTTCTAGCAGAACATGCAGGTTGCAAACTCAAGATGCTCAACCATTTAAGATTATCAGAATTAAGATTGCCTTTGAGGATGTCAAGACTCAGAAATGCTGTCTTTCTCATCCTGGAGAGGAGTGCTCTTCACTGGGCTCAGGCTTCTGCACACTCCATCCCTTTACAGTATTATCTTACCTATCCAGCCTGCTCTTAATTGTTTGGTCATTTACTCCTAAGCCTTTCACCAAACATGTCCATGCCTTACCCTTCTGAATTTCCAGTCTCAAATTCTCAATATCTATCTCCTCTAACCAGTCATTTTTCTTAATGAGGATTCTCTCCCCTTCCTACTCCTGTTTTTCCATGCTCTATGTAATATTTCTGCTTTTGTTCCTGGTTTCTCATTGAAACCTGTCAATATGTATACACAGTGAATTTAAGTGTAATTTTATTCTGGGAAGAGCTGTAACTTTCTTGGCTAGAAACTTCAGACAACTTCAGCCTCATTCAAGTATTATCAATAGGCCAGGTTTTACGAGTATTTTAATATAGTAATAACACTGTATAGTAAGTTATACAGAGTCAGTGCTTGAAGTGTTGATTTCCAATACACTGTAAATAATCCATTGAACCAAAGGGAAATACCTGAATAAATATAATAGTCAGAATTTTTCTGTAATGCAAATCAGGAACATATATCTCAGAGTTCAGATTATTTTGAACAAACATGCTGGAAGCATCATAAACTTGCAACAAACAGTAAGTTATGACATTAAATAGTCTGTCGTTTTTACTTAGAGTTCATCCAGAAAGCAACAAGGTAGACTAAAAGAGAAAGAAGAAAAAAGAGAGAAAAAGGAAGGCTTAAGCAAAGGGGGTAGGAAAATTGTAGATGATTATTTGAGGCAATCTCCTTGACCCTAGCCTACCCCCACTGCTGCAGCCACTGGTCAAGTTGAAATAAAAGCTGACAATAGCTATTTATCATGCTGTAGTCTTGAAGGTAAAATGAAAACCACAACTACCTCATACAATGCAAGTAAGCACAGGAAGGGATTAAATCAATAGAAGATGTTCAAACAGGAATTCTTGTTAAATCCAGCTCTTTCTAGAAGCAACTGATTTTTTTTTCTCTCTTAAGCTATGTAGGCATGCACATAATACACCTTCATACCTAGTCAAGTCTGTTGAAATTCCAGAGGAATTTCTTGACCCACTCCTCCAATTTCTTCTTATAATTAAGCTGGGTAATGTTCCTATGGGTATTTTCCTTTTGAAGATACGCAGATGATGCACAGTGAGGAAAAATACTTATTTACATTTAGGGATACTTCTTGGATATCCCTTCTTCATTTACTTCAAAAGCTAGTAATAATTTTGATTTCTTTGTCTGAATCAAGGAGTAAAAAAATATCATTCTTAGAAAAAACATTCTTCCTTCCTGGAGAAAATTATTTCTTGAAAGACAGAAGTACTGTAGGCATCGGTACCTATTTAGGGAATTTCTGCAGCTGGGCTGATAAGTGCAAGTAAATGTTCTTCTATGAAGCACAGAAGATGATATCAGGAAGCGTAGAAAAAGAGTTCCTTTAAAATAAAAAAAAAAAATCAAACCAAAATATCCCTGTTTTCCCTCTGTTTCTTGCCATCACTGATGGAGGGAAATTCAACTTCAGGTGTCCAGTACTGGGGTGTAAATATCTCAAAACATTCTATTAATCTTGACTTAGCAAAACACGTTTTTCAAATTGCTTAAGGCTATGTTGCAATCCTGGGCCAGTCTGGGGAAAATTTTAAAAGAAGGAATGCAGATTGCTTCAGTTTTGTGCACACAACTTTGAATGACCCCTTAATTCTACAAAGAATGCGACTGTAAATTTATACCAATGTACATTATGTACCAATGCACATTAATTAAAACTATCTAGTTAATGTGACCTTACTATTTTTAGGCCTAAATAATGGATTATCCATATAGAACTACTTTACAATTTAAACTGAACTTGTCTTGTATTCAATCAAAATAACCGCAATACCTTCCCTTCTTTCCTTTACCCCTAAAAATAACAATTGTTACAATCAAAACCACACTAGTACTTCAGTTATTTGTCAGAAATCACTTCACAGACAATGACAGCTCCAGTTCCTTGTTATAATTGGACAATGAAAAAGCTAGAGGCTGTCTAAAATAGAGGTGTTGGCCAATTGACTGACAGATGTCATGGAACTATAATGTGTCAAATCTCCCTCCCTACAAAGCATTAAGAAAACTTTTATACTTAGTAGAATTTGTCTGTTTAAAGAATTGATGCATGGAAATGAATAATAAATATTTTTTAATCCGTAAGTTCATTGTTATAAGCAAAATTTCTGTCTGTAATTACATATATTCATAAGATCTGCTGTTAATTGTTTCACTGATCTATCACTAGAAAAACAGTTTATTCTGTGGAGTAGATCCAAACCATTAACTCGTTGGCCTTTCATGATGTATTTTAAAGGCACTATAAAAAACAATTTTCATCTATTTTCAACTTGTGTAACTCATATTTCATTTGGTTGTAGCGGCTAATTATTATATTTCTAATGGATTTTGCATTTTCTCCTTTTTTTTTTGTCATTACTGGCCTGTTTTGGGGCTCTGTCTTTGTAGAATATTTTAAATGGTGAGAAATCCATTAACTTATCTAGAGCAACACAGGTCTTCTGTGTAGAGAGATAGAATTACAGCTTTGTACTGGATAAGTAGCTAGCTCCATTTGGAAAACTGCAGTCTTTACCACAGAGAATTTCTATTCCTAAAACATACTTAACCAAGGTCGTGTGCATTTTCTCCTATGAGTTCTTTTTCTTCCAACATGGAAAGCTGCAAAACCTTCCTGCCAGATAAGCTTTATAAAAGTGCCACGTGAAGATTATATCAAATTAGTATTTAGAAGTAGAAAATTCTGTTCTTTCTTATTCTTCTGGATTGCATTGGTAATACTGAAAAAGATGGTCCTTACATCTATTGATCTGATCAATTTTCTTGAAATTTCCCTTCATTAAAGCTGGAATCAAATGCAAAAATGAAAATCTGAACACGCTTATAATGAATAAATAAAAGTTTGGCATATTTCCAGGAGTGTTACAAAGCAAAAAGTGATCTTATTTCCAATATATCTACCAGCAATGTGAAAAAGCTGCTCCTGCAAATATTGAGATTTAAAAATAGATTAACTTTGGTCAAGCTGATTTCCAAAATCTTCTTAAAATTCTTTAGATGAATCTGATGGTGTTTTTATGTTCCCTAGTCTTTTTCTTCACAGGCATCTGCTGCTTTACTTTAGTTTCATTATAATGCATTGCAATGTAATGTGATAACTCAGAAGTAAATTTTATTCTTTAACAGTGTTCTACTTAGGCTGACCACGAACTTCTGCATGTATCACATCCCTAATGTCTTTTTTTTTTTTTTCCACTGCTAACCAAGGAAACCTATCAGATATTTACTGTTAGAAAAACAGGGAGTATTTCTGAAGGTTGCATCTTTTGCATGGCTAAATGAAAAATAACAAAAGTGTGTTCCATCAGCTCAATGGTCCACCTAGTGTAGTACTAGGTTTGTGGCAAGGAGTACATTTTGACAGAAGAGGGTGTGATCATGGGAAACATTCAGCGACAGTTGTCCTATATTCTCCCAGCTTCATTTTAAATATTTCAGTAACAGTGGAAGGCAAATAAATTTGGAGAAAAATACCCCAAACAAATTGTTAATGTTTAACAAGGTACTTAGGAATGTAGACTTTCTAGCTCTCTTCTGCTTGATTGCAAGGAACAAAAGTGAAAACAAACATTCCCATACAATATAAATGTAGTAATGTTTTTCTTATTCACTATTTATGAAAGTTTATGTAATTACTACAGCAAAGCATGGTAACAGGATCTCAGAGACATTTTGCTGAGGCACCTTGAATATATTAGAATTAGAATTCTGCTATGTGGCACAATGAAATTCGATACTGTTCACTCCTTGGAGTAAGCGTCCTTTATTCTGGTTAGTAAGTACTTAAAAGGAAACCAGTAAACTATTTAGCTTTAGAGTAGAATTCTACTTGACTATTTCTGGATAGCAATGAAAAAAAATACACTTTCGTTAAGAAACATGTTGATTGGAACAGGGTGAAACTTATACTAGTGAAAGAATTTCTGTGTTTTTCACAATACAAATATCTTAAACATATATGTACATATAGCCCTAATACATATATATGTATATATACACACATTAGAGCTTTGATATAATAAAGACTGTGTGCAAATTATCTATAGCTTCTGAAAGGCATTTCAAATTATTCTGGATTAGGCTTCCTACTACTATATCTACTGTACCAAAAATACTAGCTCCTCTTTACAACTATCTTTTAATTACTGTTTTGTTTCACAAATACTGATTCTTTTTACATACATGTGTTTAGTGTAATTCAAGGACAAATCAATGCAGTCTACGATGTTTATGTTCCATGAAAAAAGTGATTATTTGCAGTCAAGTGGTAGGAAAAGGCTGATATCTTTGGAGATGCATCAAAGATTGACGTAGTACCAGCCCGAAGAGAGGACTTCAGAAATGTCTTGCATTTAAAGCAAATGAAAGGTAGGTGACAGCTATCACTATTTCTTACACAGATAGAATAAATGGCCCAATCCACTGCCCACAAAAGATAAATTGGTGCTAATAAAAGTTTTTCTCAAGACTGCAGAATTTGACCCAGAAAGAGTGCAAGTAGTTAAATGGAGAAATGTGCTAGCAAAAGGCTAGTTAAATAACTACTGCAGTTAAATAATTAGCATGCTATCCCTCATTAGAAACAGTCATTTTGTGGTGGTGGAGTGGTTTGTCAGTTGAAAATGATGAGGGTTATGGTGCTGTGATTTAAGAAGTCACATTGTGACTCACTGGTGTATTAAATGTAAAGATATGTGTGGTGTTGAGCACAAGCCAAAAATCTCTGTTGTGAACAAATTCTTTGGGTAGATTAGATCCATCTCTGAATAGAGGTGCATCTTTTCTTTGTAAGAGCTCTGATTTTAAACATAGCTCTTCTTCATATCCAGACACAGATCCAAATTTCTTGTTGTGACCATCTGGCTAATATTACCATGCTGCATTAAAACTGTGTTCTTGCTGTGTTGTTCCCAGACATGCACGAACCTTTTGAAAAAGTTTCATCTTTCAGGATTAGAGATTCCCACGTTCATTTTCAATCTAGAGAAACAAATGTATTTCATCCTAAGAAGTGAGTATTGCAGTATATATAAGGAAGTGCTGCTTTATTGTTCGAGGTTTTGGGTTTTTTTCTGAAAAAAAAAGCAAAAAAGGTAGAAGCTAATCTGTTTGACAGTTGGCAAACTGAGTTCCCATTTCCACTGCTAGTAGCCAAGGAATGGTGACAAGTAAGAGCACCCAAGCTAGGGTACTTAGAATTCCCTAGGGTGAGGAGCATAGGCAAGTTTGTAGCCTGTGGTTATTGGTCACCTAAGATAACCCAATGATGTTCTGGGTCAATAGTTTGAGCTCTTAGGACAGACTTACCACTTGTATTGGCCAGACACTTGACTTTGCTGTTACAAATTATCTTATATAATACAAACAGAGAAGCATGCAAGTTTCTACAGTTCTGACTTCAGTCAGCACTTCTCAGACAACTGCAGTTTCCCAGTCAGTATCTGGACAAGATTTAGGGAGAGCATTAGGTTAGGGAACAGAATGTGCTGGGCATTGTTGAGGATGACAAAATTTTGGTGGTGGGAGAGAGGGGAAGGATTTGGTTGTGCAAACATGCACCATCCTATGTAGTTTGGTTTAAGTGCCAGAGAATGGGTCTAACCTGTTTGGTTTAATAATGTATTCTAGTCTCAAGGTATGCTGTCGTATCTGAATTTTACAGAGGGTACCTGCCATGTTTTGCAGGTTACCAGAATTAGCAGCTGTGGGCTGGATCTGATGAATGGGCTACAACAGATTTAGGAGAGAAGTTTCTGGAATGTGTTGGAAGCACTCCACATAATAAAGATGTCCCAGGATCATGTTAATCCAACATTTCAAATCTATTCCTGTCCTCCATACCAAGTACAACCCAGCTGATGTTCTATAAAATGGTACTTTGTTGATTTTCCTTGATTTATATCAGGTTTTATTAAAGTTGAGTTTTTGATTGCAAAGTATGGAGTTTACAGTTTTGTGTTCATATGTAAAATGTCAGTTTTGTATGAGATGCACACAGAATGTCTTATTTTCATGAATCTCAGAATACTACACTAACTCTTATGCAGACTTTCACAGTTGTCACGTAAGGGTCTCATCTTATGGATGGGGCTGAGGTTTTGCTGCCCTTCTTCTTGCCTTTTTTATTATTAAAAAACAAAAGAAAAAATAAATGAGCCGATGGCATGCAAATACACAGTTTTGTTTATAATTTATTGTCTGAAAAAAGCTATCCTGATATGCTTTTCATTCATCTCTTCATTCTTCCTACTGAAGGTCTGATATTTGGACAATACAGTGATGCTTTCCAATGTAGTGTTTTAAGACTCTGCAATCCCTAACATTTTTGTCTCAGTCACTTTTGGTAATTTTATTGTTAACAAGACATAGTGGTTATTACTGCGTTGTTCTGATCAATGATTACCTCTTTCCCAAGGTCTTTTAAGCTGTGTTCATAGAATCATAGGCTCATTGAGAGGTTGCAATATATTGCTGGGGATTGAAAATGCATTTCAAATCTATAAAAAGCAACATATTAATCTGGCAGGATTTTAAACTAAGGTTGTTTTTCTGGCATGCAGCATGTTCAATGTAGTATTTACTCATCCTCAAAGGAAGATTGCCAGAGCATGTTCTTAATAATGGAGTTAGGTAACACCCTAGGAATGTGTAAAATCATATCCTGGGGCTTAGAGGAAGTATTTTATACAATATTTCTAGGAAGACTCTAGATAACATTAGAGCTATTTTCCCCTGAAAGTAACGGTACTCTATCATGTAAACATACTCAAGAACCCTGTATCCGAACTTTGGTATGACTAGGTGCAGTAGTTGTACAGTGCTCAAAATATAAATTGTGTGATAGCTCCCACAGCTATGTTCTTCAGTGCCCCCTGTTTGAATTTATCCCAAATGCTTTTTCTTTATGTCAGAAAACTTTCAGTCAGCTGCTACACTCTGGAAAGCAAATACTATAACTTGTTCTTTGGGTCCTTGCATCTTTTCATGATGTAAATCAACTTTGTACCGTTAACACTTGTGGAAGCCCACCTCTGGCTTACCGTCACTGTAAAATTTGCTCTAATTTATTTTTCTTGATTGGAAATTCAGTAACAAAATCTGCTTAAATAGTTGTGACTTTATTAGCACACAGTCAGGGTGTTACTGGAAACAGCAGTCGATGTAGAACAGTGGATGGTATTCCAATGTGTTCAGGCTACTTCTTTATGAAAGTTTCCTGTGGTAGAGAAATTACACTTCCAAGGTGGTTGCACATTTGAGCTGTAAGTAGTTATCAGAATTTAAAGTATCCAAACTTACTTCTTTTGATTATGCTACTATTACAGAAGGTTTTGGAGTACAAAGAAGAGATAGGATTTATGAGATGGTTAATAGAATGTGGAATAATTTTCTCCCTATGTTTTCTCCTAGGCAAGGCATTTGAGTTTATAAGTGAAATTTTGTTGTTTTCAGGAAAAAAAAATTGTTTATTATTTTCCCCTATTTTAAACCAAGGAGTTAAAAACCCCAGAAATACTAATTAGGGTTCAAAATTCTGAAGGATGTTGTGGGTGACCATGTCAAAGGTTTTACAGAAGTCAACATAGATTATATCAATTTGTTTTCCCATGTCCACTGATGTCGTTACCCCATCATAGAAAGCCACTAGGCTGTTGAGGCAGGACTTGCTCCTAGTGTAGCCATGCTGCCTGCCTCTGATTTTTTGTTGTCTTCACTTTTAAAGGAGTTTTCCTTCTCCATCAGACTAGATACAAGATGTGCTACTGTGATTTTCAGAAAATAGAGAAAGAGAGGCAAGTATCTCACTGTTCAGAAAATCCTGTTAGGTCTTATTGCAATTTGTCTTGTAATAATGAGCATTAGAGTGAAAGCAACTATTTTCTATAAATAGCAAATCCCTTTGCCTGTAAAATTGAGTAGCATTTTTGAAAAAAACAAATATCCATAGAGTTTTGTCTTTACAAAGAAGACAAAAAGGTATGATTAAGTTGAATATAACCTGTGTAATTACATGAAGTTAGGAGAACAAAGTTAAAGTATTAAATTTCTTCCTTTAAAAAACCCTACTTTGATTCAATGTCAAATATAAACTATGCTGACAGGACTTTAAACTCAGTAGCAGATACTGACAAGATAGACCCTTATTTTTACTGCTGTGGTCAACACAAGAACAAACTACTATGGTGCTCTGCATCATTGATTCCTATTCTTTCCTTTGATGTTGATTAGGATTACTAGGTAACGGTTGATTGGAAGCTGGCAAATGTTGTCCCAATCTTTAAGAAGGCTAGCAGGGATAACCCCAGTAACTACAGTACTGTTAGTCTCACTTCAGTGTCTGGTAAAATTATAGAGAAGATTTTTCTGAAAGTTATTGAAAACACCTAAAAGACAACACAGTCATTAGTCCCAGGCAGCACAGGTTTGTAAGAGGAAGGTTCTGCCTGCAAAACTCAATTCTTTCTATGGCAAGGTTACCCACCTAGCTGACCAAGGGAAAGCAGTTCATGTAATCTTTCTGGATTTCAGTAATACCTTTGATATCCTCCTAAACAAAATGTCCCCATACAGCTGGAAAAACACATAATACAGTGGGTGAATGATTAGCTGATGGGTTGGACTCAAAGAGTCAATAAATGAGGTTACCTCAAGCTGGTGACCAGTCACTAGCAGAGTTCTGCAAGGATCCATCTTAGGGTCAGTACTCTTTAAATAACTTCATAAATGATCTGAATGCAGGACTTGAAGGTTAGGTTTACTAACAAAGTTTGCTGATGATAAGAAGTTGTGGGGAGCTGTTGACACTCTTAAGGGCAAAAAAAGGTCTTGCAGAGGGATCTAGACAAATTGGAGAGCTGAGCAATCACCAATCACATGAAGTTTAACAATGGCAAGTTCCAGATTTGGCACCTGGGTCACAGCCGCCCTGGATATATGTACAGACTGCAAAGTGAGAGGCTGGAGAGTAGCCCAGCAGAAAAGGATCAGGGGGTTCTGATCAATGGCAGGCTGAACATGAGCCAACAGCATGCCCTGGCAGCCAAGAAGGCCAAAAGTATCTTGGAGTGCATCAAACATAACATTGCTTACCAGTCAAGGGAGGTGACTGTCCTGCTCTACTTTACACTGGTGTGTCCCCATCTCGAGTATTTTTTTCAGTTTTGGGCATCACAGTACAAAAAGGATATCAAGTTACTGGAGATTGTCCAGAGGAGGGCCACAAAGCTGGTGAATGATTCAGAAAGTTAGTTGTATGAGGAATGGCTGAAGTCACTTGGTTTATTCAGCCTGGAGAAGGGGAGGCTGAGGGGAGACCTCACTGCAGTTTACTGCTTCCTCACAAGGGAAGGAGGATAAGCAGACATTTCTCCTGCTTCTCTTCTCTCTGGTGACCTATGATAGGACCCAAGAGAATGATAGGAAGATGTGCCAGGGGAGGTTTAGGTTGAATATTTGGTAAAGGTTCTTCACAAAGAGGGTAGTGGAGCACTGGAACAGGTTCCTCAGGGAAGTAGTCATGGCACCTAGAGTAACAATATTCAAGAAGCATTTGGACAACGCCTTCATGCACATTGTGTGAACTTTAGGGTTGCTCTATGCAGGGATAGGAGTAGGACTAGATGATCCTTGTAGTTACTTTCCAACTCAGGTCATTTTATAATTCCATAATTAAGCTCACTGGGCCTCAGTACTCTAGTAATTTTATATTAATTTATGCCTTCCACCTCAGTCTTTTCATAAGTTTAATTTCATATTGTGTTAGGTAAAATTTGCTTTAAGATAACAGTGGCAATGAAGACTGATAGTGTCTTTACCTAATAGAGCTATTTCATGAATGCTTATCAAGCTTTCCTTATTCTGCCAAGAGCAGAGAATCTCTGATCATTGCAGTGTAGTTTAAAGTGCTACATTTGAGATAGAAGCAAGCTCTACTTTTGGCTGCCTAGGTGAATCTCTTTTCAAAAGAAGCCACTTGTCTGTGGTAGAAAGAAACATTTAACCCAAAAGCATTGAGGACTACCATCAGGACCAGAATAAGAAATAACTTGGAGAGGAACTGTGCATCAGAAATAGTGAGTTTTCAGCTGTTACTATAACTAATATTTTCAGGTACTCTTTTGCAATCTTCACTCAACAATGGTATTTTCAATTCTATAATATTTTGTTGAAGTCTGTTGTAGTCTGCTCTTCTTACACTTGTGTGCAATGGAAACTCACAGAGAATGTAAGAAGTTTTTGGACACACTATTACAACCTCTAGAAAACTTTAAGGGCTATATTTTCACATTATTCATTCCAATGTGTTTTGTTTCATTCCACTAGAGAAGATTTCCTCAGAGAGGACTGAATACTCAACAGAAATTGCAAAGAAGATGAAGGGTTAAAAATGCAATCAATTTTTAAAGCAACAATTCATTTATTGTAAGCATTGGGTAGCTTCAAGAGATCAGTAACTATCCTGACAAACAATGATTTAGTAAGGAATCTTTCAGATTTTCTCTGCAGTGCAGGAAATGGTATGGCATGGGGTTTTCTCCTCTTCCATTTATAGACCTTTCCATGAGAAATCACAGAATCACAGAATAACCAGGTTGGAAGAGACCCACTGAATCGAGTCCAACCATTCCTATTAAACACTAAACCATGTCCCTCAGTGCCTCGTCCACCGTGCCTTAAACAACTCCAGGGAAGGTGCATCAACCTCCTACCTGGACAGCCTGTTCCAGTGCCCAATGATCCTTTCTGTGAAAATTTTTTTCCTAATGTCCAGCCTAAATCTCCCCTGGCTGAGCTTGAGGCCATTCCCTCTTGTTCTGTCCCCTGTCACTTGGGAGAAGAGCCCAGCACCCTCCTCTCCACAACCTCCTTTCAAGTAGTTGTAGAGAGCAATATTCAAATCATTGCTTATGGTAGTACATGGTGACAAACATGGCTTTATGTTACATGACCCAAGATTAACAAGGGATCTTGACCTAGCTTTTTTTCTCTACTGTCCTCCTGGGTTTTTTTGGTTTTGTTTTTTTTTTTCCCTTCCCCCAGAATCCTTGTGCTAAATGGGTTGTAGTAGATTTGGTTTGTACTTCTCAGAGTGGATTCAATGTGACAGGTTATGGGAAACTCTGGCAGAGATATGTAGTAAGTAGGTCACAACAATTATGTTGATTAGCATATTGGTGATTTTCAACCACAGTATCAGTTATAATGTGACATACAAATAACATAAAATTCTGTGTATTTGTTGGGAGAAGGAATTTTTTGAGACTGAGACCAAGCTGAGTAATCATGCTGTATGAGATATATATATATATTTTTTTTTAAAGCTATAAACCCCTCATGAAATGTTTTTAGCTCTCAGCTTAGCCTGAGGCCAAATCCAAAGAAAGTAGCCTAAAGCTCATGATGAATGTTTACTGACTTCTGCGGTCAGTGTTTCTCAGGAGTAAATTGTAGAGTATATATGAGTTGCACTTCATGTTTCCAGCTTCAGGCTGTGGAATGGAGTTGGAGGAAAAAAACATTTAAAAATACCTCCAAAGTATGCTCATAAAATATACTTTACCTTTTCACTATTGTGCATACTGAAATTACTAAATATTGCATTCCCTACTTGGAAGTCAAATACACCTATCTCACGTGGTTTAAATAAAATAAGAAGTAGGTTTATTTAGCAAACAAGACAGAATAATTCAACATGAAAATCTAGAGGCTGTAGAATGATCTCGGGAGCTGCTGGGTAAACCTTGAGATCTGGCACAAGGGAAGTCTGCAGCAATTCATTCTCTTGATTGTGCTGCCTTTTGCCTACTGTCTTTTTGTTTCAGTAGCCTGCCACATGTAATATGCCAAAGCTCATACAAAAACCTGTCTGTGTACCACACACAAATGTGAGCATATGAACACGTATATTCAGCTTGTTTCAGGAGGCACCACACAACCTTAATAAAAATTGCTTTCTGAAGTACAGAATTTATTGAGATTCTGTTGCACAAATTTTTGCTGAACACAGGAATTTTACAAAATATATTTACACAATTTTCTACTGTGACTCTCATGGTTATGAACTATTACCATCATTCAATAATTTTCTGTAACAATTTCAGTCCCCTGTTTTCACGTATCTCCAAATAAGTATCATTGGACATCGACCTCAATAATAATAATCTCTTTCCACATAGCTTTAATGTGTGTGCATGTTATACTTAACTGGACAACACTTCAAGAGAACTTGGATAAAATATCAGCATTGGAGGTGAGTTTTGAGGTTCAATTATGATTAATTAAAATTGAGTGACTTCACACCAAATCTTATTCCAGACAATAATGAAGTTTTTAGATTTGATAGATATCAATGCAAATAGTTTACATGTAAAATGATTAAATTTTATTGCAAAGTCAACTATGATATAATTTTAATATAATTATTGAATATTTTAAAATAATAATGTCAAAAGAAGTATTTTTTTTATTTGAAAGCATGAGGCAAAACATGGAAAAAACAACTGATCTGAAAGCCATAATCTGAAAGCAAATAAATTATGTATTTCTGCCTTTTCATCAGGCACAATCAGAAATCACTTTCAATCAGATCTTCAGAGCTGAATAGCATACTGGTCTGCATAACTGAGAAAGAAACAGATTGACATTGATCACAGATGGCTTTTGGAATAATATTTTTTTCTAAGTGCACAAAGAAAGAAAATGCAGAATACTGACCAAACTAGGTCCATCCACTTCTTCTAAATAATTTTTTCAGTGCTAGAAACTGTCTTATGCAAATTTAAGGGAATGGCAAATCTTAGCATACATTGATATTGTCTGTTCTCTATCAGAAAAGAAGTCTCTTTTCAGCCATTTAGCCTTTTACTTTTGCTTGTGTATAATAAGAGCTCGTTCCAATTTCCGCATTAGCTTACAGTTAAAACCAGGCTTCTTCCACTTACATACTGCCCAGTAGAGTTCCCTAGCAAAGCAGAATAAAAAACTACTATAATAGGAGTAAAGCCACCTTTAGTACTCTAATAGGAGTAAACTGCAGACTAGTTGTAAAGGAGCTCAGGTAAATAGTTTTTGAAGTGGAGTTTTTTGTATTTTTAATAGACTGACTTAATATATAGATATGTATAGTCAGGTGAAATTATATTTTTACAATCTTGTCATTAACTAATTCCAGTTTTGAAGGCAGAAGATAACTCTGTATGTTACCATACTGGCCATGTATAATAGGAAGGGGCATATAAATGGCCAAATCAGCTGAGTCAAAAAGTGGTCAAAGGATGCTTTGTAACTTGTGAAGTCAATATTTACTTGACCATGTTAACAAGAAGAAACAAACTTTCTGTTATAAGGAATGAGCCAGCATAATTAATTTGCCTCAGCTGAGGAAGTATGGTAAAAGAGAAAAAAAGGCTGAACTGTATAGCTGTAGATGTTGTCTTACCTATAGATAATTACATGATGATAACAAAATGTTTAACATCAAGTTGCCCATTCTGAGCTTGTCTCAGTCACCTGTAAAAAAAAGTATAATCTTACATATATACTTGCAAGTAGGCATATATCTGTATATATGTAATATACATAATAAAATATACTTTTATGCATATATTTATTTAGATTTTTTAAATTTAATACTGGTGAGCCCTCCTTTTTAAAAATTCTCTTTATTTTTTACTTTTTTAGAAATTATTCTTTGTGGTTACACAAAATCCTGAAAATACCCTTTATTTTTTAACCTCTTTAGCTCAACTCTGTTGCACATTTACAGATGTAACTTGGTAATGTTTTGTTGCCTTAAATATTTAGGAGCATATCTGTAAGTCACTGCTGCAGAGTCTAGTGCAATCCTAACAAAGTGCAAGCATTGGAACAGCAAGCAAATGCACCTCACTTAGCTGTGACTGACAGGTGTAAAAGACTACTGAATCAGAAATGACAGATATAATAGTGGCAAGCACAGGAGATTCACAAATCAGATTTTCCTGGGAACCTCATCTACAATGGATGCTCCCATATGCCTAATGTGGAAATATCTAATTACAATTTTCATGTGTTAAAATGAGGAAAAATATCGATAGAATAAAATAAAAATCCCCAAAGAACAGAGCCCAGATGTTCTTCATAGTGATTTTAGCCTTAGGAAAGTTTGGGAAACAAGTGTCTAGAGGCTCAGGGTAAATTTTCTGGGTGGTGTGCAAGGAATTACACACATAATTCCAGCTGGTTTTAATGGGACATGTTTAATTCCTGATGTGCCAGGGTGATAAATTATCAACAGACTTTCAAAGGATTTACTTTCATATAACCTTGCTTTTAAACAAGAATCTTCAGGTAGAATCATTCAGAGAATACAAAGCAACCAAGGCAATGTAGGTTTTTTTTTTTCTTCCTGTTTCTGGGACAGAAAATAATTTCAAATAAAAACTCATCAGAAAAATGATCTAACTCTACCTCTGGTTTTGGGGACTGTTCGAATAAGTGGAATTTTAACTAGTCTGAGGTTTTGACCAACGAAAGAACACTACAGGCCTAGTGATTACATCTTTATTTGATGGGACATAGCATTTAAAGAGACCTCCTAGGTCATTAAGCCCAGTTCCACTTGCTAGCACAGGCAAATATGTCATGTAAAATTAGTATCAATCGTAATTAAAAAATCTGTGTGAGGCCATATTTTAATATGCAAAGATTGTATTTACTCCTCCTATGATATAAAAATAAACACAAGACCAAAGATTTTGAGAACAAAGAGTTTCACAGAACTGGTTTTAGTGAAATGAAGTGAAGTTCAAATGCTGATTTACTCTCTTGGAAAAACTCTAGTTGGAAATAGAAGAAAAACTCAAAACTGCATCTGTACCACCTACTTCTTTCTGTCTATTATTCTTGTCATGTACAAAGGTGTTTTTTCCTGATCCTTCTGCTTCTGTTACCATTAATTTACATTTTGAAAATAGCTTTTGCTGAAAAGTTAGGGGCTATAAATTGGTTCTTTATGACTCTTCTAGTCCGTTTGGCTATGGAGTAAACCAGGATTCAGCCTGAAAGGGAAAAGCAGCTGAGTGACAATGAATTTCATAATAAGAAACTACAAGGAAGAACCTGAATCATCCCCCATCTCTGCTTCTGAGTTATTAGGTCACATCTCACTCAAAAGATTAAACATTTTATCTCACAGGTCATTCTATTTTATTGGAGCATTGCCTTTAGCAATGCTATAGTTAAGGTTCTGTCAGTGTTTCTATTATAGGCCTCTATTTTCTGGAATTTATAACTTAGGGCTAGAAATTCCTTCTGGGTTAAAACTTGGCAACAGCATAGTAGTTCTTTTTTCCAGCAGAGAATCTCTCCCCCATCCACACTCCTCTTTTCAGCCTATATTTGAAGTAGATGGGGATGCCGCAACCATCTACTTATAATTCTAAACTGTATTTCTTCTACTTAAATCCAAGAAATTAAAAAAATGCATGCCAAGAAGACTCAATGAGATACTGAAAATACAGAATATGTACACTGTATGTGTATATGCATGCACATATGTGTGTGGACATGTGAGCATCTGTGCATGCACGCACCATCTCACATTTTTCAGCAGCATTTTATCTAGTGCCATGTTGAAACAAAGACTGAACAGCAAATGAGCTCTTACTGAAATTAATATCACACTATTGCATACACATCTGGCATTTAACAACTATTGCATACAGGTTTGCTACACTGTACTCAGTGATCCACTCCTATGAATTTACAAAGGAGATTCTTAGTTTAAAAGAATTTCAAATTTTGTAATAATAATAATAGAAATAACAATAACAGTAAATCTAAACTGAGTGGTTACATAAATTTCTTTGCAATAAATTCATCTCAGTCCAAAATGAATCAGATGTAAGGACAAGGGTGAAATTGAGATACATAATTTAATTGGTTTGCATCCCTATTTATGCTAAGACTTTTCTTATGTGGTGAAACCATATAAGGTTAGTCACTGAATAATGAAATGAAATAAAAAATATGGTGAGCTAGCCAAGGAAATTTATTTAGTAATGCTCTCCAACACTTTCCAAGAGGCTTTCTGAAATGAGACTCACTCACACAACCTGTAAGAAAAGAACCCTGCAAAGAGTGAAAGTTGAGAAAAGAATAGCAAAAAGACCTTAAAGTAACTCAGTAAATCAAGTGGGCAGGAAAGAAAATCAGACAAGGACAATATCAGAGAGAAAGAGGAGAAAAACCCTCTGGTAAGCAGACAAAAGATAATCTGTGCGGGATGTGAAGAAGGAGTTAATGATGGAAGAAGACAAAATAAGTAACACAGCCTCTTACTACTACTCTTGAGATACTTGTCATGATAAAAATACTGGCAAAAAAAGGAGATAAAGAAAACAGAGTGGTACAGAATGCTAAACAATTACAGAGAGTAAGTCTCATATATTTAGCTCAGTGGTTCAAAACCTGCATAGGTCCATAGTGACTGAATATTATTTCTGTCTGTTCTGGCTGTGTCATGAAATGTTTATCTGATGATATTGGTTTATTCACTACCACACAGCTCACCGGACCATGTATGCTTCCTCCTGAGCTAATACTGAATTCCAGCTTTGCCATTTCAAAAGAGGTGAGGACTGTAGAAAACAGACTAACCATTGCTCTGCTGGTATTGTCAGAGTAGAATTTAAAAATTGTTTGAATGACATAAAAAAATTATATTACTGCTGCTCCCAGTTAACTCCCTTCCTCTTAATTAGCAATTAACCTCTTATTCCAGCATCTCTTAAGATAATTAAAGGTAGTATAGAGTAAAATAAAGATGTTTTGGTGAGTCAGTAGGGGAAAGTCCTGCTTTGCTAAACCAAATGCATTTGTCCTAAGTTTTATTTCCGTAGATGCATTCATACAGACTGGTACTGTGGCAGAGCACATTGCCAGAAAAGAGAAGCACTCTGAAATATGATCCGTGAAGTACTGCTTCTGTGAGAAACAGAAGAGAGAAAAGAATCCTGTGTGGAGACTAACTGTAGGAAATTAGGTGTAGGCTTTTGTATTACAGCCATGATGCTAGTTTCAAATGTCAAACCACAGTATTATTACCCCTGGATCCTAGACTTGGATGACCTTAGCCAGTAAAACAACATACTTAATACATCATTCTCACTTCTATAAACCAGCTTTACAATAATAATGAAATGGGACCACAGAAGCTGTTGCTTTCAACATACTACAGAGAGGGACCTGTTTTTTTAAACAAAAAGTCAAGTGTGTACGTACACCTTACACCCTTGTCTCAGGTTGTGTATATATTCCTCTTACACTGGTTTCATTTATCAAAATCTGTGTAAGAACATTGTAGACAGTGCTTGAAATAATTATTTCCCTCTCTTGAACTCACTTTCAGGATGCCATTACTGTTTCTGTCACATTCAAAAAAAAAAAACCAAAACAACCAAACCAAAAACAGAAGCAAAGAATAAAGAAGACGAAAATTGTGCAATCATCATACTTAGCAAGGTAAATATAGCATATTTTCCAGTCATTTTTATGCTGACATATGTGATCCAACACCAAAAACCCCAAGACTGTGCCTGTAACTCTTTTAATTTAACAAATTAAGAAATTCAGCTATGATCACCTTCAAAACAGTTCTCTTCTGAGAAGAGGCTATTGAGGGTCTCTGTTGGTTTTCCTTTTAGATATTCTAACAATAAAAAATGGGTTCCTTTGAGCATCAGTTGGATCTTTGAGAAGAGGTAGAAATTTCAGGGCTCAGATCTGGTTAAAAGGTGGGTACTAAGCACAGTGACATTTGCTAAAAACTGCTTCACAGACAAAGCATAAGAAAACATCTATATTGAAAATTCATCCACTTGTCCTGAATGAAGCAATTGAGTTGAGCCTTTTCTCACAGGTTAGAATATGTTCTATAACTATCTCTTTGTCTCTACCCTCCTGCTTTTAGCTCCTGAGCTATAGGTTTACTCTTTGTGTGTGTGTCTTGGACCTTGTATGCCAGGAAGAACAAACTGTAATCTGCATTCTCTTCCTATTGCTTGAAACTTGTGGAGTACTTAACTAAAGTTGTTTTTCTTCTTCAAAACATTTCATTAAAACACAAATGACTTTCTCCCTCTTGATGTCGCCAAAATAACTCTACACTATGTAATTAAATCTCTGTTTTAAAGTACTTTTCTCAGCAAACAGAGGCTTCTAAGTTGAAGACTGCATAATAGATGTTATTAGCTATAGATACAAATAGAAAATGTCTCTTGTAAAATATTATATTTGCTGAATGAGTTTTCCTTTTTTGAAAGTCATCTCCTTATTAATGACTAATGAGTTTCTTTTGTATTATTTAAAAATAATGTAATTATAGGATATTCTGGAGTAATTTGATTTATCTCATGTTCATATCCAAACTTATTAATTAAATGAAGCTTAAGTATTTATAATGTGTTGTATGCTTCTATTATTCAAGCTAATCCTTCTAATCCTATTTAAATTGGAAGATAGAAGTTAATCCCAATAAAATCACTCTACAAACAAATATTAATAAACCTGTTTCAGTCTTTGTTCTCCCTTGTCACCTGTCCTGGAAATGATGAGTGAATTGTCTAGTTTACTCTAGGTAGTAAACAATGGAGATGAAAAGCAAAGCATGCAAAATTGTCACTTCATTTCTAAGGCCACATTAACAAAATGTGGAAGTAAATGTACTCTCCATAAATTTTTATACAATGACTTCTAAAAGTAAGCACTGCTTAGTGATGCTTCCTGAAATCTTGAATCTTTCTGATGCTGCAAACCATCACTAGACCTATGTTTATAGACTATCAACTCGACAGAATTTTCAGTATGTCCTGCATTACAGGCAGCATTCAGTATCTTGTGTCTGGTAATTTCTGTTATTTGCCCTAGCTTTTGACAAGCAGCAATAACATAACGAAGCCATGTTAAATGTACAATTTTGGATTTGCACCACGGTATTCTGATCTGCACTTATTGCCAGTCACCAGTAACCAGGAAAAGAAGTAATAGTGTTTTTCCCTGCTGTGAGCAATGGTTTTAATCATAACTCACACTGGGTTTGCATTGGCTTTTCTCCCTTTTGCCCCGAAACACAAATGCAAACTGAGATTCTGCAATTCCTTTAGGGAAAAAAAATCGTATGCTGTATATATACAAATCTGCAGGTCAGTTTTTGTCCAAGGACACTTACATCTAAACAAGGCTGACCTGCTAGGACAAGCCTTTGTTTTTTTAAGCAAAGATATAATTCATTGCAGTTTGAAAATTAAAATGATACTCAACTGTAAGGATTGCAACACAGTAGCAAATTTTTTTAGAGACCCAAACTGTTATTTAGATTAATTGTTTGTTTCACTTTCTTAACATAAAATGCTTAAAAGTAAATAATACTTTCCCCAGAAGCAGAAACCCCTTAAGAATAACAGTAACATAATTGGTTTAATAGAAGTTTTAAAATAGATGTAAACTGGAGTCATTTGTATACTCTATGCTGATTCTGTATTTACTAAAGAATAGCTGCATAAACCCCATCAAAACTAAAACTATGAATTGACGATCTGTTAAATGAAGAACAGAGCCATTTAAAGAGTATCAAGGTATTGAAAATTCTGATTTTTTGTTTTGAGAGAAAATTAAGAACATCTTTCAATTTTAAAAGTGTAAGGCCTGTGAGAGAGTCAAATTTTCAAAAGGCAAGTGCACTGGAACAAGCTAATAAATTAAAGAAAAAAAATGTAATGAGACTGGATACTACAGGTGAAGAAATTCCAAAGTAATTTAAGACTTAATGGTTGAACTGCTAACATAAATATGCGGTCTTTGATTTAAACTGGCCACTATGCTAGAGGACTGGATGGTGGCAGATGTTGTGGAGGTTTTTTTTGCTGCTGTAACTGAGGAAAGGGCAATATAGATCAGTATTAGGACAAAATTGGACAAAATATTAAGTAAACCCCATATTCCAGAATACTAAGAGGGTCTGTAAAGTATGGACAAACAAGCAGTATTTCATGAAGAAAAACTCTCTCACAAAAGAGAATGGCCTAAAAGGAAATTATTTGGAATTTTTAATTTCTTATGCTAAAATCCCATAGGATGAACTAAAAAGAGAGACTAAGCAGAGAAATAGAGTTGTTATGTATTTAAAATTGTTTTAAAAGTAACAGTGAATTGGAACAGGCTAAAATATTAAAATCACATCTCAGAACTGATGAAAAGGGGAAAGGACTGGTTGGTGAAGCAGGAAACTTCTCATTTGACGAAATGTTTAGATGGATTAAAACAAACAAAATCTGTGGAGTACACTAGAAAAGATCTTCATAGATCAAAAGATAACATAATGGTACATGAAGTTCAGTGTTGTAATGTAAATGTAAAGCATACTGATATATCTAACAAGTACTGCACTTTGTTTCTGAGTTAGTAGCGAGTGCTCTGTGCAATTTTTGTGAATAGTTGATTGAAAACATTCTATATGCAGTAAAATTTTAAGAAGCAAGTAATGTATAAAGAACTATTTTTAAAAAGAGATAAAAAATAGTAATGCAAATATTCCAGTGCCATAGCTTCATGATGAATACTTGTGCCTGGGTACCATCCCTCTTGAAAGCTAAAAAAAAACCAAAGAGAACGTTTCAGAACGTGTTAAGTTTCTCTAAAAAGAGATGTATCTAAAGAAATAAACAAAAAGGAGAAGATATAACACTCATTACTTAATAGCAGTAACAAGAAGACTTGAAAGACACAAAAAATGTAATTCTATGGTGGATTTTTTCCCTAAATTTAAATGATTAGTAATCTTTCCAGGAGATTTTTTCTAAGCATAGTGAAATGCTAAGTTCTGTGAAACTCATTTTCACAAGGAACTGCCAAATTGAAAAATTTTGTGGGTTTCTTAGTTCATATTTACTTTACAATGTAGAAGCGGAAGGGTTTTAGAATGAGTTTGCAGCATGAATTCTATATAGTGGCAGATTTTGAGAAACAGATGTCTATGGACAAGTTATCCTGTAAAAGTAATTTCTTAGAATTAATAGAAGCAAGTGACCGCTGTAGAAGTAGAACAGCAGACCACTGAATACCTTGTCATAGAATCATAGAATCAGCAGGTTGGAAGAGACCCACCAGATCATCGAGTCCAACCATTCCTATCAAACACCAAACCATGCCACTCAGTACCTCATTCACCTGCACCTTAAACACCTCCAGGGAAGGTGAATCAATCACCTCCCTGGGCAGCCTGTTCCAGTGCCCAATGACCCTTTCTGTGAAAATTTTTTCCTAATATCCAGCCTAAATATCCCCTAGTGGAGGATGAGGTAATTTCCTCTTGTCCTGTCCCCTGTCACTTGGGAGAAGAGGCCAGCTCCCTCCTCTCTACAACCTCCTTTCAGGTAGTTGTAGAGAGCAATGAGGTCTCCCCTTCTCCAGCCTCCTCTTCTCCAGGCTAAACAACCCCAGCTCTCTCAGCCATTCCTCATAAGGCCTGTTCTCCAGCCCCTTCACCAGCTTTGTTGCTCTTCTCTGGACTCACTCCAGAGCCTCAACATCTTATGGTGAAGGGCCCAGAACTGAACACAGGATTCAAGGAGCGGTCTCACCAGTGCCGAGTACAGATGGAGGATAACCTCCCTGGACTTGCTGGTCACACCGTTTCTGATACAAGCCAGGATGCCATTGGCCTTCTTGGCCACCTGGGCACACTGCTGGCTCATGTTCAGTCGGCTGTCGACAAACACCCCCAGGTCCCTCTCCTGGCAGCTTTCTAGACAGGCTTCTCCTAGTCTGTAGCTCTGCATAGGTTGTTGTGACCCAAGTGAAGGACCCGGCATTTGGCCTTGTTAAACCTCATGCCATTGGACTCTGCCCAGTGGTCTAGCCTGTTCAGATCCCTTTGCAGAGCCTCCCTACCTTCCAGCAGATCCACACTTCCACCCAGCTTAGTGTCATCTGCAACCTTGCTAAGGGTGTCCTCAATGCCTTCATCCAGGTCATTGATGAAGACATTGAACAGGGCTGGACCCAGCACTGAGCCCTGCGGAACCCCACTTGTGACTGACCTCCAGGTGGTTTTAACACCATTTCCCACCACTCTCTGGGCCCGGCCATCCAACCAGTTTTCCATGTGCCTGTCCAGGCCAGAGGCTGAGAGTTTCTGAAGCAGAATGCTGTGAGAAACTGTGTCAAATGCTTTGCTGAAGTCCAGGAAGATAACATCCACTGCCTTTCCCTCATCCTTCTTATCAAAGAAGGCCATCAGGTTAGTTTGGCGAGACCTGCCTTTTGTGAACCTGTCATGACTGGGCTTGATCACCCAGTTCTCTTGCATGTGCTTCATGATAGCACTCAAGATCACCTGCTCCATGACTTTCCTCAGCACTGAGGTCAGGCTGACTGGCCTGTAGTTCCCTGCATCCTCCCTGCAACCCTTCTTGTAGGTGGGCGCAACATCAACCGGCCTCCAGTCCAGTAGAACTTCCCCAGTCTTCCAGGACTGTTGGAAGATGATGGATGTCTTCCTACTATGGGTTCCTGAGCTTGAGTATGCCTTCTGGGAATAACTCTGCATCACTAAAACAGACACATCCACACTAACCTGCAAGTAGCTTGACAGTGTAGCAGAGAAAATTACTTGTGTAACATGTGAAGCATGACAATGGTGGAAGCCAGATACCAGGTTATATGGTAACACGTGGAGCAGGCCACTTGAACACCATGCTGGACAGGGGGAGAAGAAATAGAAAACATACACTTTCATTTGTCACCCACCATTTGTAACCAGTGTTGCAGATGTTTCTTGCAGCACAATTGTTCCAATTAGAAGGTTTTGCAAGTACACAGTGAGCCTCTGACAAGGTGTTATGCCAAATAACACTAGTCATCAGCGCTGAAACCTGCTTCCACATCTCCTCTGTCTAGATGAGATAGAGGCTAGAAAAAGCATTGACACCTACTGAGGTGTTAATTTTGAAAAGACCTGATTTCTCAGTTATTACCATGATATTTAAAGCCAATAATATTTTCCCATCTTTCTTTCCTTCTATGTTCATATTTAGAACAATGAGTTGGAGCAAGTTGGCAGATTTGTTTGCTTTAACAGGCAGGTGATCTGACCACACTTTCCCTTCTAATATTGATAGATGCCCCTAGGCAAGGATTTCTTTTACATTGTTTTGTGTTTCTTACAAAAAATGTTCAGGATTTGTCCTGTTTTTTCAGTTTATGCTTTTTTTTTTTCCCCTAGGTAGCATTTTATTTTAGGAAAGGTAGGAGGAACATGTACAAGAAGATTTTATTTTTCTTCTCAACACTGCATTTTTTGTTTCAGATCCTGGTGTCATGCTTCCACTTTCCTGTTTTTGAAACAGAAATGTGTATGTTGTTATGGATCTCAGGAATGAGTTTATGCAAATCTCAATCAATTTAAAACTTAAACTCTTGCACTCTCTTTTCTGAGGGGAAAAAAAAGAATCTTTCCTGCTTTACACTAGAAGGAGACTGGAGAGATTGCCCTTTCTAAGCTGAAGTTAGCCTTTGGGAATAGTCACATCAGCAAGGATCACTTTCAAACAAGTTATATCAATTTAGACTTTATCTAAACATATTATATTACAAGATATTTCACAGAATAATCCAGCTTTAAGGTAATGGAAAAGTGCTTGCAATTAAAGTAAACCAACCAGTGCTTGGTGTAGACTGTCATAGTGTTAACAATGTAGACCAAACTGATTCAAGAGATTAGATACTCAGCAGGGCCACCGTATTAGAAGGTAGGATAATGCACTTTTTTTTTTCAAGAAAAGTTAAATGTATAAATTTTGAAAGAATTGTATCTTCTCTGTTTCTTTAATTAGGTTTCTGTAGCTGTTACTCCCACTAGTCATCTTAATTAATCATTATATACAAATGATGCACAAATGAATTGGAAGATATGAATGAAATTGCAAACAGTATACAATGCTTCTGATCAATCATCTCCTAATTTTCAAAGTCTGTGAAGAGATGCCAACCCTTAATGTTTATTTGTGCCATGGTGATGAGTTCCTATGGTAGTTCCCTTGTGTTTTCTTTTCTCTCTCCAGGGTCTTGTTGTAAATAAGAGTCTCCATTTTCACGTTTTCTGATGAATCATTGTAGCTAAATGAATGCCATGGGACACCTCTTAAACAAGTAGGTTACACAGAAGCAAACCTGTTAAAAGAATGTATTTCCTCTTCATAGAGGAAAAACCAAGTCCTGTGTAATGAATGCTTTTACTGAAACTTCATGTACATTTAAAACTTAGTTTAAGGAAATGTTGCTTCTTAGGGGAAATGAACTAATGAGATTTGAATGCTTTTACTGAAACTTCATGTACATTTAAAACTTAGTTTAAGGAAATGTTGCTTCTTAGGGGAAATGAACTAATGAGATTTTTGTACAGCAAGCAGCATTACACCATAGCATATACTGGTACCTTTAATGATACACACTAATTATAGAATTACATGGTTTAAAAGAATTGCTTTTCTGTCCACTTAAGAAGGCCTTCAAATAAGTTTCAGCTCTATGATTACTAAGGATTTATAGGATAGTGTGTACAAGCAGCAGTGTGTACACAGGTGGCTATGTGTATATATAGAGATATATAAAATAAAAGCTACAGGGAGAGAGTTCTCACTTTTACAAAAATTCACAATGGTCACACCAAGCACATTATCAACACAAGTATTTATGACTTGGAAATAATCAGGGCCATTTGCATCCTATGAAATTTAGACTTGCATTGACAATATGAGATTCAGGGAGTGAAGGTGCCCTCTGGAGCTCATGAACTCTTCTAGGCTGCAGGAGATTAGAAGAGGCCAGGAGTGGTCAAAGAGCAGGGTCTGGACTGGGGACTGTTTGTAGCAATATCTGCAGCTCAGCGAGGTGACTAAATATCTTAGTCCAAATCCATGAATCTTCCACTGATTCAGTGAGCTTTAGATAAGGACCCCAAACTCCCAGCAGTCAGTACAACAGGAAATAAAAAAATATACATGACAATGGTTTCTGCATTGTATCACTGAAGATAAATACAAATATTAAAAAAGACATATGCAGTTTTCTATTCAGAAGCATAAATCTGTTATGTCTGATTTAGAATTTTCCAGTCCTTATTCACAGTTACATTACCTTTTAAAAATAGTCAATTCTTTCCTGTTTTTGCATTCAGTTCACATCACTGGAAATCTTGATTTTTGCCTTGCTGGTGAATGAAAGTACCAAACATTCCAGCAAAAAGAGAAGGTTGGTAATTATCTTCTTCTCATACAGCTCCCAGCTGGTTGCCACATTGAAGAAGTCATATTTAAAGAAACTACATTTTATTAAGTATTGCCAGAGGACAAAAGAACAGAAAACAACAGAAAAGAAAAATGGTCACCAAGATATTTACTACTAAGGAATGTGTGCTGTATTTTTTGCTGGTTTGCTGTATTTATTGAAAAATCAATGGTAGATCTCCTCCAGTGTGACTGCTTGTGACAAACTCTTATTATAGGCTAACATTCCATTACACCAGTTCATTTGTGTAAAACTTTTTGCTGGAGTGGCAAATATCGATAAGATTTCAGACTGAAAAGCAAAAAGAGCTCTCTGTTCAGAAGGGAAGGTACATCTTTGACAGCGCAGTTCATTAAAAGGCTGCAAAAAATGTGTGAGGCATGATTTGTAGTATACAATAAACGGTTTTGTGGTTGTTTTTCAAGGTATAAACAAACCTTTTAGTTGCAGCTTTGGTAGACTTTTTTTTTAGAGCATGTTCATGCATATGTATATATGCTACAAACATACCATCCACACACTCAATATTTAAATTTAATTATGCCTTTAGTGGAAAGTTGTTGGAATTGCAGTTCTAATGTTGTGGAAAGATTTTAAAATGTTTTGCTGGTTTCTTCTCAGCTGTGGTGGGTGTATATTTTTGAGATTTTTCCATCACTGAAAGAGTGTTAACTGTGTCAGAGATAACTCATGTATGTGTTTAGTCTGAACTGTGATTACATCACCCAGCTTTCTCTCTTAAAGAAACTGTTGATGTTACATCACCGTTTACAAAATTACCAAGAAACAAAATGTGGACATGGAGGTGATTCACTTTGTGACCATGACTCTTATTGTAGCCATATTAGCAAGTTTCACTTGAGATATTGAACTGACTTTAACACTCAGCATTTAGCTGCATTTCCAACCAGCATCAGGCTTTCAGACTGGTATCCTCCTGACAGTTTCAAAGTGGTTTTGACCGTGTTCAACTTCTTTCCCTGTAGGGGGTTAATCTCATAAAGATTTCAGCCACACAAGTACCAGTGTCAGGGGTATAATGATCACTTTGAAGTTTGTTTGCTTTCCAGTGCATTTAAACACGTTAAATGTTCCAGAAATAGGATTAAATGCCCCAGTGAATTCATTTCATTTACCCCCAGCAGTGGTTTTCCAATACTATATGGTGTTTACATGGTATCAATTTAGTGGCATGCTGATTTCCAAGATTCCTCCCCTATCAATTTTTTACCTCTTGATCCTACTTGAAAATCATTGTGATATGGGACAAATTATACTGACAAAAGGAATATTTGGATTTTGGTATCTTCTTTTTTAAAAAAAAAATCTTTTGGGGATTGTCTTCAATGGAATTTTCTGTAAATTAAAATTTAATGACAAAAAGTCAACTGTCAAGCTTATTCCTTCCTTAAGGAGACATGCTTCTCTTAAATAACAATTTACGTTTTTCTTTTTTTCTAAGTTACATATTTTACACATTACTAAGTCATACAAACAATTCAGGTGAGAAACCAGGAACATTAGCACACTGAATTGTCTTGCTTTTCTCTTCTCTAACAGCACAAGTCTGTTATACAGGAAAAGTGAAATACTTTAACTTGGCTTTTCTTTGATATGTTTATTACATTTAAATGCATTTACACAAATGAGAAAGCCTCTAAATCCACAACAAGGAAGTGCTTTCTGGAATAGTTTGTTTTTAAGATTGTACTTTAAAACAAAGTCCTTGTGTTCCATTAGCAGCCCTAGAAAGAGAGTTTATTCAATAAATGTATTTCATAGTGGAAAAGGCATTCTGAGATACCCCTAATAATCTGATTTTCAGCTGGACTAGTGAGTTCTAAAGGCTCCCTCCCTATTCACATCTATCACTTTTAGCAGCTTTAATACTCTAAGTATTAAAAATAGAAAAAACCCTGGGAAATAGTGTTTTCAATTACATCACAGTCAGTATTTTCCGACTTCATGTGTTTTAAATACAATGAGGAGTGATTTTTTTGCAGTAATTCTCAAAAAAAAATTGTATATTGTCTAATTCAGCCCTAAAATAGGCACATAAAATGGAGACCAATGAACACTTTTAAAATGTAATTCTATGTGAATGGGAAATAAAATAATTTCATCCCATCATGGAAGAAGTTGTAGACTGACATCCATTAGCAGGTGATTTCCTGAAATCTGCATGGGTAGTAAAAAATCTGCAAATGGATAACTTCTGCAAAGATCTCTAGATCACCTATCTTAATCAATACCTTTTTTCCATTATATACTTAATTGTGTTGCTTCATAATTGCAATTACGGGAAGCCAATTGAACCAGAGATGGAAGCACACACCCCAAAACCCTGATTGTTCTCTAATATCAGATTTCCAGTCCCACTTTCAGAAAACATATAGGTACCTATGCCTACATCTGTTTATGTCTAAATCTATCTGTATTTATCTGTAGCTGATTGCAGTCCTTCTAAAGCTTTTCAATACCCTAAGCAAAGGAAAGGTAAAAGAACTTAGTGAAGGAAATCAATCATGAGGATAGCACTACTGCTTTTCTCCATCCATCCTTATCAAAACCTGAATGTTTTTATCGCTTTTTCCAGACTGAGTCAGCCTCCATAGTTTTCTCAAGTCTTGTCATTTGGTATTCATTCTAGAAGTATTTGGTACCACATCATCTATCCCACTTTTCCATGTTCTCCTGATGCAAAGTACTCATTAAGAACTAGTTGATGCATCCCCACCTTTCTTTCTTCTTGCAGTTTTAACTGCATTAAACCTCATGCACCTGGACAGAATCTATTTCTTTTAAATGTGTGACTCAAAAATGAAACTTGGCTGAGAATTCTTCATCTTTTTGTTTAATTTTATTGAAATTTATTGAAATGGCAATTTAGCATACTCCCTGGTGTTCATAAAGACTTAAGAGAACAGGAAAAAAGTCTATTATCAATTAGAAAGGGCTTTTTTTTCCTGCAGCATTTAATCTCTAGTGATTTTTTTCTATAATAAAACAACCCAGGCTGTTGCAGAACCAGCTAAATGGTTTGTATTTGGGGCAGTAAAGTTTTTTTTTTCACTTCTATTAGCAAAGGAAAATATTAGGGAGATCTTTGACTGTACATGCTATATGAGCAAACACCACTTAAGCCAGGGTCTGCTTCCTAAACAAGTATTTAATCTCCTCATTAAAGATATATGAAACTAGAAATCAATGAGCACTGGTGGTTAGAGCTTTTTAGCGGAACTAATGGCTATACCTTGTCTAACATTAGAAACTTCACTTGTGGTTTACAGCTGCTACACATGGAAAAACATGAACCTAGAAGGAAAGACTTTTGCTCGTGCTAATAATTACACTGAGTTCTGGATAAACAGGTCACATAACTATATAACATAAAAGATCAAAGGTTTTCACTTCATATTTCAGTGTCTTAAAAACCACTCTGAGCTCTTACCGTAAACCTCTAGATAAAAGCAATAAAAATGCTGTGTCTTGAATAAAAACTTCATTTGGTCTGTTATAAATTCCCCTACTGCACAAGCAATCACAATTTTGAAATGCTGGGGTTGGGAATCATGTGAACTGAAGAGTACATTACAAGATTTGATTGAATACATGCAGTGTGGATCTGAACTACTTTGTTTTCATTGCAAACAATAGACAAAAAATATTAACACGATGAACAGAGAAAAGTACATCACTGGCATGTTTTATTTCTGGTTCTATAACTGATTTGCATCTAAATGATTTGCAGAAGAAATACTGCAAAATGTGACTGATTCACACCATTCAAAATGCCTGAAGTAATGTAAGAAGGTACACCATGGTGCTGGTTTTGCATGTTGAAACTAGAAGCTGAATTGACTGTCTTCTGTGCAGTCATGAGGCTACATGGCATTGAAACTGCAAAGCCTTCTAATGGGTTGACTGACTGGTTGCCAGATGCCCACCAAAGCCCCTGTATCACTCTCTCTCCTCAGCTGGACAGGGCAGAAAAAATATAATGAAAGACTCAAGGGCTGAGATAAGAACAGGGAGACTTCATACACCTATTTCTGTCACAGGCAAAACAGAACTGACTTGGGAAAAATTAATTTAACTGATTACCAATTAAATTTAAGTAGGATAATGAGAAATAAAACCTAAATCTTAAAACACCTTCCCTCTATCCCTCTCTTCTTCCCAAGCTTAACTTCCCTCACAATTTTCTCTATCTCCTCCCTGCCAGCAATGCACGAGGACAAAGAGCGAGGGTTTTAATCAGTTAATCACATATTTTCTCTGCCAATCATTCCTCCTCATGGGGAGGACTCCTTACACTCCTCCCCTGCTCCAGCATTGGGTCCTTCCACAGGAGGAAGTTTTTCACTAATGTCTCCAACATGAGTTCTTCCCATAGGCTCCAGTCCTTCATGAATTGCCCCAGTGTGGGTGCCTGCCATGGAGCACAGTCTTTCAGGAACATTCTGCTCCCATGTGGGCCACAAGTTCTGCCAAAAAAACCTGTTCCAGCATGGGCTCCTGTGCTCCAGTGCAGGTTTCCCAGAGTCATAGTCTTCTTTGGGCATCCACCTGTGCCAGCATAGGGTTCTCCACAAGCTGCAGGTGGACTCCTGCTTCACTGTTGCCCTCCAAGGGGTGCAGATGGGACAGCCTGCCAAACCATAGACTTCATTATGGGTTGCAGGGGAATCTCTGCTTCAGCACATGGAGCACCTCATCCTTCTCCTTCTTCACTGACCTTGGTGTCTGTTTCTCTCTCGTATTCCCATACCTCTCTCCTGCTGCAATTGCTGTTGAGTAGCAACTTTCCCCCATTCTTAAATATGTTATCTATGTTATCCCACAGGCGCTACTACAATCTCAATTTTTTTAAAGGAAACCAGTCTTGCCTAAACAATGACATAGGAAATCAGGCAGGGAAGAGACAAGTGTGGTTGAGTCAAGACTTGCTGGTCAAATTAAAGAGTAAGAGGGAACTGCACAGGCAGTGCAAGCAGGGTCAGGTAAGCCAGGAAATGTGTAGATATGCTGCCTAGTTGTGAAGGGATGGGGTCAGGAAGGCCAAGGCACAGCTGGAGCTGAACTTGACAAGGGGTGCAAAGAATAACAAGAAGGACTTCTACAAGTATGTCAACCAGAAAAAGGTTAAAGAAAACATACCCTCCCTGGTGAACGAAAATGGTGACCTCACATCAGCAGAAGAGGAGAAGGCTGAGGTACTCAGCAACATTTTTGCATTACCCTTCACTGGCAACCACTCTTCTCAATGCTCCTGGGTCAATGGACAACAAGACAGAGACCGGAGGGGCGAAGCCCTTCCCTTTGTAAGGGAAGATCAGGTTTGTGGCTACCTGAGGAACCTGAACATATATAAATCTATGGGACTGGATCAGATCTATCCCAGAGCCCTGAGGGAAGTGGCCAATGTAGTGGCCAAGCCACTATTCATGATATTTGAAAAGTCATGGCAGTCAGGAGTGACAGGAAGAAGGGTAACATTGTAACCATTTTAAAAAATTTAGAAAGGATGACCCTGGGAGCTACTGACCTCTCAGCCTCACCTCTGTGCCTGGGAAGATCATGGAATAAATCCTCCTTGGAGCTATCCTCAGGCACATATAAGGCAGAGAGGTGATTTGAGACAGCCAGCATGGGTTCACCAAGGGCAAGTCCTGCCTGACAAATGTAGTGGCTTTCTATGATGTGGTGACCATATCAGTAGACACTGGAAAAATAACGGTTGTAATCTAGCTGGACTTCTGTAAAGCCTTTGACAATCCCTCACACCATTCTCCTCTCTAAACTGGAGATACATGGATTTGATCAGTGGACTGTTCAGTGGTTAAGGAATTTGTTGGATTGTCTCATCCACAGACTAGTGGTCAATAGCTTGATTCCCAGATGGAGATCTTTGAAAAGTGGTGTCCCTCAAGGTCCCTGCTGGGACCAGTGCTGTTTAATATTTTCATCAATGATAGAGACAGCAGGATTGAGTGTACCCTCAGCAAGTCTGCAGGTGACACCAAGCTGAGTGGTGCAGTTGTCACACTGGAAGTACTGTATTACGTCCAGAGGGACCTGGACAAGCTGGAAAAGCGGGTCTGTGCTAACATCATGAGGTTCAACAAGGACAAGTGCAAGGTCCTACGCCTGCATTGGGACAATCCTCAGCTTCAATACAGGAAGGGGATCAAAGGGATTGAGACCAGCCCTGTGATGAAGGACTTGGAGGTGCTGATTGATAAGAAGCTTGATGTGAGCTGGCAATGTGTGCTTGCAGCCCAGAAGGCCAACTGTATCCTGAGCTGCATCAAAAGAAGCACAGCCAGCAGGTCAAGGGAGGTGATTCTGCTCCTTTATTCTGCTCTTGTGAGATACCCACTGGGACTACTGTGTCTAGATCTGGAATTCCCAACATAAGAAGGATATGGAGCTATATTAAATGTTAGGACAGAGAGAAAAGTTATTTTCTGAAGGCTATTTTCTTTCCTACAGATTTGCAAGCTTTAAATTCTAAGATATATTTTCAGTGTAATAAAAATGAAATCCAGAAATGTTTTAGGCTCAGCAGTGACTAACAGCTAAAATAATAAAGGCCACTACTTACATGCATGTTTTTTTTACGCTGTTGCTCTGGGCCTTACTTATTCAGATATATTCGTGGGCTATCCTTCCTGACTTATTCTTTCCAAGAAGATGTCCCTTGACATGCAAAATGATTAACAAGAATCCACAGAGACAATCTGCTCAGGGAAAAACTAAGTAAGGAGAAGGAGAATGAAGACAACCAGATATTGGTTTGCTTCCCCCCCGCCCAATTGTCTGGTTTGAACTTGGGGTCTCTTATGTGGTCAAAATGGAAGTAGGCTTCTCTACAGAGCGATTCAGAGCCATATGGGTAAGCCATACCAAATTCACCCTATGTTATGTTTGGAAGGATATACATCTTACATATATACATTTTTAAAGTTTAAATTTTAATGGGAAAATGTAATTTGCTGGTTTTTCCTTGCTGCCGACTTGTGTGTTTGTCTTGAAATGCACAATCCCTTCAGATTCAATAAGAATGCATTATTTAATGTCTTGTTCCAATAGAAACTCATAAATCAGAAAGTCATAATTTTGAGTAATAGCACATTACAGATTTCTACCTATTTTTAAATTACTTCCTTGATGTTTTCAGATTCTATCAGCATAATAAAAGTAAATGTAGAACTAGAAAGATTTAGGCATTGCTTTTTTAGTGACAGTAAGTAAAGCAATCCTGCAGGCAGTGTGTGTGAGTCACTTAGTACCAAAAATAGCTCATCTTAGATTTTACTTCTTGAAATATATTGCCACCCCAAGCATTTTTACTGAAATTCTTGAGAGATAACACTGGCAAGCTTAGTGATGTAAGTTGGTATGCATCAAGGCCAAAGACAAGTACAATTACACTCACTGACACTTCATGCATAGATGAGGAAAAAGCAAGATCAGAACCAAACCTGGTTATGGGTGTGCCTGACTGACAAGAAAGATTACTGTGTTCCTCACAGAAGGATCTAAGCTAAACACAAAAAGTATGCAAAAATTGAAGGGAACAGAGAGAAACTCTGATATACCTATGCTAAGATAACTGCAAAGAAGGCAGCAGCAAGGAGACAAGAAAAAAATAATTTGGATAGAGCACAAGGAGACTAAGACTGGAGAGATAGAACTACAAGTTGTTAGTGTAGAGTTGATATTTGACATTACACTGTGAGAAAAAAAAAATCTCCAGAATGAAGTTTTGTACTACCCTGAAAAAAATGTGAAATGTGAAATAATGCCCTTTTTTAAAAAGGGTTCTGACTTAAGGTGTATAGCTTATGCTTAATTAAATAATTAAATATAAGATTTAGATACATGTGCTGGAATAAACAAGTAGATATGATTAACTACTAGTGTATAATATTAAGAATATTTACTTAAAGTTTTAATTTATGAGGTTTTTTAATTAAAAATCCTGAAAAAATTCCTGAATCCTGACACAGAACTCCTCTTAAATTTTAAGTATTGTAAGTTTTCCTTCAAATCTAGCCTTTTGCGACTCATGTTCAACCCTCTAGCAGCAGAAAATTTTCTCCAAGCAGAAACATTACAGATTATATTTCAGACATGAGAAAATGTGATGTTTCTAGAGTTTGAGATAAGTAGACACTTGTGAAATTTTCACAAGGAGTTACTACAAGACAGAGCAATGATGAAATGAAATGGACAAAAATCTTAATTTAGGGACTACTGGTAATCGAAAGCATATGTCCTATATATTATTTGCAAAGTCTATGAAATTAGGTATCTCTAATCAATGTTAAAGATCTGCAGAGTTATTGGCATAAATTGCTGCTGCATAATTCCGCCCTTTTTTGTCAAAACTGAGGTCAAGTGCAAAGATACTTAATATTAGTTCTGATGATGTGGCTATTTTAGAACACTTTGCAGTAACCCATAAAGGAAACTGACTTAGTATTAACTTTAGAAATAGTGTACTGCTCCAGGGCTCAACAGTTCCATCAGACTTAAGATTCTTGACAACTATTGTACCTTTGTATAGATAAACTAAGGATTTTAAACTCCTTGGCTAATATCCTTACATTGCTAAGATTGTTCTTTATTCAAAAGCAGACATGTTATGAATCATGCTTTTGAGAGAAAATTTGAAAATAACTGGGAAATTTTCTGAGCAAAAATATTTTTTATGCAAATAATCCTTAGCTTGTTCTGCAGCCAGTTTCTGAATCTTGAATATTCATGGAAGAAAAACTAAACTTCTCTACTCTGTGAAGTAATATCTATAGTCATCACTCAAAGGCAGCATAACACCCTGACAGTTTTCCTTTTCAAGTAAATCACAGCACAGAAATATCTATGTTGATAAACATTTTCCATTAGCGATGCTGAAAGCAAAGATAATTTTCACCCGACATTTAAAAGATACTGCAAGTAGTTATTTTTGTAATATTCTACAGTGTTCCCTGTCAAATATGGTAAAGAATAAATAGAATAGAATTTCTTCTAAATGTATTTCCTCACCACATTATTCTTTTCTTCATGCTTTTGAATTTTACTTTTTCATTAATTAGCAATAGATATTGATATCAGGGTTAAAATCCATAAATTCTTGTAGGTAAATAACAGTTTATGTTGCTGAACATTTTTTGGTATTCATCATGATTGCACCTGTGCAGTACAGAGTATGAAAATTAAGTAAATTACTATTAATTTGAAAACAGGGCCTGTACTGACAACAGTCTGTAATAATTTCCACAGAGACTTTTAAATTTATTTTAGATATCTGTATTTGAGGAGTTGCTCATCAAGTGATACATGATAAACACTTGTTACTTATTTACCACCTTTCTAGTTTTAAGTTATTGTCCCAGTCTGACAACATTTACACATCTGACTGGTTTTATGCATAGAAGTTTTCTAATATATTTCAGTAAAAATACTAGTGTTGAAACTTTCTCATACACTTCTCCTTAAGAGTAGATCATAATTATTCACAAAATAAATTTCATTAATATTGTACATTGAAAGAAAGAAAGAATAAGACCTCCAGTGGAGTACTTGTAAAATTTCACATATTGCTGGGACTAAATTTTTTTTTTCAAAGTTGATGATACTGATACATTTCAGAGAAGATGATTTTAAAAAAAAGGTCAGAACGTTTCTCAGAAGATGTTTTTGTCAAGGAGCACTCCTTCAAAACATTTTACTGAAACAAATACAGTGAAATCCTCTAATGGTCCTAGTTACAACCCTGGGGAATTTTAAAAGATACATTTAAACAGATTGACCTGATTAATGATACATTTTTAATAAAAAAAATTCATAAAAAAGAAAATACTTCTAAAATCAAAGCAAAATTTATTTTATAATACATTTATACAAGTACTTTGTATTGAACATTACTTTATATTGGGCAACATAAACTGTGGGATAAGGAGGAATGATGTCAAATTATACAAATTGCTCACATGTATCATATTGCAATATATAATGTTTATAGAGAAAACACCTTTCTTGTGAAGAAAAACAACATTTATATGGAGAAATCAGGGAGCTGTATATGAAGAAAATGCCATTTGTATGTAACCATTATGAACTTATTAGCACAAGGACAACTGGCTGTATATGCAACTTAAACAAAGTTGTACTGAGTTTAACATAGAATACCTTATTGTAGTGAAAATTTTGAGTAGAATACTGTTCAGTTCAGTGAAATGTTCCCATTGCAGCTTGTAAATTTATACAGGACTTGGTTGAAATAAAAAGGGAAAAAGAGATAGGTTAGGGTAATGTGCATAAAAGAAAAAGTAATTTCATAACACTGAACACTAAGCATGGCACTCTATCTGGCTGTTGAAAGTTACTGTCTCTTGCAGATAAAAATAAGTTTCCATTGACAGGAAAAAATAAAAGAAAGACAAAGAAGAAGCACTTTTTGAGTTTCAATGCCAAAGGCTTATAAAAAAGTAAGCCAAGTCTCAAAATCTGTTCTTTCTTTTATTTTCTTTCTTCCTTCCTTTTTTCTTCCTTTCTTTCCTTCCTACCTTCCTTTCTTCCATCCATTCATCTATCTGTTCTGGATAGGAAGATTTTAGATTTTTTTTTTCCCCAAATATGAATGTTAATAAGTTTGGTTAAGTGACATTGACACAGCACATTTCCTTTTGTTTCAAGCTACAAACTGCAGCAGATAGTTGCAGGTTGCCCCCATTTATTTTAAGTTATGCAATTCAGCTGTAAAACCTGGGAAATACTTAAAGACAAAAGAGTTTGACAAGTCTTAACTTGTCAAGAATTTCTACCATTCCTGCAATATATGGAACTTCATAGTACAGTTATCATATATTTTGCCTTCACACTTCATTTCCCCTTCAGTTTTTAGCACTGTAATATCATATACATTTTTTTGCAATTCTCTCCAACTATTCAGTGTACTGGATGTTTTAGTTTAAGTTTAGACATGTTTTAATGCCCTTTGCATTTCACAAAACATTCTCATTTTCAGGCTTAGTCCACAGAAACCTTTCTGCAAATAAATCAATATTCTTTCCTCCATCCACAGTCCCTGGATTGATCTCTCTTTCTTTGTTCCATTTTCATGCACTGTTCCATGATGAGTTAGTCTCTTTTTTTGTTCATTAGAAATAACAAAATGAAGATCATAAACTGAAAGGATAGTCATATAGAAGAAAAAAAGTCAAGAGTTTTTCTAGTAATAGAACAAAGGGTTTTTTGACACATATTTGACGTCTAGAAAATAGAAATTGTTGGCTTCTGCATTTTACCTCATATTGTTTGTGTACATTTACTGCACATTAGGTATTTCAAATTGCCCTGTGTGAGCATGCTTGTGTAATGCATTGCAGTTCTTGATTAGTATTAGAAATAATATCATTACTGAGTTTGGCCCACTACTTTATTATGAAATAAATTGTTCATCAACCAAACATATTGATAATTTGGAAATGGATTTTAATCTGTCATCTGAAAATATAGACAATAAAGTCCACCTGAAATAGATACAGAACATCTCTATTTATATATGAAAACATGCTTTGTTCAGTCATGAAGTGTAAGAGTACAGAGATTTATAAAACAGTTATGATTCTCCACTCTACTCTGCTCTTGTGAGACCTCACCTGAAGTATTGTGTCCAGTTCTAGAATCCTCAGTATAAGAAGGATATGGGACTGCTAGAATGAGTCCAAAGGAAGACCACAAAGATAATCAGAAGGTGGGAGAACCTCTGCTATGACGACAGGCTGAAGGAGTTGGGGATCTTCAGCCTGGAGAAGAGAATACTCTGGGGAGACCTTATAACATCCTCCCAGTACCTGAAGGGGGCCTATAAGAAAGATGAGTAGCGCTTTTTACAAAGGCATGTAGTGATAGGGTGAAGAGGAATGGCTGAAAAATGGAGAGGGGAAGATTTAGAGTAGACATAAGAAAGAAATTCTTCAGAATGAAGGTGGTAAGGCACTGGAACAGGTTGCCCAAGGAAGTTGTGAATGCCCCCTTCTTGGAAGTGTTCAAGACCTTGTTGGATAGAGCCTTGGGCAGCCTGGTCTGGTGGGAGGTATCACTGTCCATGGCAGGTGGGTTGGAACTGGATGATATTCATAGGCTCTTGCAACTCACACTATTCTATAATTCTATAGATAATGATATGTACTTGTGAAAGTATGCACAGGTAATGTTCCCAAAAGAGCAATGTGCAACTAGTTTACTGAATAGGTAAATATTTTTCCTATTTTTGTCTGCCTAGATAACAATATCAACTGAATATTTCTTTTGAATTCAAAACTATTTTATGTTGTTAGTTTAAAGATGGAATGGAATGAAATGTGATTTTATTTTTTGTCTCATGGATATAATGTGCCACATGAAAGAAACAGAAGACAGCAAATGATCTTAAACAGCATTCTAAGATGATCATAGGCAAACTATGGAAGATATAATTAGAAAAGGACTAAAATAAAATTAATAAGCATGTACCTGTAAGTAAAAAGTCAACATTACTTAATTGGTTTTGAAGAGAGGTATCATGTCTTAGACTTCCTTTAAACATTTGAAGAAACAACAAGAATACACGTAGGAATAATAGTGTTATAGTTTTGTTTTGAAAAAGTTTTTTTTTTCTCATTACAATTTTTTACAGAAAATAAGTTGACATGGGATAAGAGAGAAGGTCATCTTATGGATCTATAACAGACTAAAGATTGGAAACAGAAACTATGAATTCATTAGCAGTTTTCAAAATAAAAACAGGTTTACCAAGCTCTGCTCTTTTAAATTTATTTGCATATCACTGAGAAAAAAATCTGCCAGAACTGATGAAGTTTGTCTATGATTCCAAATTAAGCAAGACAGCCAATTCTGGAGAATTCTTCAGAGCTGCAAAAGAATTTCAGAATAACTGTGTAAAAAATGATGCATGTATGAGAAACAACCTTATTATAGATAAAATGACACAATCTAAAATATTCACTAGTCCTAAGAACTAAGAAGTCTGAAATTGCTTGGTTCTCAGTTCACATCAGCCAAATGTTTAGTGTCAAAAATTTAAATAGTATTATAAATGATCTTAATAGAAATAGAAATCAAACCCAAAATACCATTAAATCAACACAGTGCAACTGGTGTATCCATGTTACGAATACTACATATGGTTCTACCACCATCTCAGGAATCATATATTATAAAAGATGTAGAGAAGGAAGCAGAGATCTGTACTAATATCCTTGATCTGGAAGTGATTGAATGTGGATAGGATAGACAGACCTTAAACTGTGAAAGGTGTGGAAAAGGTGAATTAAGGAACAAATTGTTGTAAAGACTAGCAACACAACACATCTCTGAGTTTTGTTTCACTCCTAAGTGTTATTCAGTGCCCATGTTCAGGAGTTTGTATAAACATAGTGTAGTTCTGTATGGGTAGGTAAGATGTGGTAGGATGCTAATGAATTATTCATGCATTTGCTTTGAAGTACAAAGACGGCAACTGATAGAAATCAGTTATGATCAACTGATCTTTGAAATGAAGCTGTTTAATTTGAAGGATCCAAATGTGACAGTGAGAATTACATTATTTATTTTTGGACTATTTGTGATGCAAATCTAATCTAAATACACACTGATGATGTATGTGATTTATTTTTCCTGTTCCTGGAGACACTTTTGAAAACCCCAATCCATACCTACCTTTACTCTTCTTGTTAGAAAAGATTTTTTCTTTTTTCTCTTAAAATAAAACCTGTTACATGTATTATAAACATATACTTTAAAAAAAAATGTGGATTTTTTTAATAGAAATACAGATTCTTATTATGAAACCATAAAGCAAGAGGAAGCTATTGTTAGTAACAGAATTTAGAACACTTTTTAACATTAGGAAAAGTGTTTATGTCAAACTTCCGACATATCTCACTGCATTAATCTATGTTTTGCCACATTCATACCTGTCTTGACAGCTTAGAGGATGCAGTTTCTAACAATACTAAACTGAATTTTAAATTGCTTTTTTAATATATGTTCTTTGGACTTGCAGTAAGATTGAAATTAACTGGGTGTTTAACTATATTGCTAGTGTATGAAAACATAAATCCTTTATTATAAGCACATTAAACAAATGAAAGGTTTTGGGTTTTGCTAACTACTAAGGGCCTAAACCCCTAGGTAGCTGCAGATAACCTGATCTTAAAGTTTAAATGTATTAAGTGGAAGGAAGTGCTGGTTTCCATCCTCTTTTATATTTATTACCTGTGGGCTTTTTTCTGAACATAGCTCTGAGCCTGAACATGGCAATTTGATTCTTTGCTATAAGCTATGCAGTTACCTCCAATTCCAGCTGTTTAGGAGCATATAATTGTCTTTCTTAATGTAGAGTATCCATTCCAGAAGAGATGTGATATTTACTCATGTCTGTTTCTTTATAGATTTACAAAGACTATTTTTTATTCTTTCTTCAGAATTACAGCTACAGTATGGAAGACAAAAGAAAGTTACATGGAGGAAGAATAAATCAATTACTATCGTGAGTGATAAGAGGAAATAAATCTCCACACTAATTTTACAGAACAATTCACTTGGAAATCCCTATAATTTTAGTTTATAAAACAGAAACAACTATGATTCAATAACCTGCTAATGGCACAAAACCATCTCTCTCCAGTCCCCTCTTCTCCCATGCCTCCTCTCCTGGTTTGAGCTCTCACATAGAAGGGAAAGATACCAGGAATTCAGCATTACATAGATAAATGCAAATGTAGAATCATCTTAAATTTTTCTCAACATCTGCCATGTTCCTGAGGACACTATAGCCCTGACTATCCGTGATCAACCTTTCCTGGCACTTCCCCACTCAGTCCAAAGCCGAGGACCCCATGCCAGCCCCATGGGGCTCCCTTTGCCCTGCCCAGCCCAGGACCCCATGCCAGCAGTCCTGGACCATCAGTCTCTGTGTAGGGTCTTGGCAAGATGTCACTGAAAGGCCTGTCTCCAGCTGCCCACATCCCTTTGATGCCCAGCCATGCACATCTTCCAGCAAACATCCTGGCCCGGCCTTGACCCAGTCACCAAGGAAGAGCCCAATGTTCAATGCTGCAGTTGCCTTGGTGCCCACTGTCTGTCTATTCCTGAACAGACCAAAACTGCTTGTCCGTGCCCTGATCACCACCACAGAGAGCCTCCCATGCCATCCCCATGGCACTGGGCAAGACATGAATAGTATCTTTTGTTCTTTAGTGGGTAGCTGACATTTCGTTACTAAAAATGGCAGAGTTGAAGTGGTATTCTGGGGAGTGTAAGTAGGCATATCCAGAGAAATTTTATTGCATGGGGAGTCGGAGTAAATTCAGAAGAGCAGCACATTTCCATTTAAATCAGTCAATACAAACACAGGATAAATTAAATTAATATTGAACTGCTGCAGTCCTGGAGTGTCTCCATGATATTTTTACTTATTTCGTATTTAATAAACACCTGCAGCTAAGTCACAGTATGCTCTCATATAACTCCAGCATCTAAAACATGTGCTACTAATAAAACATCTGTATTGTATTCAATGTAGGCTGCCCCTTCATGCCAATGTAAGATGAATGGAGAAGTTTATGATGAAAGGTTTGTGGTCTGGCAGAGAAGGGAAAAGTCTGGATTAGCCATTGAATGCAAGATGTTTTTGTAGCATGTTACTGTGACTGAAATTGCAGTCAATCTGTTTATCATTGCCAATCTTCTGCTTGGTGCAAGACGTAAGCTATTTAAAGGGCAGGCACTTGGGTGAATGGCACAAGTATTTCTTTCTTTGATCTTGTGCCTTTCATGGGGGATTTGATTCAACACATTACTGTACCAATATGGAGGTAAAGTGTTAAGAGACTGGTTAAATGCATGGAAATCGGGTTTTCCAGGACACAGCAGTTAGTACAAATGCATTTCTCTGGATACACAGCCTCCCACTTGCAAATCATATACGGTGCATTAAAAATGTATGCAAACCAAGTCTAGTTTAAAATCAATGGACCCACACAACTACAAGGCAAAGATGTGTACATTTTACAATTAATGCTCAGGATAAGAATATCCTGTTCTTTAAACTTATTGTTTACCAGGTATGTAAGGAGGTATCTTTGGTATCAGTGTTGCTGTACTGAAGTGTTAGCTGAGTACAATTCCTTCATACCTTTGGAGAGTAGAAGTCTACAGGAAAATCTCAAGGATGACAAAAGATCCATAAATAAAGACATTGGACTAACAAAACTCAGTTTTGTCTTCATCTAGATGTGTCTTTTAAATTTTTTTTTTCATATAGTTTAACTGTTTAGCATCATAGGCAACTTCTGCTGATGGTGCATTGGGAGATACAACTTTGTGCAAGAGAACACTTTTGTGGACATTGTTGTTGTGGAAAACTAAGATGCTGTGTAAGCTTTCCTTGCTAACTGAAAGCTGAAGCTTATGACAGGCTTCACTAACTGCACAAGGCTTCAGTTTTGTATCCTTAAAGACTCATCTATTTTAACTGCTGTTGGAAGGATTCATCCATAACCATAGTTACCACCAAAACAACAGAAGTTACTAGATCAGTAATAATGTATTTTTTGCCAGCTTAAAAAGCCTTTAAAGGATGGATTAGATTTCACAGTACAGGAACAGTGGTCTTACCAGTTTGTTCTTGTTTAATATATCTTCTCCTTACACCAAAACTCTCCTTTGAAATCAGCAGTGATTTATATCAAGAGTAATTTGTACACTTACGGGTTTTGTTTACATGTTCATTATACCTTAACAGCATTATCTACTGTCTTGATAGAGTTTTCAGTCTTTTAGCCACTTTATTCTGCTCCTGCACTCTGTGTATCCGAGTGAATTTGTTGGCATAAGGGAATTTTGAAGGTTATATTGCAGTACATGAATCAAAGAAAAATGAAATGCGCTTAAGACATGATCAGCCATTCTTAATTCATTGCAGAAAGTTATAAATACAAAAATGCATTTAATGTAATCTGATCTCTTTATTTGAACTTGAATTACTGAGCAATTCAGCAGGAGCAGAATGACAACTTTGTTTTAAAAACAGTAATATACACTAAATGCCATTTTAATGTCTCTCTGACATATTTACATCTAATGAGTAGAGAAAAGCAGAATGTTTGAACATAGATTTCTATGTTTACAGAAAAAGCAGAGGAATGTCATTCTTTCGTTTCCTGCAATGGGGTATGTCATTATGAGGCAGGTCAGCTTAATGATAAATATTAAATAAATCCTCTGCATTTGGAGGATAGATTTACTATATTTATATTTTGATCCTTCTACGCATAATTTCATGGTTATGTAAATTGAAACTGTATTTTATACATCAGATGCTCTTCATTCATTAATTTTGTGGCTGCAGATATTTCTATTAGATATTTTCTCTTGTTAGAAAATAGAAATGGGTTTGATTTAGATATTGGTGTTTTGGCTTTTCGGGATCCAGAGTATGAAGGTGGAGTGACAAAGTAAGGTTCTGCTGTGTCTCTAAGCAACCCAGAGGGATTACAAAGAGCAAAGGAGGCATGGTATAGCTGAAATAAAGTTTTCTCTGTTTTTTGAGAAATCTGAACAGGAGTCCCAAGAAACTAGTTATTCCAGTGATGCCTCTAGCATTGTTAACGAAGTACAAGGTTATGTAGATATACTTCTTTAAAAAATAAAGTACACTCAGAAACTGATCTCTGTGAAGAAAATAGATCAATAAATAGTGTGATTTATTACTACTTTAGGAAAGAGGAAGGAAGAAATAAAGAAAAATTATGAGCTTACACTTGAGGCAGAGGGAGAGAATAGTTGAGTGGGCTTTTTCCTGCATCTTGGGGTTGTATTGTTATTATTTTCTACTTTTTAAAAAGAAAATATTAAAAGAGTGGGATCTTTTCTGGTCCTATTAAAGATTTGTCAGAGTTCTTGAACAACTTTGGCTAATATAAGCCTACAGATTTCAAAGCTTAGAAAGCCATCAGCTTGTGCCTTCTCTAAAGGCACTACTAATGGATTATTGCCATTTCCCTTACAACCCTCCTGGTATTTATGCTTCCTATAATCTTACTTAATGCTGCATATTTTTCCAGAGATATGCTTTTCCACCTTACTTTTCTTGAATCATACAATGAGAATAATTTGGGTTGGGAGGGACCTTTAAAGGTCATTTAGTCCAACTCTTCTGCAGTGAGCAGGGACATCCTTCACTACATCAGCTTGCTCAGAACACAGTTCAATTTGATCTTGAATGTTTACAGGGATGGGGCATCTACCACCTCTCTGGGTAACCTGATCCAGTGTTTCACTGCCCTCATCATATTTTTTTTTCCCTTATATCTAGTCAGAAGCTATTTTCTTTTAGTTTAAAACCATTACCCCTTCTTCTATCAATACAGGCCCTGCTAAAAAGTCTGCCCAGCAATGACTTTCTTTGGTCAGTGTAAATTTATTGTTGTATTTGGGTTTTTTTTAGATTTGGAGTCAGCATTTTAGTTTTCTTTTTCCTTTGGTGTACGTACTTGGAGCTAACACAGCTTCGATCTAACAGAACCAATGAAATTCACTGCCCAGAGTATGTAAATAAAACAAGTAAACAGCTGAATTAATAAAGGTTGTTCATCGATTTACACCTCATGGTTTGTCTTTGAGAACTGTGTTTTAAGCTGTCCCAGAGTCTGAGGGATAAAGAATGCCTTTCATGTGTGGTTTGTCTGGTCTCTGAACTCATACTGAAGACTTTCAGTCACTTAAGGCCATTGCTGAAGGTGCTTTAGGATAATCTGCTTGATTTTATACTAAGATACATTAGTGTGCTTACGTGATCAGTAACAATGGACTTCAAAGATGTTCTTTGACCTGAATATCAGCTGTCATTAGGAACATGATTTGTGTTCAGGTAAATGTAGCAAAACTTTTGTCTTGAAACGCTATACAACATGATTTTCATTCTACTTTAACTTCACTGTGTTTTACTTGACTGTAAAAATGAAAAGGATACTCAATATGACATAAAATATATGGCGACAAAGTTACCCTTTCACAGATTTTAAATAGTTTTAAGGCAACAGGGTAGGTTTGTACCAATGCAATGGCCAGCAGCATGGGTGCATGCTGTAAGTGAACCCATGCCCAGTACCATTCCTTACTACCTCTCAGCTATTAGCTAAAATGTCCTAGACTCGAATTTCTGGTTAGTTTGCTGTTTTCTGTTCTGACAAACAAAATCCAGAGAAGGTAAAAATCTTGTTGATTGGCTAGGTAGGCCTTTGGTCTGTGGAAGGGTAAGATGTAAAATCATGGAGGTACAGTGAGAAACACCTGCATTGATCTTCCTGGCTTCTTTTGTTTGTGGAGAAGCAGCAGGCATATGTCCACTACCGCATCAGACTCAGACCTGGTATAGTGTAGACAGAACCAAGAGTGACAGCAATTTCATTATTTCCTGGTTCCCCAAAGTACTATATTATGACCAGATTCTATGTCATGGAACAATGAATTGAAATATTACTGCAAGCCACTGGGAGATGGTGAAGTGTGAGGGCTGTTTGGCTGGCTTGTTTATTATTTTGCACTTCTCCAGTTTGGGCTAGGCAGTTTACTCTCTCCAGAAACTCTGTTCAGTCCCTGTCACAAAGATCTTTTGGTCTAATTCTTCGTAGGAAAATGCAGAAGAAACTGGGAAGTGGAAAGTAAAAAGCAACAGCAGAGAGAAAATCGAGTTGATACTAAAATAAGATTATTGTCTTACTTGATGATGGCTTGCAAGAGTCACAACAAAAGAGGATCTTGATAGCAATGAACTGGTTTATTTTTATTTCTGTATCAGGACATTTTTCATCTATATTTTGCTGTAATATAGTTGTTTGATCTTATTCTGGATTTTATTTTTCAATAGTAACAGGAAAAAAACCTGTTGACCTTATATTTTATACTATGATGATATATTTGAAAGAAATCAGTATTTTAAGTTCACATTACATGTGGTTTTGTATTAATTAAGTATATATCTGAATATCTGAAAATTCACATTAGACTTCAAAATCCATACTAGTACTATGAATAAGCAAAGACATGATCACATTAGAGACAAATTAAACTACATTTTAAGTTAAAAAGTTATTTTCTCTTTTGACTGGCAGTATCTTAGGTTTCAGCATTCACTTAAATTTCAGTCCTTTAAAGTTCAGCAGTCTTCATCCTAGTTATTTGCTTTAGCTTCCTAAGTCTTTTGTGGGTTTGGTAGTTAGGTGCAACTGTATAGAATTCTCAAATGCAAAACCCAGTTCATGCATTCTGCATCTTAAAAGCTAGACTCTGCTAAATTTGATCAAGCTTAGACCTGTTTTCTCAAGGCTATTAAAAAATCTTTAAAGCAAGCAACCAATGTACCTGACATCTACAGGTGACAGCACTTCTTCTGTTTCCAAGCAGTATTACATATGGGGATGCTTTATATGCTTCAATTGCTATGAAAGTTTATTTTCTTTTCCACTCATGTTACAATGAATTAATCTCAGATAAATTCTGCTAAGATCTCACTAATGTGTTGTTAGTAGTATTGGTACTTATTTTCTTTTGGAAATGCCCTTTGTGAGGCCCAGAAGACAGAGCAGTGGGATGAAATATCATTCTTCTATTCACCTGAGCAAAGCACATGCAACTCCAGAGTGCTAGATAGAATAGCTCTAGAAACGCTCTGAAGTATTAAAACATTAATAGTCTCTTACTATTCTAATTTATTTTATTTTCTTCAGATAGGAAAGTTCTCTGGTATGTAAAAACTTCTAAATGCCAGATTATTGAGGGCATGTTCAAATTAGACCTTGCTGATTATTGTTAGTATGATCCTAGAGCAAATGTAGATTCTATCAGTGCCATGACAAGGTTTTTGTTTGTATTTTGTTACACTGAACTGATGCATTATATTAGTAATGACGGACACATTACATTTAGTCATTCTTAATTACATTTGTCCTGTTTGAGCTTGCAACTTGAATTTGGATCTTCTATGATAATATATTTATCTGACAACCCAAGATAAGTCTACAAAATCAGATGCTGGTCCTGAAAAACTTCTTCTCATACTATCACAACTATCAATTACCTGTGAACACAGAAATTCCTCAGATTTCTTCTAAAGTATTCTAACATACTTTGCAAATATTTTTCAATTAAAAAAGCTAACTGTTCTGAATGTAAAAATCTATGTTGACTTTTACACACTTTGTGATGCATCCTCAAATATGCTTATTACTGTTACCTCAGATTTATAACTGGAATATACATTGTGTATAATAGAGGCAATCTTAGATTTCTATCAGACATATGTATTTGTAAGCATACCTTGTTCAGAAGATTTATTTTGTATATATCTGGTACTAAGAGATGTTGAGCATCTGTAGTTACCACCAAATTCAGCAAATGAAGTCTGTATAGCACAAATTGATACAGCAGTAAGGTTGATGACCATTTTAAAATCTGTCATGTTGTATGTAGAGCAGATAAAACTCTATGGCTTTTGTTTCTATTAAAGTATTTTGATTTTCCTCTTCCTGAAATTAAAATCAGTATAAAGGAATAAATGGTAAAATAGTTTTTATATATCAAACAATAGAGGACAACTTGAACTCTCTAGAAAGATTAGAATACTCTTGAGGCATACAAACACAGACTGTATTGGCATAGATGATGATTACCTGGGTTTGGGAAATGATTCCTCTTTTTTGAGATAGCAGATGGTAAAGGCTGAGATCAAACAGGTTCTGATCTATAGAGAATTGGACAGCAGCAAATTCATGAGCTGGCATTGACACTGGTTGTGAAAACTAGCATCACTCTTGTGCCAAATTGCTGAGACTCCAATCAATCCTGAAAAGACAGTTGCAGAAAACTGAAGATAAGTCGGCTCATGGCAGATATGGTTTTAAGAACTGTACAGTTTTAAGGTGCTATTTTAAGTCAATTTCCTATGCTGGTGGAGGGAGTAAGTAAATCTAATGCAGTTACCACTCACTGAGTCACAGTCTATACATAGACTCTATGCATAGATCTTCCACTGGGCATCAGCAGAGCACTGTGAGTTCTCGAGAAGCTTTAGAGTCATTCCCTGCTGCCCCATATTAAGGCAAATTTCCTAACATCCAAATTATATTGGTGGGTTTTGGGAAAAAAGTAAGGAAGGAACAAGCATTTTTAATAAAATACACTGAGTGCAATGATGATGTTTCTCTGAAAAGAAATTTAAACTTCTGTTTAGTTCACCAGTGTTATCTACTGCTCACTGACAATAGCAGGGACAAATTTACTAACATTGAAGTGATAAATGCAATATTGCTGAAATGTCATTATAAGGTTTACTCAAATAATATTTATGCTAAACAACTAATTTCTGCCACAGTCGCCTGCCTCCTTGCTGTTTAGCACTTTTGGCATTTTGTCTAGGAGTCTGATTCCCCATAATAATTAGACTGTATCATATCTCCACAGTTGTTAGAGCATAAGTATCTAATCTTTACACTTAGTGGAACAATGTTCCCTTTGGACCATCAAAGCCACTGCATTTAAAGCATTGAAGTACCTGTATATTGATTAGAATATACATTAGTCAATATTGCCCTATGTTCAGACACTGTCTGGAAGTACCTTCCACCATACCACTTTCTCATTTTTTTTCTTGTCATGAACTTTTTCATTGGTTACGTTTGTATTTGCAAATGTAGGGTTTTTTTCTGTGGATAGAACTTTAATCTCTCTGAATTATTTTGTCTCACTTTCTTCCAACGTTTTACTGGAAAATTAACAATACTTATTTTTACTGAGTAACTTTTTCATTTCTATTGAGAGTAATCTACGTTGCAGCTTTCCATAGATGTCTTGTTTCTGCTCATATACCTTCTCTCTTGCACAGAGAATAATGGAACAGTTAAAGAAAAATAAAGCCATAACTTGGTCACAGGACAGTCTCTCATGTCAACACATCTATAATTTGCAAATACAGCATACATTACACTTTCTGGTCTTTAATCAGTGAATGTCAGCAAGCTGAGAAAATCTTGTAATCTACCCAAGGTCTTGAAGGTATATATGCATAGTATACCCAAGCCTGATCACTCTTCAGAGAGGGCTATTCCTTGTTATTCTGTTTTTCTGAGACAAAAGCAAAAAACATTGAAAATTATGCTACTTTATAATTGCTCTGTGAAATGTAGAAATGTGATTTAACACAGTTTGTATTTCAATTATTTTCAGACTAATAAAAATATGAGGACATTAGCATACTATAGACAATAATTCATAAACAACTGCAAAATAACTAAGATGATACACAACCAATCACTAAGGTTTCTGTTTATTGTCTATATGCTTAATTTAAAATTGTTTTGGTGGTTTTACCAGTGTTCAGAAGCATGGGTTAATGAGACTTCTGTTTGGTAGTTCATTTAATAGGGAAGACTAGGAATCCTGATTTTCCTATGTGAAATATACTTAATGAAATGAGCTGATCTGACAAGAACTGAGCAAAGTCTCAGCTTATTTTCAGTGATGGTAAGGTCTAATGATCTCTGTTGTTGTCTGCTTGCAATCTTCTCTTGAGTTTGCATGGTTAGCCCTCTGCTGAGTATGGTTAGTTGACTATATATCATATAACTGTCTTATTCTACATGAGCTTTCTTATTAATGCTTAATGTTTAACTATTTTTCATTGCTGCATATTAGGAAGTTTAATACATTCAGTGTTTAGAATAATTGTGTTCTATATACAGTGCTGGAGCAGAAAGTGCACTTCCACAGTTTTTCTAGATCAACCGCCAGACATTGAATTATTCTCTCTTTTTATAGATTGCTTTATTATTTGAATTATGAACTATATGTTCAAGTTCTCCTATACAGCCAAACAGTGAATTGTATAAAAAGAATTGAGGCTAGACACAATTCTGCACGCCCGGCATCTGATAAAATTTGTTAGCAGTGCATCAGCATGGAAGCAATGCATTTCTCTTGAAAATCCAGTGCAAGCCTACAAGAATTGAGGTTTCTCATATTTTCTCAGGGAGCAAGTCTTTCATGTGTACAGCTTGAACACAGCTGTGTCTTTTCCAATATATGGCCAAAAGACAAAATGCAACATGAGGGTTTTTATACATTCCAAGACCCATCTGCCATGAAAACACACTTATCTTTGTGGCTACAAGTTTGTTATTGATCCAAAATAAGAAAAGAGGGGGAAAAAAAGAGAGAAAAAAAAAAAGGAGAAATATGGAAGAAAACCACAAGATAAAAAGGCAACAAAGGGGAAAAATGCAATGGCTAAAAGAACCATAAATATATTCTTTTGTTGTTCTTCCAGTTGCATCTGTGAAAAATTGTCAGTTACTAGTCAAACAGTATTTGACTTGTTGCCAATGTGAATTTTCCAAAATCAAATGTAAACAAACTCGGCAAGTGCTTCCTCGTGTGCCAAACTAGTAATTATTTACTTTGTTTGGGCCTTGTGTTACTGTCAGTTCAGCCTTGCAGTCTGTAATGTGCTTTCTATTGAAACCATGAGGTCTAAAGCTATGTATTAACCTTGTAACCCTTCTTTTTTGAGCTCAATAAAGTTGCACCATAGTTTTGTAAACTAGGGTTGAAGGATAGGCAAATGATCAATTATATTTTCTGTTTTCTTTTATCTTTGTAAATTGTTCATCTTTAAATCTGCCTTGCATTTAAGGTTAATTCACTGACTCTGAAGCACTGGGAAGACATATCATTTGAGTGGTTGCAATTACATGGTAATTGTTCTTCATATCTGAAAGCTGGAAAACATGCATTACTGTAGTCAGCTTGATAAGTCATGAACTCATTTCACAACAATAACGCCGAGAGGGTAAAAGTACAACAGGTAGTTCGGGGGCACTCAGCTGTAGAAACAATAGGAATATTTAGTTTAAGCATTTAGATATTACATTTTATTTTGGTCTTGAAGATGGGATGTGTATTTTGTTTGCCTGTTACATTTTTACCGCTGTGGGTCCTTTAATTCTGGAAGGAGAAATAAAGGTAATATCAGAGATGAGTATAGTTTATCATTTCACTACATATCAGCTAAACACAATTACCTTTGTTTAACATAAATAATTATGACTCACTTTGGTTTTGCTGTAGATTGTTTAAAGTTAGACACTCAGACTGATTTGAATAGAAACTCACCCTTTATCCCATATGACCAGATCCCTGGAACAGAATCCATTCAGGTGACATGTGATGTGTGCTGGGATTTTATCATTGTGAATTGTGGTTGAAACCTTATTTTACCTTGTTGTTCTTATGTTCACACGTTTCTTGTGGTGCCTGGTGCCAAGGTCACTTTATCCGTCTGCTGCAACATAGGATGCTTTTAACAGTTTTAATGTACCCTGACAGCAGCCAGAGTTTAGTGTGACCTAATGTAAGCCTGGTTGGGCCCCTTTTCCTAGGCAGAGTTTTGCTTTTCCCTGAAGTAGTAATAGAATGCTGGGAAATTACTGTTGGGATTCACCAATTTTATTTCTTTTGCATAGGTGATCCTAGTAGGTTTAAGTTAGTCCCTCAAGTGTGTTAGTCTCAAATAACTTAGTATTTTGGTTGAAATCTGAGTTTTTTAGTAGAAAACTCTTTGCTGCCTGTGTATTCAAACTCTATGCAAGAAGAAATGCTGTTAATAAAATCTGGTATATAATTTCTGTTTCAAGATGAGATTTTAACTTCTGATCAGAAGATTTACAGTGGAAAGTAGAATCATTGATAATAGAAAATCGTCTCATATTTCTAAGGATATTTTGCTATGGAATGAATTATTAGAAGAGAAGTGACTTTAAAACTTCTAGGGTAGCAGAACCATAGAATAATTTGGGCTGGAAGGGAACTTAAAGATCATCTCCCTTGCCATGGGCAGGTACACATCCCCCTAGATCAGACTGCTCCAGGCCTCATCCAACCTGGCCTTGAACACCTCCAGGGATGGGACATACATGTGACAATAAATATGCTGCCAAGTCAAAATAATGTAAGTCAGAACTTGAAATGTATTGTGGAATGCTGCCAACAGGTTAATAAAACAATCCTCTAGTGGTGTTCTACAGCTACTTAAGGTCAGCTGCTGTATTTTGAGGAATCCTCAAGCAAAATCAAGTCAATAGAAGCTCACTTGGCCTTCTCACTTGGAGTGAAATTTAGGATGTAATGAGGGGTAGAGAAAGTTCTTGGTCACTTAGTCTTCAGTTGCCAGAATGGTTTCTTGCAACAACATGTGCCATGAAAACCTGAAAATATTTGTATCCTAAGAACTAGATCAGTATTCTAGAAGTTTCTGTTCTGTACGGCTTCAGTTGGATAGAACCAAAGTTCTAATAATTTATTTTTCCTAATCCAAATAGATGTGAGAATAATGTTGAAAATTAATATACAAACCAGCATTTTATTTCTGGAAAACTACAGACTTGTTTTAAGTCTTAATGGTTTTTATTCTGGAATTCAGAACTTCATAGAACTCTACCCCAAATTTTGTTCAGTCCTGCTCTTATTGTAAGAAAATTCTTTACATACCTTTTTTTTTTTTTTAACTCACAAACAAAATAAACAATCTTTTTTGCAGATTTTATTTAAAAGAAGTTATCTAAGTTAAAGTTTATGTGATCAGACACTGTTTGGGTTTTTGTGTCATAGATTCCTGTCTCATGCTTTTACTATTTCATTTCATGGCTTTATTTTGAAGATATTTTTGGCTTGTAAGCTGAAGTTTTACACTTAAGTCAAACAAAAAAATCCTCTTCTGCAAAACAACTGTACACAATTTGCTGGGAGAGGCTAAATTGTGGATAATTGGATTGAGCTATGAGCTTAAAGATGAAGGGGACAAAAGCGTGTCCCAAAGCTGCATTTGATAGTCTTAGAGTCTTATCTGGGGATGTTTTACACCAGGCTTGAAGACTGTATTTGTTCATAGTGATTTATACAATCTACAATGACATTTATTTGAGCTGGAGTCATACAGACAAACCATAACATGCATTTAGCACTTCCCTTTTTAGTTTTGATGAGATATCAAAGCAAAACCCTCTGTAGAATGTTGCTTGAGAAACACGGATTTAAAATGTTGAGGCAAATATTGTAATGGATGATGATAAAATGCTGCAATGAGCTGTAATGGTGATTATTAGCAGAGGTTGCTTACAGAAGAGATGTGCAAGGAATCATGGTCTTTTATGGGCTACTGTAAGCAAAGCTTTGAACTTTTATCTTACATAGGAAAAACATATTTTACTTTTGCATGCATAAATTGCCAAATATATTTGTGAAATCTTAAGGACATTTGATTATTTTTCAAAGAATCTTTATTCACAATGCATGTAGCTGGAAAGTAAACACTGGTTTCTCCATTTTACCTGTAGCTGCCATTTTAAAAGGAACAACATTGGAGATTTGATACTCCTTTTTATAAATTACTGCACTTTACTGACACAGCAAATGTCTCTGAAGTTTTCCTTCTCCACAATGTTTCTGTCAAAGTTATTACTAAGATAAGTAGTTAATCAAGATAATTTATATGATGATATCTATTCATGATGATACAATGTTTTTCTCACTGGTCAGTTGTACAAAATCCCAGGATGCAAAATTAGTTCTCATATCTTTTAGGTACAGTATATATATTGGTCAACAGGCTGTAACATTCTTATCTTTTTCCCTGTTCTCTTTAACATTTCTTCCTCCACAAAGCATTTTTGGAAGGAGTCAGAGCAGATGCTGTGATTCCTAGGAAGTTATTTATAGCAGATACATTTCCTCAGACTAGTGCAGATTTTACTGACATTTTTACAGATGATAAAATACACAACTTACTATGAATCCATTTATTATTGGAATGAAAATATCTTTTAGGAAAGCTATTTTAAAGGAACCCAGGATTTTAACTACATCAAATGTCATTATTTTCTGAGTAATATTGCATGGTTCAGAGGTCACAAATGTGTCAAATTAGGGATGTCCTAGGGTAAAATTCTCAACTGCCATCACCAAGACTAACCAATGGTGCTATATGCCCAATCAGAAATTAACACAAATGTGGACTGTTTTCATATGACAATGTCTACAGCAGTTTTATGTGACAGGACAAATGTGGAACTAATTTATTTTACCCTCCAGATGGATTTTTGCAGATTACTTTTAAAATTATCAACCCCTACATTACAAATCCAAATGAAAATATCTGTCTTTATGTCATCAAAGTGTTTCCATTACTGTTCTAACTGTTAATTGCAATTAATCATACCGAAGAAACAAAAATCTTAAGCAAGGTCAGAGCCTTAATGACAACTATGGTGCAAAATATCCAGCAAGAAAGAACTCCTCTCCAAGGAGTTTATAGACTAAGAAGATGATGCTGACAAACAGGAAAAGAGGAAATAGTACTGCTCACATGATAATGATCTGAAGTATGTACTTTCAAGTGATGGATATGGAGTATTTTAGTAGCCGAGATACTTCTTAGGGACTGGGATTTCTGACATCACTGTAATATGAAGCCTGATAATATCAGGAAGCTCAAGCTGAACAGTCAAATCTCACTAGTTAGTTTTGAAAATGTTGCCTTTTGCAACTGTCTTGTGATCTGAAAAGGTCACTGAAGCAAGAGCAGAACTGTGCCCCATTTATTTCAGTCCTCAAATGACCACAAACCTATTCTTGTATTGTGCCTTCCCTCTGAAACTGGGAAGTCTATATGACAAGTCAATATTGCTTTCTCTCCCAGTTATCAATCAGTTGTATTTTTCTTAATTTGTAAGTTGATACATGTGTGTACTTGTATATTGTCATAGAAAAATGATTTGTATCACTCTTTCAATAGTAAACACCAGTTATTGAAAACTGGCAGCCTCTTTTGCCTTACCGAGCTATGTACTTACATAAACTGTAACTGTGCCTGCATATTAAATATATTTGTGGTTTAAATTGCATGCATTTTAGAATGTGATCAGCATAGAAATAGGATTTTTGAATAATAATCCTTCCTTGTATTTTAAATACCACAGTCCACAATGAAAGGGAGTTCTTCCTCATTTCTGTAATGTAGAACTATTCTGCTTATGACCTTATCAGACAGAACTGTCTACATACAACAAAAATTATTCTCAGAAGATATTAGTTCTGGCAATAACACAAAAATTGCTGAATCATAATGTTCTGTCAAAAGATTATGAAATAGTCTCTGATTTCCTAGAAATTCAGAAATTAAGGAACATGTCTGACATAGACTGAGATCATAGAATCATAGA
>WAAB01012155.1:0-22939 GCA_013389865.1 Piaya cayana
CTATGACTCTATGAAATCAGACTTTGCAGGATCAGAGGCTGTGAAATGCCCTGGACCTGAACCCCAGGTGAGCAACACATCTGTAAATAAACAGTTATCAACATTTTAACCACAGAGCCACTTACAAATATCGCATTTCTTGAGAAACCATCGTACAGTTGAGAGGATCAGTAGGGGCTGGGAGGTACCACAGGCCAGATGACACGTCTGCAGCACCTGATTGGAACTTTTAGGGGAAAAAATGTAGCCCTGCAAGGCAAGGGAGGCAGCACACCTGCCAACAGCAGCCGTTTCAGCAGGGATCAACCAGTGTAACACTATCTGAAAACCAGCCCATGTGCTGAGCCTGGTGCTGCTGTGCCCTCCCTGGTGGTCTGCTTCTGCCTTTGGGTCCCAGCCAAAGGCTGGCAGGTAGCTTGTCCTGCAAATTACAACTCTAATGATATATTCCAAATCACCGACCACTTGCAAAGAACTTGGCAGCAGGACATCTTGAGCTGAGAGAACCTCAAAGTAAGATTTATTTCAGAAGGGCATTTCTGCTGGTTGATGCGTGAGGCTTCTGCACAACTGTTAGGAGAGAGGAATAAGCAGATCAGAGCCAGACTGTGTCTGTCTGTTCAGTGCAGAGGCCATTGGAATCACAGGAGATCATCAACTGAGATGCCAAATGCCTCCTGAGCCCAGGACAATGTATACAGGGTAATAAACATAACCAGAAGCATTATCAGCAGTTTTGTAGAGCAATAAATGTCAATAAAGGCGCTATTTTTCAGAGTTTCTCTTTTTCTGTTTGGAAATTCTGTCCAGACAGATAGTCTGCAAGGACTACTGACATCTCTTTGCAATTCCTGAGATGCAGGAACTGCAGAGCTACTGAATAATACCCCAAACTATTTCCAAGACAGTGTTGGAGATGCCAGTAGCACTTGCCTGGCACTTACAGTAAGACTGATGCTCTGAGGAAGCAACAAGAATCATAGAATCACAGAATCACTAGGTTGGAAAGGACCCACTGGATCATCGAGTCCAACCATTCCTATCAATAACTAAACCATGTCCCTGTGCACCTCATCCACCTGTCTCTTAAACACCTCCAGGGAAGGTGACTCAACCACCTCCCTGGGCAACCTGTGCCAGTGCCCAATCACCCTTTCTGTGAAATATATTTTCCTGATGTAATATTTTTTCCTACAAGCACACACAAACACACACTGTGCAGTCAGTATTACACATTTCAAGTCCAACATGGCCTGGTAGTACTACACGTCTCTCTGGAAAATCCCAGCTAGCAACATAGCAACACAGCCCATGGCCTGTCTGACAGGTACACTTGCAACTTTCTGGGACTGCACCATCTCCTTCAGCACCAAAACCTTTATCTCCTCTCTGGAAATTTATTACCTTGTGTGTAGGTAAGGCTGGGGCAAACATCTCTCACCCAGCAGTCACTCAGGTGACTCTGACAAGTTTTACTTTGCAGTTCCTTTGTCACTTGATTTCTCTAAAATAGACTTAAATGCAAAACGTTTTAACCAACAAATCTTCTGTCACTTATGACCCCTTGGTTTTGTGCACCATTCGTCAGCTTGTACATTAGCAAAAAGGGTCTCAACTTCGTGCAAATGGGTGTCACTGAATCCCTTCACCCAGTTTTGTAAGACAAAATACATGGACTCTGTCCCTGGAACACATAAAAAGCTTCTCTTCAAGATACAAAGCCAGGACCTGCTACTCAGTGAGCACACAGCAACTTCCCACACAAAGCCTGGGAGCTCCAGAGTGTAACACGAAGCTGCTCCAGGCAGGGGTCACAGCACAGACAGTCACTTCTTTAAGGTCATACCTCTGTTTTGTAGAAGAGCTGCATTATAAGTGAGGTGGCGGGTGCACGAGTAAGAGGAAATGAAACACAAAACGATTTCTATTTAAGCAAGTGTTTTCTGTTCCTCACGCTGAGTGAGATAACCACTCAGAAAAAAAAATACAGTTCAATATTAACCTGAAACAAAGGGAGTAATTAAGGATGCACAGGCAACCTCTAACCCAGCAATTCTTAAACTGGGTTCCTAATGCCACGAGTTCTGTGGGTAACAACCTTTACACTGTGTTCAAGTAATGAGCTACAGAATCGAAGATACTCTGCATTTGCACATCCCAGGCTACCTTCTTGAAATTGATTTAAAGATATTTCGATCAAGTTGATATATCACCTAAAGAACACTAAATATCAGACTTATCAAATATAGATTCCCAAACACAGGAATAAATATTCTTGGTTAATGCGTTTACTCAAAATTTCTAGTAAGTCAGAAATACTAAACAGAAAACATGATAAAATTATTTAAAAGGACACTGCTTTCATGTCCTCACTCTTAGATGATCAAAAAAACAGCACAGGGGGCTGTTTTTAATTTCATTTTACTGGAAGAGTCTACTATTCATTGCTGGTTTAGAGACTATATTTTTTCTACACACTGGAAATCTAAAATATCAACGTCACTGCTCTGTACACTCTTTCTTTTGCAGTCTTGCAGAATTCTATTTAAGATGTTGTTCACATTTGATAGTCCCCCAAACTTTATTTTATACTTTTAAATAAGTACATTGCACAGGAAATGTATGAGTGTGTGTGTGTGAGAGAGAATATATATATATGGCATATACATACAGGACGTACAGTTCCTCAGGTTCTACCTGTCTGAAAAACTGTTAATTAAAATTACTATTCAATAGGAAACCAAATAGTATTGGTTATTCTTTACAGTAAATTCATGTATATAAATAATTTTAGCACTGCTTTGACATCCACTCTGTAACAGCTTCACAAAAATAACAGCACTGTAGAAACTACGAATTATTTTCGCAATGTTTAGATTAAGTACAAAATATTCAAACAACTTTTAACCCAGAGCACATCACTACTTTTGTGCAAAGTCATGTTTAAGAGGAGGATTTATATTATTTCGTAACTTCAAAGTAGATGACCTCTACTACACATGAATGGTTTGTAAGAAAATGCTACTGTTGAATTCCCTGCATTTTCCAGATTTGGAAAAAAAAAAAACAGAGTTAAATGAAAGATCTCATTCCATATGGGGGACTCTGTGCAAATCAGTAGCAAAACTTCAGTTGGCTTTCGGATTTCAGAATCAGCCCCCAACTGCTCCAGCTTTATAACTTTTATGTCACTGGAAGCATATGTTACTGTATTTTGTCAGTAAGTAGCATAAATCTGAGAGCATATTAGGTATTCTTTGCTTTCAATTATATCACAGCATGTCTTCGCATAGTGCTCAAGTAACAACACTCCCTAGAAAAGCATTGAGTGTTAAACTCAAAACCCTAACAAAATAAATGAAAAGATGAAGGTTTACAGTCATAGCGAAGCCATTTAATAAGATGGATTAACCCAATTTTATTTTTGAGCCCTTTGAACAATGAACAGTCTTGTAAGATATAATTGTCACTGGACGACATAACCACAAAAAAGGATAACATACTTTGGACTGTCTGACAGGTTTGGAAGATTATCTTTTCTAATGTAAACCTCTGGTCAAATCTCAGCAACAGTAAATCTAATAAACTTCACTAAGACCTTTAACTCTTTCTTGTGCCTTTGCTTGACTCTAAAATATGTATTTTTTTTTAAGTGTCCGTGTCTTTCTTCGAAATATATTTTAAATGTTACAATCCCCAGGTAACTTCCAGGGATTTATTTGTTATTAATTAGTATAACAGTTCTAACCAACATCCCCCTTCAAATTGTTAGAGACTAACATGCAATTTCAAGTGAAAATAAGTAGCACAGACAACCCAGCAAGCAGCATAAATAACCTGCTCTCGAAACAGTGCTGAAACAATACGTAGACTTGCACGTCTCTATTAAATTGCAGCTTCTCTGAATTCTCTCAGTAATTCACATAGAGGGCTAAGAATATTTTTAGCACAATCCATACTGAAGTGGCCAATGTCTCTGCAAAATCTGCCTCATTCAGAGTTAAAATTAACGTTAGCATTAAACATGTCCATTTAGAGTTAAAACTGATTGTACTATCAGAGTCCATTATACAAACATTATCCATAAAGCTCTTTGCACATACAATCTACACAAAGACAGTGAGAAGGCAGATTTTTATGTCTGTGCAGTAACGTATTTATAAGACACTAGGAATAGAAACATATGAGTCTTGATAACCCTTACCTTGCCCTCTGCACCTCCAGCTGGCTTGTCCACCTCCTCCTCCTGTGCTTCCTGCTCTCCACAAGAAGAACTAAGCAAAAGATTAATAAAAAGAGTTTCGCAAAATAAGGCATGTTGCTGGAAATAGGAATCGGGCACTCTGCACTCCAGTAACCTCCTGTAGTACAAGTCCCCCCGGGTTTAAACATTGAATCAACTCTAATTCTGGCGTCGCGTGCTTGTCGGTCATCGATGGTAGAAATGCTGCTTTCCTGTCCCTGTTTTCCACAGGCTTTCAGGGGCTTCTCACTCAAAGCTTTTCCCTCATCACCGCTTAATGATTGGCCATTATTCATGAAGTTTGCCTCACCAAACATATCCACTGGGTCCTAAAGGATATTTGCTAAAGCTATTATATAAAAACCCGCAATTCTGCATGCCAGCTTTTTGCTCAATCCCCTAATCTCAGGACAGTGCTATCCTCCTGCCAGACTGTGTAAAACCGGGCTGTCCCTTTTCATTAGGCTTTCCAGATTTTCTGTTCCTTCTCATGGCATCTTTTTCATCTGGAAACCACCTGTGCTGTGTTTCAGACATGTCTATCACTGTAAAATGTACATTCTTTGATGGTTTTACAGCAGTTGAAATATTATTTTCCAATTCAGTCTGGCCTTTATGCTGTTGAAGATAAAAGATGAACTATTTCCTCTGAAAATGATGGTTTTATTTACTGTTAACTTTTAAAGGAATACTAAAACACAGTAAGCCCCGAAGTATCTATACATGCGATAGACATTTAACAAAAATGAAGTCACGATCAATATTTATGTATTTGCACAACTAGGCATTTTAACTTTTAGAAATAAAACCGAAAAGCTACAAAGCAGTTATTTCTTTAATCACAAGGAAGAGGCTGTTTTCAGAAAACATTTGAAGTACATTTTCTCACAGTCCATTCAAAGGGCAATGCAGATGCCTCTTGCCAGAAGACTTAGTTGCTTTACTAACAGTCAGTGTGTGTGGTACAGGTCTAAGAGTAAACGTTTGCTTGGCATCACAGCAAGTCTCTATGAAAAGCACATTCAGAGCAAAGCTTCCCAGAAGCAAGCAGGTCAAAACCAAGAAAACTGTCTTTTGGGTCAGACCTCTTTTAGAACTCTTTTCTGTGGGCTCAGGTTTGCAATATTTGAATTGAACAGGTAATCAAGTAACATACCAACTAGGAAAGACAGTACTTCTGATTTAGAGGCTGCAAGATCTAGAGAGGTTTTGGGGTTTTGTTTTGGTTTTTTTTTTCTTTTGTGTTTGTTGGGAGTTTGGGGGGGTTGTCCTTTTTTTTTATTTCTAATGAAATAAATACACAAATTAGGTAAAAACATCAATCAATATATTGACATCACATTGTTCAGCAGTTGTGTAAGAAACTGCTGAACTGGCTGACATACGTTTGTCTGAACTTCTTAAGAAAACTATTCTTTTATCTTTGTTCCATTCTATCTGCAAACAAAATTACCAACAGGCCAAAAGAAGTTTCATTGCTTGGCNTGGGAGTTTGGGGGGGTTGTCCTTTTTTTTTATTTCTAATGAAATAAACACACAAATTAGGTAAAAACATCAATCAATATATTGACATCACATTGTTCAGCAGTCGTGTAAGTAACTGCTGAACTGGCTGACATATGTTTGTCTGAACTTCTTCAGAAAACTATTTTTTAATCTTTGTTCCATTGTATCTGCAAATAAAATTACCAACAGGCCAAAAGAAGTTTCATTGCTTGGCTGTTGGGTGGGTTTTTTCTTTTCCACATTCCCCTTAGGCACAGAATGGGCCTTCCTTATTTTAGAAGTTGTTATAGATGTTTTCATGTTTCAAAACACCAATACACACTATATTTAACAAAATTTAAGAAAGCTGTAGGTAACTTGGTAAATACTTGCTAAGAAACAGGATGAGAATCTCACTTAAGCCACTGCTATCATGTTTGACAGGAATGAACCCAAAGTTGGGGAAATGTCACTGTCTTTGAAATAAACATGCTAGAATACATTTAAATCCGTGCAATAATAAAATAGGAAAATTATCCCACTGATTGCTTTCTTCAGCTTTGCTGCAATACTTAACCATTTACAGGCAAACCTCTCAACACCCTGACATATGTAGGTCTACTGTTTGTGAATGTGATTTCACAGCATTCATTAATATTACCAGTTGTTTATTTTTATAATAAACTAATAATGCAGAAAGCATCTGGGTCCAATATTAATTGTAGTTTTATAAAAAATGGAAACAAACAAAGAAAAAAGTCCTTGTGAAACTTGAAATATAACTGAAGACTGGCTTGAAACTCTTTATTACTACCAAGATTGTAATAAATATTTCTCTTAAGCATGTTCATATCATGAGTTTAAGTATAATAACATTTAAATTGTCTTTAGTAAATAAAACCACATATGAAACATTCAGTTCAATGTAGTATGTATATTTCCGGTATAATTAAAAGACAATAGCTCTGAGTAAATACTTATATTACATATTCATAACTATTGCAAGAATAGACATGTTTTACATAATCTTCAGATTTAAAAAAACCAAGATATACAATTGAGTGTATTAGAAGAGGACATTCAAATCTTGTAAAAGATCATCGAATCTTTCTTCAAAAAACCAAAAACTAAAATAATGCTGGCCCCTTCTTTCCTCCCCTACGCTTTTCCCCCTTACATACACACACACAAAGCAGCATCACAACCAATTGGTATGTGTTCCCCCCTAGAAATGCATCATGGTAAATAAAAGTGGTTACAAAACTGTATCCTCTCTAAATTAAGAGTGCACTGGACACAAACACATAGCAGTGTTTAAACTTTTAATTCCTTCTCCAATGTCAAATTTTATGCTAACTTAAAGTGAATCAGCCACTTTTTAAAAATTGTATTTTTCTAGTTGATAAATTACTGAAAATTGACTCCCCACCCACGTCTTAATGTTACTATTCCACTGCATTGTTTCTCCAAGTAGCTACTGGGCACTCAATTAACACTTGTCGTTAACCGCCCAACTTTGCTTTTCTTACAAGTAATGTATCTGTAGGTTACATTAACATTCATAAGGATTTAAGTGTAAATACAAACAGTAACCTTTCTAAACAGTTCTCACATCATATCCAATAAAGAATGTTCAATGAAGCATTCAGGTCACTGCAATTACAACAGAAATGATCTTATAACTCAAATATATACTCATTAGCCAAATATATTCGACGAAATATAAGAGCTGCCAATGCAAAAGTCAGAAGGACAATCAGAACAGTCGATCCAGTGTTGTTCATGTTGACTCTTGGTTGCTGTACCCGATTAAAGTCAGCTGAAGATGGAGCCCGTCTCTGACTCTGCTGCTGGGCACGGCGCTGCCGAGGACTCATAGATGTGTTAGTGGACACAGGTGGAGTGTGCTCTTGACTGGTCGCTGCACTGCTGTTCTGAGTTTCTGACTAAAAAGGAAAGATGAAGAGTATGAGGCAAGATAGTGCATAAAATTAGCAGGAATTAGATCCTTACGCCTAAAATATACTCTTCAGATAATAGTTAATACATGAAAGCATGGTAATATCTATCTCTAATAGTTACAAGACTCTTACATCCATCATTTTTGTTCATACGCTATCTTCGGAAGTCTATTTCAAGCTGCAAGTTAGCAGTCCTGAAGGTAAGAAAAGTCAGAAGAAAGTCTGTCAAACAATATTTGAATTCTAGATCAAGATATTCCAAATACCTTTGCCTACAATTTCCTTAACTCTTTGCAGTTCAAGTAATCTTTAATAATCCTCCAGACAGTTAAGTCTCTGAGGATTTGTAATGTCATGTATATTGAAGGGGAAACAAGTTGGGGAAGGCAAGAAAGTAATGAGAGGAGTCCAGAGAAATTTTATTAAGCAACACTGTGCTGCTTCCTATGGACAGCTGTTTCCGAAAGTCTGCTCTCATCACCAACAAAAGAGCAAAAACCCTGAACACAAAACACCCAAGTGATTCCAGCACAAATTATTGAGCATGAAACCTGTGCACGCACATACCTATTGCCCTCTACTGGCCAAATGTCAGTCTACCATTACCTGCAGTAAAAAAATAACATTGGCAACTATGTTCAGATCAGGAGAGTATTATTCTATACAAAATTTCTTCACTCTGTAAGACTAAGACTAAAACTACGGGTTCTGATACTCCACCAGCTTAATCCTGCTAGCAAAACTAAAAGGCTCACATTTCCAATATTTTACTATTAAAAACAGTGACACAACACAGTTGTTGGAAATAAAAATTTTGACAAGGCTTAACTTTAAAACATTCAATAAAAAAGTAGTTCTGAAAAAGGGGGGGGGCTAAGTCTTCTTTTCACTTCTCTGAACAGTTTGTAGGTCTTCCCACTTGAAGGAACCTGCAGCTGCTTTCCAAAGTTAGCTGTCCATTCGAATCCCCATACCCCTACCCCAACCCCTTCTAAAAGATCATCATTACAGCAAGCATAACTAGAATTCTGGACATTTTAAATTTGCTTCCAGCAAAAGACTTTTAATGGACACAATATCCATAATGCTAAATGCTGTTCTGGCCAGCTACTATATCCACAAAAGATAACCTTTCTACATGGCCTGATAGGGAATACCCTCAGCTGTGCATCAGGTTTGATGATCCACAAGACGGTTAGAAGTATTTGGCCTCGTGACTCTTTGGCCATGTATTCTGCATGTGGGAGAAGAATCTCCAAATTCTCATCTAGTTAGTGATTTGACTAGCCCAGGAAAGCAACTTCCCTCTCCTACCTCCTCCTCATTAGTAATTCCACCTTTTTGTTATCAGCAAAGAACTACTGATGGAATTACTCATTATTTACATAGGTTTCTTGCCTAAGCAAACAAGCAGCTTGAGTAGCTTCAAAGAAAAATGTTTTTTAAAGATTTATTTTGTCAGCAGGAACAGCCAAGAACACCATGAGCAGCTTGCCATCATTTCCACTGCACTGCAGAAGAAAGTAATTCTGAATCATACTGAATCCACTTGAAAGCTCCTCGTGCCAAAGAGAATAAAGACTTAGGAAAGCTAAGCCTTTGAAAAGTTCCTAGATTCATCTACACTCTTATCTTGCAAAAGGGGAGCAGGAGAGAAACGAATTCAGGAAGCAAGAACTGCAAATTCAACAGGTACAGTGTTATTCTTCTTGAAGTAGCTTTTAAGAGCAGGGGGTGGAATGAGCGGTAGGCGGCATGAAGTCTAGAAATCTTCCTGATCCTACATACTTATTAAGTACTACAGTAATCACAGGGACTCGCACTAGTTGTCACACACCTGAGCTTCTTCCCAACACAGTTAAAAATAAACCAGAAAGACCCTGTTCTGAATGAGACAAGGTGCCATAAACTGACATGTAATTTAAGAGAAACCTCACCGACAATTGCAAGGCTGTAAATTATATTTTGGGAGGAAATTCTATAAATGCATCAGGGCAGCAAAAGACTGAGTGCTCCACCCAAAGCTGAGCTAACACACTGCCCCAGGATGCCCAACATAATAAATGACCAAGTATCAGCAGACATGGAGAAGCAAGGTAGATAGAAAAGGAATGATCATTACTCAATATAAATTTGGGACCAGCTGCTAGTGTATCTTAAGTAATATATGCATCTAAATAAAGGGGTTTTTTTGTTTGAAGACTTAATAATTAAGAATCCCCCCAATGGCAGATAGGCTGTATTATAAACCTAAAAAAATCACGATCTTCTTGTCTTCACGTATGGTAAGTTTAAAAATTCTTCTTAAGCAAAAATGTCAAGATTTTCAGGCTAAAATGGCACAATTTGCATCCAATTTTAAGTAATTTTGTGCTGAATTATACTGGAGATGTTGTGACTGAGGGCTTAATAGACTGAAAATCAAAATATTTAATAAGAACTACATCTGAAGAGCTACATCTAAAGCCACCCTTAACATTGGATCTTTATAGTCACTGAATATGCACTTTATGTGTCATATTATTTCTGCAATAACTTCTGAAACTGTTGAGATTGGTAGAAAACTTTTCTCCAAATGTGAGTTTGATAAATATGGCTAATTTAGTAAAATGTACAAATGTTAGAATTAAAAAAGGGTTCTACTGTATAACAGAATGTAAGTAAGGAAATCTACACCATGTTGAGTCTCCTGAGAAATGGCAACATTCACTGTGCTACTTTTGTCTCCAGGTCATTATTCTAAACATTTTTATCAGAATGCTGGAAGGATTAAATATTCATTTTGGAAGGAATGTTTTAAAAATAGAGCAAACTGTAGGAACTCAGAACCATATAAATCCTCTGAGGTACTGAAACCTATCATAGAGAGATACAGAAATAAGAAGATAGAAGGATAGATGAAATACTCCTTCACCCATGTAACTTCCAACTGAAGAACAGTTTAAGTTTGACACAGCATGGTTTAAAGGCTAATAAGGAATGTGTCTATTTTTTTAATGAATCCAAGTCAGGTCAAGTAGTCCTGATTGCAAAGATGTTTAAAATTGTTGCTGTAGTATTACGAAGATTTAGACACATTTTTTAACAGTATATCATTCAGAATATATGATTAAAAATAAGGGCTTCTTAAGTCTCACTTTCTCGAGGAATCCTCCCTCATCAGTTTGAGATTAGTTAATTTAAGTTACACTGTTTATTTTATAGCTCCTCAATACAAAATTTCAGCCAGCCAGTATGTTGGTGCAGGACACTACTACAGTGCATTGTTTAATAACACGTGTCCTGAGGTTTAATATATTCCCAAGTTATCAGAAAAAAATTGTCTAACCACAGTTTTTAACTTATCAAGTATCAATTTTATCATCAACTATGTAAGCACCAGGGTGGAATGTCATTCCATATCGATACACTGAATGTAGGTTGCTACAGTTGTGGTAGGAGTTCAGACTCGCATAATAGTCCACATGGATTTAGCCAGTGCGATCAGGGGGAGCGACAGAGCAAAGCAGCCAACCAGCCTTGCTCCTCAGTGAGCTGCAGTGCTCTCCAGCCGCCAATAATTCATCTTGGGGACTGTGATGAGAGCTTTGGTACCAACATTTAGGTGACCACTGGCATAGTGGGTGACTTAATCTGGACTTGGGTCGAACCTGAGTATCTACAAAACATTATTTTGCTCAGATGTGGAAGAATCTCATTTTCTTAATGCTGAGGGCAATTACTTTTACAATGGCAACTTCCAGTAGTGCCTTGCTTGCCATTTGAATACTCAGATAGGAGAATTGTATGATTACTTTGCCCTGAGCAGACATCAACAGCTACTACAAATTTAAAAAAAAACCAAAACACCAAAGGTAAATATATTGTCAGAAGTAGTCAAATCAGAATTGTTATGTAAGACTCGAGGCTCCTCTCAAGTACTATGCTGCCTAACGCTTTAGGTAGCCTATTGTTTTAGTCTTAATAATACTTACAGTCTGTTCTTTGCAGCTCTGTATCTTTTTACCCAAGCTGCTATGGCAGCATTTTCCAATGCTTCCATGGCAGCATTGTTCCTTCTATTGTTCTCATGCTGTTGTAACTCATTGTTTTGCACCTGCAAACTTTGATAGTGTTGTTATGACATGTTCTCCCAGGAAGCAACTATGAGTGGCATGAGAATCAGCCCCTTCCTCTCCATTTTCTTCATTCAAAGATAAGTCTTTAAATACTTAATTTTCTCTAATTCAGGTGCACAAAATTTTAACATTGCACCTAATGTGCAATATTTGCACTAACATTGCTAACAGGGCCATGAATGGAAACAACCAGTGAGTAGGTCTTTATGAAAAGTATGTGGTACTAGGTGAAAAGCATCTTCATCACCACCATGTGCTGTGCTGGAGAGCCAAACTCTATCCCTCTGCTTTTTAAACAGCAGGAACTCAGGAATACATATTCAATGTTGCACTAGGAAGATATTTAGTCCTGTGCTAGAGAGCAGATCAAAGTGGCACCAGTAATTTTAGACACGGCATCAAGATACTGGTTCTTGGTCTGGCAAAAAGACAAGAGAAGGTGGGAAGGGAGGGAAAGAAGGTCAGACAGGGAGAAACAAAAGTTGAGTCAAGTTATGATCAGAGGAATGGAATACCTCTCCTATGAAAAAGTGCTGAGAGAATTGGGTTGTTCAGCCCGGAGAACAGATGCTTATAGGAAGACCTTACCATGGCTTTTCAGTACTGAAAGGGGGCTTACAGAAAAGATGGAGATAAACTTTTTGCAGGGCCTGTTGCAACAGGATAAGGGGTAATGCATTTAAACTAAAAGACGATAAACTGAGACTAGACATAAGGAAGATATTGTTCACACTGCGGGTGGTGAGACACTGGAACAGGTTGTCCACAGAGGTGGTAGATGCTCCATCCCTGGAAAATTAAAATTCAGGTTTGTTTGGGCTCTGAGCAACCTGATCTAGTTAGAGATATCCCTGCTCACTGCAGGGGGGTTGAACTAGACTATCATTAAAGGTCTCTTCCAACCCAAACCATTCTATGACTCTAAAACATGAATCCATTTTTTTTATCATTTCCAGTTTATCACATATAAATATTTTTACATGCATTTATATGTTCAGAAGTCTCATTTTACATGGGATTGTTCTGTTAAAAATTAAGTTAATTACTACTTATTAAATCAGCATAATAGATTGAAACAAATTTCTTAGAAATGGGATTAATAAAAAAAACAGTTTCTTTTTCCTCAAAAGAATGCTAGCAATCCCTTGGTGTTTTGGCTAGTTCTACTATATTAGCTAGGATTTGTAATAGGAAGAATAAAATAAAATGGTTTATTAAATCCTGAACAATCTGGAAAAATCCTTATTGGGGGAAAAAGTATGCTATTAGCATGTTTATATTTCTACATAGCTTGAAAATACGTTTCAAACACACAACAGATGGTCTGACGTTATTTGACGTGGCTTAGTTTTTTAACCGATCTGCAGCCCCATCCTCTCTGAAAAAGACAGCTTAGTTGGGATTTGCCTGCAATTTATCAGTGAATTTAGATTGCATTTGCCACAGTCATAACAGCAGCTGCCTTGGCCCACCACCAGGCCTCCGTCACTTCCGAAACCATTATGTAAGCCCCACACTTAGCAGTATTAAAACATAAGTGTCATACTTCAAATGGTAAGAATGTTTCACTGAGATTTACTTAAAAGGTTATACAAACCAGGAAGATATCCTCAATTAATATTTGAAAGGCACATATTATCACTGAAACATTCTTACCTCTGGCTAAGAATTCTATTGTAAAAACTTGTGATATATCATGCAGATGGTACATTATAGAACTTAAGACACCATTTCAGTGAACTGTTAACCCATGTATTAAACGAACTAACTGGAACAAGAATTTCTAAGAGAATAGTATTTATTGGTTATAAGACAAGGAAGCAAAATCAGAGAGATCACTATTTCTAAAAGTGCATAGCACCTTTAGCATACTATTTGCTAAAGTTTACAGAGATTTTATATAAAAAAGGTTGTAAAAGATATTTATTGACTAGATACTCTTAATGAAGCCTCCTATTAGATTAATAGTATAGCTCTCATATTCAGACTCTATCTGTAGTTGCACTGACAAAGCTCAAAGACGAACCATACCGTCGCACTTTTGGGATCCTGGAATGCTCTAGCTGCACCATCCTGCTGGGCCTCAGGTGTAGTGGCAGAGTGATTCAATCCTGATGTGCTTGAGGGTCCAGCATCAGACTTCCTGGATGAATTGACTTCAGCCTACAAGGAGTATGTATTACACTTCAGAGACAAGTTCAAAATCACTTCAAAAAGACGTGGCTTGTTTTGTGTATTTTAATGTGTGCAGAATACAAGACTTACTGAAATGTAATCATCAAGTACACCAACTGCATTTCAATTTAAGACATTCTAATTGTTTGGAAATAAGACCATAGATGTGTAAACATCAGCTTAAAAAATAATTTTAAGGTTGTCTGCACATAACAGGTATAACATTGAAAAAATGCACAGATGTGTAGAGCAAAAAGAAAATTCATTACATGAGCCAGGACAACATTATGCCAGAAATAACACAATTTCTTAAAACTTCTGTTTCTCACATCCTTAACTGATTGCTGACTACTGTTCCTATAAGCAAACTAATACAGCTTACTTCTCAGCGGGGCTAACTAGCCTCTGGTGAGTGGTTTCATGTGGCTACACTGCTTCTAGTCCTAAACAAGCCTCACAACCAGACTTGGTATATATGCACAGCACTACACTGTGTCAGGCATGCACACCTCAGCTTTCATTATCAAAATTTCAGCTTAAGTAGAGCAAAACAAAAAATACACATCTTGCAATACTGCTTGTGTATGTATTTATAAAATGTCTCATAAGCATCGATTCCCAGAATTTAGGTTTCATGCTTCTGGAAATTTGAGATAAGAAGTCAGCAATAACATGCAGAAAATCATGAATAAACCTCTTTTCGAAGCAGTACATATGCCTGCAATAATCTCCTGGGGAATGGAAAAGGACACAGCACCATAGTTCTGAACTGAAGCATTTGAAGACTCACACATACTTAAAAAACTGCTAGGGGCAGTTATGACTACACCAGTTTTTGTCTGCAAAAAGGTCAACTCCCAAGTCACGTACCTAGACCTCATTTTATTACAAAGATAACAATTCCAAACCTAATACCTAGTAAATACATGTTCAAAAGAAGACTAAAGTAGTGGTGGTAGTAGTAACAAATACAAACAAGTGTATTAGAAACCAAACAGTTATTTTGATAACAAGCTGATAAGATAACAAGATTCATGATACTATTTTGTGCAAGGAAATTAAATATACGTTATTTCAGGAGAATCCAACAAACTGTATCACTGAGAGAATCTAAAGATGAATTTAAGATTTAAGAACACTTAAAATCTGGCAACACTTCTTTCCTTTTGCACTTGACTATTAAGAACTCTAATACTAGATAGGACAAGTTATGAGTCAGATAGGGACCAGCAACAAAGTAACACAGGATCAATAATAATTTAGCCTGGAAGAGACATCTAGATGGCACCTGGTCCAACTCCCTCAACAAAGCAGAGTCATGTTCATGCAAGTTTTGAGCATGTCCAAAGCTGGAGATTCCACAGCCTCTCCACGCAGCCTGCTCCAGCATTTGACAACTTACAGGGTGATTTTCCTTTCCCGTGTCCAGTTGCAAGTTCCTTTACTGGAACCTGTGACCACTGCTTTTCACATATTTCTGCTTTTTCTAATAAGAGCTCATTTCAGTTTTACTGTTAATAAAGCACATACATGAGAAAATGTGCACCTGATTTATTTTAGTTTATGAAAGCACTGAGTCTAGTTTGCTAGACTAAAGTCAGAGAAACAATCAAAAAAAACAAAGCACTTGAAAGTTCCAAACCTGAAACACGTTTTTTTTTTGTCACCTAGTCTGTCTTTTCTCCAGTCCTTACTGCTCTTTCCAGAAAAACTGGAAGGAACACAGGATCATTTAGAAAAGTTAGAAAAGTTAACGATCAAGACAAAGCAGAGATTGATAGTACGTTTGCTAGCAGAGACTCTCTCAAATTATACACTCGATCAGCAATTTCATGTTAAATCTTACCCCATAGACTGACATGGAATATATAAAGATGATTAAAAACTTCTGCATTCCCTGCTAGTAATTCAGACTACCAGTTTACTACAAACACATCAATCTAATGCCTCAGCCTAACAGCAATGAAATAAACAATAACAAAGTCAAGCAAAGCAGAGAAGCAGGCAGCTTAAAAAAACAATCCCTAAAATTTGATTTGAGAAAGGGAGGGAAGGCACAAACAGAGGACAGAACTGAATTATACTTTGTAAAAAAACACAATGAATTGTAAAAGGCTGTAGAAACTTGAGGCTTTTGTTCATTTTTCCATTGCATAGTGCTTGCTCTTAGGAGGTAGAGTTAAGTATGTGGATATATATAGAAAGCACTGATATTGTTTCGAGACTCAGGTCCCTAGATCTTTCATTTTAAAACTGAAAAACGTATAAGTTAAGAGTTTTTTCTAAAAAAATAAACATATGTATACACACTCTAATATTTCTAGGAATTCTGTGATGAAGATTAGTAGGTTTTAAGCAAAAATTAATCCTACAGTTTTTAACATTTAACAATATAACTTCATATATTGTAAAAAAGCCAGGAGCAGGCAGTCTAAGTGGCTTCTATGAGCAGCTGCAATTTAAAACTCTGTCCTTGTATCTTTTCATCTTTGTAAAACATTTTGAGGTGTTTTTATCGTGTTATTACACACAAACCTAACCACGTCAACATATTTGGTGATAAAAGGGGACACATTAGCACTCCCGACCTCAGTGAGGGTGCGTTCTTGACCAATGCCACGTAGTCATAATATATTTCACTGTAGCTCCCTGCCCTCATTCACAGCAATCTTCCCTAGTGGCTGATTTAAGAGCTTAGTGCAGGACCCAGTGAAAACCAACACTGTGCATGCAAGACATGCAGTTTTCTAAGGCACGTATTTGGCTAAACAAACCTTACTTTCACTGAAACACAAGCTAGAGAATGCATTTTGGGGTTTCAGCAACTTCCGTACCAGAGTTCAACTTTCAGAATCTTCAGCTGCAGAGCAGTTCAAAAGAATTTGCAAGTGTTTTTCAGTAGGAATATGTTTTATTCCTTCCATAAGCCAAAGGGAGAAAAAAAAAATCACAAAGGAAAAAAAAATCAGGTTAGCTTTGCCCAGATTTTCCTAACACTTTTATGATAAGGCTAATTCTGGAGAATTTAATCAAGTTATCGGTATCTGAAAATGGAAGTAAAAGCAACATAGTTAGGCACTTCTTACCACAATGCTCACCACTGAAATTAAAACTAATTAATCAATGCTGGAGATGCACAATTTATTAATTGGCACATTGCAAAAGACTCACTCCTATTCTCCTCTTTCAGACTATCCTAAAATCTGAGGTTTCCGCGTAGTGACTGATAACAATTAAGAAATGATGAATGTTTCTGCAATTTACAAGTTTTTCCTCAATATCTTTTTTAATTCCAAAGAATAGAGATAAAAGTTTAAACAGTGACTTCACCTTGAAGCTAATTTTTCTGGCGAGTTCTTTAGCCTCCTTGTGTGCCTGTCTTGACACGCTTCCGGATTTTAGTGGCAAGAGGGCTGTCTTCATAGATGCACCACACATTTCACAACAGAAGTCTTGTGACCTGGCCACAAACGACACAGCTCAGAACAGCACGTTCTCGGAATGTTCTCATGTGTTTGTTTAAACAAACTATTCACAAAACAATCCACAGAAAGACAAGTGATGTCAAGACCAGTAGCTTAAAAGTATCTCTCCCTGCCTCAAATCACACTATACTGAAAAAATATCTTGAGGATTATTTACACACAAATACATATTCTCTTATGTCATTTAGGAAAATATTAACAACTGACATACTAACATTAATAATGTTAATTATTAACAACTAATATTAACAACTGACATATTGCTGATGTCTACACTTTATTAGTCATTTGTTACCATTTTAAAACTTGCTTTATATCTGCAGCAAATTAAAATAGTAAATTATAGAGATCTAACTATTATTAAATATATTAATAAGGACCCAGAAGCTTGCACATCAACTCCAGGAATTTCAGCTTCTGTGAGAACATTACCTTTCCTCTCTTGCACATTTACTTTGTCTGCAGGGCACATTGCAGGCAGCTCTCCAAGACAAGGAGGAACCATACAGCCTTGACAGTACAGTATCAAGACCAACCCACTAAAACCTACCGCACCAAGGTTTATTAGCTCTGACTCTGTGCCATGCTAACAGGAGAGTCTCAGAGTAGGGGCAGAATAAGCTCACATCTGCCCACAAAAAGAGGTCCTAACCACAATTTGTAATATAGTAACTTTGCTTTTAAGATAGAGATATGGTCTTTCCAGTACTTTCTCCTCCCTAGGTGGGAGGAGAAAGGCCATAAAACCCTCCACAGATGTCAGATTTCCTTGAAGGATAATCACAGAATAACTGAGATGCAAGATACTTCTAGAGATCATTTAGTCCGGTCTCCTTGCTCAAAGCAGGATCAAGTAGGGCATGTTGCTCAGATATGTTTCCAGTCACATTTCTAACACCTCTGAGGACAGACATTCCACTGCTTCTCTGGGCAACCTGTGCTGGTTTGACCACCATCACAATAAAAAAGTGTTTTCTTCAATACAGATCCAGTTTTGTGGGTTTCAGTTTGTGCCCATCACCACTGGATGCCACTAAGAAGAGCCTGGCTCTGCCTTCTTTACATCTTCCTTTCAGATATTTGTACACACGCGTAAGATCCCCTGACCCTTCTCTTCCCCAGGATGAACACTCCCAGGTCCTCTCCTCCTAAGCTCCTTTCCAGCTGGTTGGCTGGTGTTATTCCTTCCCGAGGGAAGGGTTTCACTTTTCTCTTTGCTGAACTTGACCAGATTCCTCCAGCTTGTTGAGATTCCNTTGACCACCATCACAATAAAAAAGTGTTTTCTTCAATACAGATCCAGTTTTGTGGGTTTCAGTTTGTGCCCATCACCACTGGATGCCACTAAGAAGAGCCTGGCTCTGCCTTCTTTACATCTTCCTTTCAGATATTCGTACACACGCGTAAGATCCCCTGACCCTTCTCTTCCCCAGGATGAACACTCCCAGCTCTCTGAACCTCTCCTTGTATGACACACATTCCAGCCCCTCTATCACTTCTGTGACACTGCACTGGATTCACTCCTATGAGTGTGTATCTTTTCTGTACCCAGACCTGGACACAGCCCTGTCCCGGACTCAGCGCTCCAGATGTCTCACCAGTGCTGAGNTGTGAGAACATTACCTTTCCTCTCTTGCACATTTACTTTGTCTGCAGGGCACATTGCAGGCAGCTCTCCAAGACAAGGAGGAACCATACAGCCTTGACAGTACAGTATCAAGACCAACCCACTAAAACCTATCGCACCAAGGTTTATTAGCTCTGACTCTGTGCCATGCTAACAGGAAAGTGAGAGTCTCAGAGTAGGGGCAGAATAAGCTCACATCTGCCCACAAAAAGAGGTCCTAATCACAATTTGTAATATAGTAACTTTGCTTTTAAGATAGAGATATGGTCTTTCCAGTACTTTCTCCTCCCTAGGTGGGAGGAGAAAGGCCATAAAACTCTCCACAGATGTCAGATTTCCTTGAAGGATAATCACAGAATAACTGAGATGCAAGATACTTCTAGAGATCATTTAGTCCGGTCTCCTTGCTCAAAGCAGGATCAAGTAGGGCATGTTGCTCAGATATGTTTCCAGTCACATTTCTAACACCTCTGAGGACAGACACTCCACCGCTTCTCTGGGCAACCTGTGCTGGTTTGACCACCATCACAATAAAAAAGTGTTTTCTTCAATACAGATCCAGTTTTGTGGGTTTCAGTTTGTGCCCATCACCACTGGATGCCACTAAGAAGAGCCTAGCTCTGCCTTCTTTACATCTTCCTTTCAGATATTCGTACACACGCGTAAGATCCCCTGACCCTTCTCTTCCCCAGGATGAACACTCCCAGCTCTCTGAACCTCTCCTTGTATGACACACATTCCAGCCCCTCTATCACTTCTGTGACACTGCACTGGATTCACTCCTATGAGTGTGTATCTTTTCTGTACCCAGACCTGGACACAGCCCTGTCCCGGACTCAGCGCTCCAGATGTCTCACCAGTGCTGAGTGCAGAGAAAGGATCACCTCCCTCCACCTGCTGGCAATGCCCTTCTTAATGCAGGCAAGGATACCATTAGCCTTCTTTGCTGCAAGGGAACACTACTGTCTCCAGATCAGCTTGCTATCCACCAACACTCCCAGGTCCTCTCCTCCTAAGCTCCTTTCCAGCTGGTTGGCTGGTGTTATTCCTTCCCGAGGGAAGGGTTTCACTTTTCTCTTTGCTGAACTTGACCAGATTCCTCCAGCTTGTTGAGATTCCTCTGGATAGCAGAACAACCTCCTGGTGTAGTCAGCTTCTAGTTTTGTATCTAATACAAACTTACTGAGGGTGCACTTTGTCACATATCCAGGTCATTAATGTCACTGAATAGCACCTCGCTCCAGCATCGACCCCTGGAGCCCTGCAGCAGTAACCAGCCTGCAGGTGCACACTGTGCTGCTTACTACAATCCGTTGAGCCCAGTAGCTCAGCCAGTTCTTAATCCACCTTACTGCCCCCACTCACCTGGGCTGTACTTCATGAGTTTCTGTATGAGAATGGTAAGGAAGACAGCACCAAAGGTCTTGCTAAAGTTAAGATAAACAACATTCACTTCTTTCCCCTTGTCCACTAAGCTATGCAATCATAATCGCAAATCTACTTTTATGTTTATGTCCTAAAAGTCATTCAGGAGTAGTTGCTTCATAATTTTTTGTTGTTGTTTCATTATTATTATTATTATTTACATAAGGGAAATAATGCATCATTGTTTTGGTTGTCTTCTCCCTCACTTACACTTTCTATCAATTCCATCATACTCCGTTTTTCCTTCATGCTGCAATTACCACTGTATCACAAGGGTAATTGCATCTCTAAGCCTGAATTTCAGACAAACCTCTAATTTGACCACACAGCACTAGAAGGAACAGAGTCCACTCAAAACATTTTGTTTGACCAAGTTCAGAGTTTGCACAGTGTTCAAGAGAAAAAAATTACACAAAACATAGAAGCTTTTTTATATTTGGAGTAAATACAATAGAACAGACTGAAGTGACTGACTCTCTACTCAACGCTTTACCCTAAAAGAGAGTCCATGTATATGCACCCACAGTAATAAACTTTGTGCTTACTTCTTTGCAAGAGCTCTTCTTTCTTCTGGTGTATAATCCAGAGATCCTATTGCTCCTTCACCTTTGGTTGGCATAAATCCGATAATGGCTAGTAAAGCTGTTCTTACTAAAATGGGAAAACAGAGACACAAACAAGGTTGCAGAAACAACAATTACATCTCCTTCTACACTCAGTACAGAAAAGCTGCAGTTCTGCCTGCAAAACTTCAACTTGTCCAAAGGAGTAAGTCTGAATGTCATACAAGCAGCACTGTTGGTTCTGGTATACACGAAGGCTTTCTTCATTTTTTAACTTCACATTATAAATGAAAGGTAAGGTCTTGTTCTTCCACCAACCAACACAGAGAACAATGGAGAAGTTGTCACAAAAATATTGCATCAATATAAAGATTAGAGTTCCAGACTTTAAAAATGGATTTTGAAGCAAAAAAGGCAAGGCAGAATTAACATAATAATGGAGGGGAAGAAGAGGAGGATTCATAAGGATTTCTCTTTTTGTTCATGTTTTCTATTAGACATGAATTCTGCAATTTGGTGCATGCAAGCTCAGTGGGATTTTTATGCAATGTACCAAAGAATTTGTTCCTTTTATGTCATCATACTGGGGAAAGAGCTTACTTAAATACTAATAACTAATCTGACTCATAACAGAACTGTCATCTAAAACATCTCACTTATCAGTATCTATCCCTCAGTTTTGTTTTAAATAGTCCTGAAATATAAGACTTCAAGACACTTTGCTAGTAGATTTGGTAAATAAATATCACATAAGCACCACAAGACAGAGACATTTACACTTCCTACTTAGAAGATGTTTTCTACTCTTTGAAGAAACATAAGAAACTTCACAAAAGTGCAACAGCAGTCTGCCAGAAAATTCCCAAGATCTGATCATCATATTTTAAAAGTGCAACCAATACCCAAAGAAATGTTTACATACTGTACTCAGCAAAACTAAAATTATACAAATAAAGAAATAGTGCCTTGGGTTAATTGTGCCAACTCTCACTTTCAGTCATAATGAAATTTAAAAAAAAAAAAAAAAGAAATCATTCAGTTATTCTGTACTCAGACCATGCTAGCTTTTCTCTTGAAGGTTCAGAAATACAGCACCAGAATTAAAAGCTGACCATACTCTCCTCTATCACTATTCAAGCTTGTTTTAGTGATTGGGAAAACATGAAGGATGATGCACCCACATCAGAGTAGGGTCAGAGACTGAAACAGCGTACACGCTGTAATGTCACAACTGCCACAAGGACCAATAGGAGAGTCATAGTTGTAGGAGACTCTGTTGAAGGGGACAGAGGGTCGGATATGTCGAGCAGACCCCACTCACACAGAAGTCTGCTGCTCCCAGGAAGCCAGGTAAGAGATGTGGCCAGGAAACTTCCCAACCTGGTGAGAACTACAGATTACTACCCATTACTGCAGCTCCATGTGGGAGGGGATGAAGCAACAGTACGAAGCCCAAGTGGGAATAAAAAAGATTTAGGGCCTTGGGACAGCTGCTGAGGCAATCTGGGGCCCAGGTGATTTTTTCTTCTCTCCTTCCAGTTACAGGTGGTAACACAGCACAGCTCACACTGGTCCAGTGCATTAACAGATGGCTCCGTGGCCAGTGTCACCACAATAACTTTGGGTTTTTTGATAATGGAATGGCCTACATGGCACCGAGATTATGGGCTTCAGATGGGAGCCACCTTTCTCAGAGCGGGAGGAGAGTCTTTACCCAGAAGCTTGCAGGGCTTGTAGATAGGGCTTTAAACTAGATGTGAGGTGGGAGGGGAATAACATCAGGCTAGCCTGTAACAAGTGGTGGGAGGACAGGTGTCAGGGATCAGGGAGGATACTTCTTTAAAACACCTTATAGGT
>WAAB01012156.1:6439-82024 GCA_013389865.1 Piaya cayana
CTTCATCCAGGTCATTGATGAAGACATTGAACAGGGCTGGACCCAGCACTGAGCCCTGGGGGACCCCACTTGTGACTGGCCTCCAGCTGGATTTAACTCCATTTGCCACCACTCTCTGGGCCCGACCAGCCAACCAGTTCTCCACCCAGGAGAGTGTGTGTCTGTCCAGGCCGGAGGCTGACAGTTTCTGTAGCAGAATGCTGTGAGAAACTGTGTCAAAGGCTTTGCTGAAGGTGTTTTAAGGTGTTATTTCCTCCCTCATGTTCTGTGTAATGATTTCCACTTGATGCATCTTTTCCTTTCTTCTATTTTCCATTATTTCACTAGGAGCAATTCATATCATTCTCTGAACAAGCTAATTCAGTCATGTGGGAATTAAGTTACATGGTATTGTTTCTTTGGTATTTCAATATCCATCTGAAATACTTGAGTGCTGAATACCATGTGTGATGTTTTTCAGAGGGACTGCCAAATCACACATACTTACTCCTCAAGAATATTTTGAGTCAAAACACTAGATATTCAGAATTTGGCAGTCTGAATATTCAGTAGATGTCATGTTTGCTGTGAAATTAATTAGGTTTAGTAGAGTAAGTCAAGCAAATGGAAACATCGTCCATGTACTCCTTAAATGTTAGCATAAATGAAGGAAAATAGTGGTAGTTTGTAATAAATACACTGTAGATTTTAACGCTTTCTCCTCACTTTCCTGTAGTGTCTTCCATGTGCTTGTCCTGAACATAACAATTGTAGGAGCTGGAGTAGCAATGGCAAGATTTTATCCAAATATAGGAGGTATCATAAGGTGAGTGTTGCTTGGACAGAAAACTTGCTTGTTGTGTTGTTGTGTTTGTCTGTTGATGTTGAAAAGGAACAGTATGATTGCAGGTAATTCTGTTTTTATTTTTTGTGATGTTTATACTTTTTTAATTTGTAAATAATGATGTAGGATAACAATCAGTTCTTTTAAAGTTTTGATAAGTAGTGATCTGTAGTTGTGAGGTGATTTCCCCAGGTTTCATTGAAGCTGTGTCTGAGGACCATGTAACTATACATATAAAAGAATATTATGTCAATAGAAAAATTGCTTGGTTTTTGTATGGCTTCTCTTAGGTTTTGCTTTGTGTTAAGACCATTTGAAGCTGTTTGGAAAGTCCATAATAAAAATCCAAGAAGGCAGGTAACTTCAAAGGGAAAAGCTGTATTTGTAAATGATATCTTAAATTTGCTGTGTTAATAAACACCTAATTTCTGTAATTGAGAAAGATTAGAGGAAATAATCTGACCAGTTTTATTTTCTACATTTGACACCATATTTATGATCGTTGTAATTCATTCCTAGTTTGCATCTCTCCTACACCAATTAGGAAAGGGACATGTTTAAACAGGCTTCCCAGGGAAGTGGTTGATTCACCTTCCCTGGAGGTATTTAAGGCACGGGTGGACAAGGTGCTAAGGGGCATGGTTTAATGTTTGATAGGAATGATTGGACTCAATGATCTGGTGGGTCTCTTCCAACCTGGTTATTCTGTGATTCTATGAAAAATATAGAAATCTGCAATTATGAAACCAGAACGGCAGGCTGGGATGTGACCCGAGTAGCAAAATAACTTATTTCTGCTCAGTGGCTGATCTTTGAGGTTTTTTCCATTTCCATTTTTTCTGCCTTTCCTTTTAGTGAAAATTTTTGCATTCCAGTAACAGAGATGGCCTAGTTATTAATTCCAAATAGATACCATGCAATACATTCCTCTTTTTGCAAACTGATCCTGAGCCCTGCACTATTCATACTGTGCATAGTAGTCAAACCTTTGAACAGTGAATTTCCAGCTGATGAATTGTGCATATACAGTCTAAATTTGGTATTTGCTGGTTTTGTGTTGCAGATGGTTACTCTCTGTTACGATTTTTCTTCTAAGGGAATGTTCAAACACTTGAAATAAAGTATGCTGTTAGTTAATAATATGTATTTGGCTGCAGTACAACTCAGTAGGTGGAAATTCACAGTAGGGGAAAATGAGAAGGTTTTGCGAAGCAAGGGAGTGGTTAGAAAAAGAACAGCTAAATGCTTTACTTGCTGTGGTTAATCATGTTTCCAAGAGGGCATGTTGATCTTTTCAGGTCTGGAGAATGGTTTGCTAGGAGCTCATTAAATATATTAAAATAAAAGTTGCAGATTCAGGAGCATTTCTGTGCTTTCATACTTTAACATGTGTCCTCAGATGGCTGGGGTGCAGTAAGATATTCCGTTCTGATAGTAAAGGATGCCTAAAAAACAAGACAGTGTCCGGTCTCTGTCTATTGCACATTGATAAATTTCTCCAAAGAGAGTAGAAACATGTCAAAGATGGGGAGTTGTCAGCCCCCAGAAGCACCTGTGAGTGTAACTGAAATGTCAGACTGCTTGTAGAGAGGAGCAGGGGCTGAGCTACACAGAAGGGAATAGTTAAATGCCAATGAAGGAAGTGAAGGACAGCAAGGAACAGAAACTGGTATTTAGTGACTACAGATAGTCATTGGTCAGCCAAGCTGTTCATTGGTTTGAGAGGGGTAAATCACAGTAAGAAGTAAGAGTTAACACAAAGCATTCCTTTTTTTTTCTTTTTTCTTTNCCCCCTTTCCTCAGATACTCTGGAGCAACATGTGGTCTGGCCTTTGTATTCATGTATCCATCCCTCATCTATGTGATCTCCTTGCATCGTGCTGGGCAGCTGACGTGGCCAACATTGATCATTCACATCTTTATAATCCTCCTTGGACTGGCTAATCTGATTGCACAATTCCTATTGTGAAAACTCCCCTGTCTCCCTATGGCTGTCACAAGTGTTACTGTGACATTTGGCAACAGCCTTGAGCAACACTGTCACGCGTGAGAATAAACAACCCTCAGTATGATCTTTAGAAAAGTGGTACCTTTGAAACAAATACGAAACACATGTTTCAGGTGCTTGACATGAAACCTGTCTTGCTCCCCTAAAACACAGTTCTGAGAGAAGTGAAATGGTTAGATTTGAGCAAGGTAGTTCTCCTGGTTTTGTTGAACATACATCAAAGATTAATGAAATTCGAATATTTTAATTTTTTAGGCCACACTTCTCAAAACACACAGCTTTCAGCCCCAGGCTGTAGAACTCCTCTCCTTTCATCCAAAGGAACTGTCCTTATCTTTATTGATAAATATGCATTCACAGAATTGTTTCGTGACTGAAATGCTCTTTTGTTTCAGTTGTATTCCTGTTTTGTGATTTTGTTAGTCATTTGGGCTAAAATGCGCTCTTAATTTTGAATATGCTATTAAATTGTTTCGGCAATATTTTTCCTCTAGGAAATTCCAACTAAGAGAAACAATAAACTCATGTCTTAGTTTTTTATTCAGGACCAATATGTACACAAGTTATTTGTGATCTTACAGTGAAAAAAGTCAGGAGGACAAAAAAAAATTAGAACAAGACAATTAAAATTAGAATTTTTGGCCTGACCTCACTTCAACTCTCTTAAGTGGGCTATTAAGTGCTGTGAAGTTGTCTCTCCAGGAGCTGCATGTGGTTTTATGGACACAATGTTCATCATGGGCTTGATTCTTCCCTTGTATGGTCTTCCTGTAGTGGTCTCTCACTGTGCTTTTCCACTGCCTTATTCCAGATGTGTTGGATGTGAGCAGAGAAATAAAGTCGGCAGTCTTCAGAATTGTGGACTAAATAAAATAAATTAAATTTCAGATAATTCCTAGCAGAAGCTGGAAGAATCTAGCAGAGTTTTGTTGTGTTGCTTTGGGTTTTTTTAACTTGTTGAGAGGGTGTACATGCACAGAGACAACTTCCTTCACCTGCCGACTGTGAGCCTGAGTCTTAACCCAAAACATGCAATAATTAAGTTACCAGACACTAGTGGAATGTCGTCTTTTGTGGTTGCAGGGAGTAAAAACTCTTTGTACAGAATTTCAGTGTATTAAAAAAATCAACAGATGTATAATGATTGAAAGAGAACTCTGAGCAATGCTAAATTCCAAAGTAAATAAAAGAAGAAAGAAGTGAGAATGATGCAGTATTTGTGAAACAGGAGTTGAGTTGGGAGAGATAATTGTATTGCAGGGTAAGAGTTCATATTTTCATCAGAAAGACTATTAAAGGCATAACCTAGATAATTACCATGCCTCTCTGGGAAACAATGTGAATTTTTGTAGTAATGATGGAAATCCATTCATTTTACTTAACTGACTTGCATAAATATCCTTTTATATGTTTGAAATACAAGATCATATGAGTTTGGAATATTATCTGCAGAATAGACTAATTATTTCAAATTCTTTTTGTTTCTTGTGAAACTTTTTGTGCCTTTAAATCATAACAGGAGAATTCATTAATCACCTCCTCTATATTAGAGAGAAGTGTATGCCCCATCCTGGTAATTCTCCCTGTAAATACCTATACCTGCCACTGCTTGGTTTCCGTATTCCCTAGGGCATATCTGCCCACCCTTTATCACGGCTTGGTGGTGGAGTGCATTTTGCAGTGCTGGCACTGGTAGCACTGGCCAACACATTTGCTTTTTAGTGGCTGGGTCTGACTTCTTCCATAAAACCCTCCCTGGATGTCTAGGTAGTCATCACTGCATGTAACTTGGTGTCTGTGTTCCCTCGATGTTCTCAACAGTGTATTTCACCAATTAAACTTGTACTTTTTTTTTACTTTGCAATAAACTTCCTTTTGTTTTTAACAAATTATACAAATTTACACTTCTGCAACTGTAGCATGTTGCTAGGTCCTCCACAGTTACTTGACGCAGAAGATAAGTACTTGGACACCAAAAGGAAGGATAAAAGATGTAGGATTTCAAATTTTGGCTTGAAAGAAAAATTGGCTTCTTCACGTAAAGCTCTTGTGCTTATTTTTTACAGATTGAGTGCTTAATTTTAGTACAAGCCCTGATGAGTGCAGGTACTTCACTTTAATTGTGTCCTTCCATGTTCCATCTGGGCATAATTCCATGAGTTAAATCCTTGCCACTGAAGCAAATAGTAAAATGTCCAATGATTTTAGCAGAATTATATTATTTTAGGACCCAGTAGTTCAAAAGAAATTCCCAAAGAAGACAGTTAGCAGTGAAATGCATAATTCCATCTTCTGTCTGAGGTCTCTATTCCATTTGTCAGCATGCAGTGGTCAGAATTAGTGTTTAGGAGAGTGAAAGCCTGGTTTTGCTCTGGGTAACAGAAAGGTTCTTGCTGCACTGTTAATTTATACAGTCCTTTAACAGCTTTGAATGGCATTATAAATTGATAAATATTAACATTATAAAAAGTATTTCAGTACACTGTCATAACCTGAAGTACATTTTTTTCTAAGAAAGTAGTTTTTTGTTATACTACCCGTGGTTGAGATATTCACAAGTGCCAGAAGCAAGTTATGAGTATGTACTTACAGAGGCGTTTTCTGGAATTTTTTGTGTTTTTCAGCAGTCAACATTCTAAATTAAGTAATATTTTAAAATTTAATGGCTACTTAAATGTTCTGAAAGATCCAAAGTAGATGGCAATGTTTTTTTTCATGCAAGCACACAATGTAGTTCTCTATAAATGCACACTTGTGTCTTGCTTGTTTATGTGACCCGCAGTACTGGCCAGCTAATTCCAATTCCTTATGTTTTCTGTTCAGCAAATAATCATGTGATTTAGCGCAGTATAAAAGGTAGTATATAGAGCTGTTGGTCTATTGGGAAATGTCTTTTATTACCTTCTCATAGACAAAAAAATAATTCCTGTTGGAAATACTTAATTCTGTCTTTACATTTGAGCTTTGGTGGAGTAAGCTATGAGGTGAAATACTGTCAAATCTGAGTGTTGAGTAAGAGTCTTAAGATTTTCTTCATGGCAGTACCAGGCTTTTTGTTCAGCACTATCCCTACCACACTGCCATCTGAAAATCCAGCCCTCCATATTATGTGGTAACTATGATGCAAACCAAAGTTTTCATTGTGTGAGTCTCAAGCAGCTGTAATCATTTCTGCTGATACCGTCAAGCTCAAATCCAGATCTTGGAGTATATAAGACATTATCCTGGCATGACCTTTAGACATTGCCAATGCTTCAGTAACCAGGGAAATTCCCAGGAAGCTCCAAGAGCAGTTGTGGATAACCCTGTGTGGCGAAGCTGCGGAAGTGTTTGTGGGTGATTACACACAGTCTGAGCACTAGGACCAAGGGATTAGTTTTTCACTGGGAGCTTCATGATGAAGAGAAGTATTTGTGCTTTCTGAGGACAAGGACAGATGATAGGGCTTTATGTGGGCCTTCTGCCCCAAGGAGAGGAACAATTACCTTCTCCATATCTGTGCTTGTACAAACCTCATTGCTTTCCGTGCAATGGCCTGGCATTATCTGCTCCATTTCTTAATTTTACTGTGGCCCAGATTCTTCCTTTCAGCTTCTAGTAGGCTTCAAAATCTCTCCTGTGCTTACTAGCTCTGTTTGCTCTTGCTCTTCCTCATGGCTGCATCTGTTCCTACAAATCAATTTTCCCCTGGATTTTCTGGCTGGATTAATAAGGTAATGTATAAAATCCTGTAGCTCAAATTATCTGCAGAGCAAAAATGAGCATTCAGGATTCAAAAGTGAGATCATTTAAATGGAGGGACTCGGGGAAAACATTTCATGTAACATTTCTCTTTTTTTTATTAGTCCAGCCTTTGAAACACCTTGTACAAAAAATTTTTAAAAACAATGGCATTTAGGTGCAATGCCAAGTGCTTTGTTGGGTTGACAGTGTGCCCACTGAGCCTTCAGACTGACTCCTCCCCCTCCACATTTCTGCACAACAGGTGCTTTTCATTACATGACAGGGTAACTTCTATAGGGCGTCAGTGTGAGAGTGTGAAGGTTGCAAGAGCAGGATGTTCCTGATCATTTCTCAGACCTGGCATCTCCTAACTTTGAGTGCTGGACTTTGAGTGCTTATGTTCCATTAATATGTGAGAATGTGCAGTCAGCCCTAAGGTTGCTTAAAATTTCTTTGTGGCCAGTGTCTTTCGGTGTCCATCCAGGATGGTGTAATAGTGGAAAGCTGTGAGGTAGCAGCAGTATAACGGAATGCTGGAGCTGCTATGGAAAGGAGGAGATACTTCACAAAGTAACTGAGGCAGTCAAATCCCTGATACACAGCCTGTATTTTGAGAAGTCCCGGGGTCTCCTGTATACCCACCACAATGGGTGGCTGCATTGGCCATGTTCTGCAGCAAAACAGTGGCCTGGGAGGTGAGATACAGAGCCTCTGGACACCGTACTTTTGCCTTTCAAGGATATTTTGTGTTAGAGGAAAACTTCATTAACATCTGTCACAATTAAAATAGATATGAAGGCATCTGGGGAAAAATAATAATGGGAAAAAATATTAGTGTTTGGAACAACTGGTACTAACGTTGCCAGTGAAAGTGTTTCTCTTATGTTCATTTGGAAGCAGAAATTCATTTCCATGGGCAGTTCGTGGAACTTGGGAGCTGTCTTCGGTAATGAAAATGCTATTTTAGCAGAGCTGTTTTTAAGTTGCTAATAGGAAGTAAAATATTAATGATACACAAAGCACTGATATATTTGTTTTAGGTCATTGTACCGTGCTTGATGGGGGAGCACGGTGTAAGCTTTTCCCTCTGAGTTGGTATTCTGTGAGGTGTGAGTCATGATCAGGGCATTTAATTTCTTCTGCAGCTGAGAACACCATTAAACTTTCTTGGAAAGGAACAGGACTCAACTTGCCAAATCTTCTCTACCTCTCCTGTAATTTCAGATGGTGGAACCAGTGCTACATAACTGTTGTTCTGTGGTTTGTATGTCCAAACACACTAACTGATTTGAGCAAGGCAGGACTCTCTTTTTTCAAATTTACCTGCTTCTGGCTTTTCCCATACACCCCATTGTAATCCTGAAGAAGGTTAAACAGTTCAGGTAAAAACTTATGTAAAACATTTTTGATGTCTTCTTAGTATGTTTATATTGCAACTTGGCTAAAGCTCATTGAGTTATTTCCAGTTGCCCAAAGACTGTTTAAAAACTGCTGTCCATGTGTTTCTTTTCATCATTGTCTGAATGGTCTTTTTTTCAATTCCGTTGGCCTTGTTCACTTCTGACATTTCATTAAACTGTTAGAGGAAGTTGAGATTAGTCAGGTCATTTCAAATCAACACAGCAAAGTCATTCAGCTGCAATATGAGTGGAGGAGAAATGCCTGCATGTTGAGTTCCAGGCTAGATACTAAATGCCACACCAAACAGAGACATTGTCCCGACTGCCCAGCTGGCTTCACTCTTAGAGCAAAAGGAGATCGTATTACAAGATTACCACAGGGCATTAAAATGACAAGGCAGTTACGAGGGAGGGGGAGGCTGTTTTGCATTGAAGCTGGATTTTCTATTTATCTCCTTTGTGAATATTTATTTGCATACAGATGTGTAATAAGACCCCAGGTCGGGATTTTAAGTTAGCGTAAGCAAACCAAGAGGCATCCGTTCACCTTCCAGCTTAAAAGAGTCCGAAGGGTCTGGGCTGGTACAGGGTGGCAGAGGCAATGAAGATGGTTCTGGCTGACACGTTGTGCTGGCTTTGTGGGTTTGGGATAGCTGTTGTTCACTTAGACCTCTCCTACAGAAGTGCAACACTTTACCAAGGGAAAGCTTAATCTCACCTGTTGTGTCTGCAGTCTTTTGGCTTGAGAGAGAAGATTTGGTTGTCTAAAGCCTTCTCTTATGGAAATACAGCTGCAGCCTAAGGTGCAGCAGCCATTCAGGGTGTACTGACAGCAGTGGGCAAAGGATCATTTCCTGCCTCTGAAAGACCATGAGCAGTTTACTCTTGCCTGGAAAACTGCTGTCTTCTTCCCAAAACTATACTTTTTTCAAGCCCTTGAAATCTCATTTCTTTATGGTGCCACAAACTCCCTAGCTATTTTTACAGTGGTAGTTTAGGTTTAAATGTTATCTTGTCTCTCCTCTTCATATATTGTGCATCTCTAATAGCCAAACTCCAGATAGCTGAGATTTCTTCTCTGAGTATTTAGTTGTTGTATCAAAGGTTCAAAGTTGTAACAAAATTTTCAGTTCATAATGCCAGGGAGGGGATGGTGAGTATTTTCTAAGCTAACTGAAGTCTGGTGTAAAACAGTATTGTTCTGTGACAAGTGAGTTGTGACTCCAAATTCTGTTCTTACTCCAGTAGAAAAAAAGATTTAGTTAAAGAAAAACAGAATAGACAGTGTTTGCACTCAGAGCGCTTGTGTTTATGACACAAACAGCACTTCATTTCTGCAGGCAGCCAGCTATCCTGTCATAGCAGTTGCAATGAATGTTGAACTAGAGATCCTCCAGAAATAAACTGTTACCTGAAGGTACATGATTTTTCATTCCTATCCTGTCTGTTTTCATAGATGACTCAGGTGCCCAATGAGCCCCTTTCAGACACATTTGTTCACCTGATTTGCACCTTGGTAATAAATTGCCATTTAGTGGCATCAAAGGAGTATGTACGTGACCACAGGCTCCCATAATCTTCCCCGAGAGCTTATGAGACTATCCCAGTTATTTCCACAGTGCAATCCCACCTCAGTTACCATCTGCACTGGAATGTCTGTCCTTAACTTTGAGGCCAAACTGTGAGTAAGCTTCAATCATTGGGTAAGTTTGTTAAAAACCTGGCTTCTGTGGTTTTATTGTGAGTGTACCACATCATTTCCTTTAGCACATGACTGAGTCTTTTACCTTCATTCCATGTTACAGGTGAAACAGGCAGAATGTTTTGATGTTGCATATACTTCCCAGTGCACTGTGACTGAAGTACATCTCTTAATAATTAATATGATAAAATGGTCTTCTGTGTTGAATCAGGGATAGAAATACATCAACTCTGCTATATCCAGTACGTGAAGCATCTGGAGAAAGTTTACTGAAAAAGTAAGACCCATAAGAAAGACAACTACCAGAAAAGAAGCTTTAAAAGCCATCAAAATGCACATAAACAAAATTTTCTGGCAAAGGCAGCCTGGACCTCTGGTTTACTTGGGCTGGCTGCCATCAACAGGAATCTTTCCCTTTGCTTTCAACGGGCACTGATTCAGGCCTTGAAGAAGTTGCTCTTGAAAAGATTTTGGCAGTTAGAGGAAGATTCCATCAGAAACAGCAATATTCAGCTCTTTGCTCAAGAAGCTGGGTATACTTGAACAGCTGTTACTCAAGTGCAGTTGGACCTGCATCACAGTCCATGTGCTATATTCTAAAGTATGATTTTACCTTTTTTCAAAAAAAAACCACTGAAAGTGTGCATACCAAAGTAAAACAGAATATAAATAGGATGCAGTGTTATGGAGCTTTAATGGGCTTTTGTGCAGTGATAACTCATACAGGAAGAAGGAGCATACCTTTGAAGTACCCGCAGGTGGCTATTATATTCCAGGGTGTATCTTGCTTTTCCTTGACTAGTTGGGCAAAAATTTACAAGCACTCCAATGTTTGTGTGTATTTGCATTGTTGCTCCCCTACGTACTTGTTTTTTGCCTGTTATTTGTCAGCAGCATTTCTCTGTTGAGTATTTTATAGCACTTGAACCATGCGGAAAGTATGCACCAAGCTGAACCTGCTAAATTTGGTTGAATAATCCACTGTGTGCAGATGCTGTCATGTATTTCTGGGGAAGGAAAAAGCACTAAGGGCACTCTGTCTTCTTCAAAAAAGTTACTTGTAAGGAATGGTCCCAGAGGTTTGAAAGATCCTCCCTTTTCTAAGTGCTGTGTGAATTTCCATCCAGTTCACTACCTTCATTACTGATCGGAGCCACAAACCTCAAGCGAGTAAACAGTTGGAAAAGAGCTGTGAACTTCTTTGACCACATTTATTTAGAAAATATTGAGCTAAAGTATAGGTAACGCCACGGAAGACTCAGAACTCTCTTCTCTGCAATGTGCCCCACCACTTGTACATCGCATCACGCTGCTTTTTAGAGTAACTCATCCAGTTCTGCTTAACCTAACTACCTACTGTCCCTGTTGTGACAATCCCCATGACAGTTCTTCAGCAGATGAATAAACAGTTGCATAGCCCATCAGGTGTGTGTCAAGTTATCCTTCTGTGACTGGCTGCAGAGGAGCCACTGCTTAGAGAGGGCACCTCTGGGTATGCCTAACACACAAATGACATGCATCTGTCTGCTGTTAGTTGAGTTGTTCATTCATGTTGGGCTGAGATCAGTTCATCCTGCAGCCACTGTGATACCTAATCCACCAAGAGGATGAGTCTGTGATGAGAGTCAACTTGACAGTTTGGCTCTTGGGAGCAATAAAGCATCATAAATGCTCTAAGGCTTTTGATCTCATGTTATTTATTAGCCATAATTGTGTGTGTGTGTGTGTGTGTGTGTGTGAGTTCGTTCGTTTGTTTGCTCAAGAACTATGTTTACCGCTTGCAGTGAAGATGAAGGAGCAGTTACAGATGGGCTGGTATGATATAGGTAGGCAAAACCACAGCTGCTCCAGGCTATATCAAATTTTCAGCCATTCACACCTGAGGGCAATGCTCTCCAGCTGGCAAGTACATCTTTGCTGTTAAACTTGGTATAACTCTGTGGGCTGCTTTGCTGTTCTTACTTGAGCAGCTTTTCAGAGGGAATGAAATGATGCCTTACTGTGCACACAAGAGCTGTAAAACAAGTAACACAAAATGAATATAAAAATGGCATGCAAGTGGCAAAAGCCACCTCAGGACATGTGCAGTTCCACCCAGAAACCTAGAGGTGCAGAGACAGAGGAAAATACTGTGTCATTGTTTCCATCTGCTTACTGCTTACAAGAGCATTAGTAAGATACTCCTGAGCTTCTCCAGGCTCTCCCTCAGCCAGATATCCTAAACCAGTGTGTACTTCCAAGGAGCCAGATTAGAACTTTAAAGCTGTAAGTGAATGACCTCAGCACAGGAGAGATGAATTTCTTGAAAAAGAAATCGGCAAGTGGAGCGGTCAAACATGTGAATCCATCACACACTATGGTTTTGTAGCTGATGCAAAAGATTATGCAGTCTCTTAATATTCCATATTGTACTATAAACCTTATGAGACAAACATTATGTTATTTATAAAGCTGTAGGCAATATGATATGACAGGTCATTCTCTTTAATAAATTATTTCTGTGCTTTTAAAGGTTTGGGTCCTTGACAGTATGGTTTTTTGTTTGGTGGTATTCAACTAATGCCTCTTGGAAGAGATAGATTCTGTTGCCTGCCCTCCCCCTGGCCCCAAAACCCTTAAGGCCAGCATATCATTAAATAAAGTGAAAAAACTTGAACTTTGTAGAATTCTTCTACTGTAAAACAACTATTATAGAAATGGTATTTAAAAGTGTGGGGGGGGTTCCCTTCAAGAGTTTTGGAGTAATAATCCCTTTTCAGTTTCAAGATGACCAAATAGTTCCAGTAATTTCTGATCTCCCTGCAACTTTATTATTAGTGCAACTGGCTACTAACCAGCTGACTGATGTCAGTCTCATAATAAAGAATGACAAAGCTAGACAAGGGTCCCATGAGAAACTGAAGAAGGAGGGTCAAGCACATTTGCAAATCTGGGCAAGAGACTACAAGGTCTCTGGCAAAAGTTTTACTGCTTTTTATAGCTCTAGTATTCAATGCATTTTCTTTCTTTTCCTTTTCTGGGTGTGTGCATGTTGCATTGTTCTCCATTTTGTTGGTTCCTTGGTTTGGTTTTTTTTAATATGTCATGTAATGGAGTACATGACTGTTGTAATTTGATGTGAGTGCATAACACTTCAGTACTACTCAGTATGTCCCACAAGGTAGAGCATCCCTAAATATTTGCTGTGTAGCCAACTGCAGTCTTAAGTTTGCATCTTGCAGTTATATAAATGAATTGTAAATGTGAAGAAAAGCCTTGTTTTCCAAGTCTGCAACAGCAATTTTTCCAGCTATTGTGTGCACAAGAATGTGGCTGCACACACCCAGAGATCTCCAGACATCAGTAAAGCTTATGGATCCTGTTCACTGCATAACCAGAAACTCAGTATTAGTATAAAAGCCACAGTAGGTCTGTTCTTGACTTTGCCTTGTCTGATTTTGCAACTGAATTTTTAAGAGTGGTGTTGCAGAAAGATTATTGAAAAAAACAGACAATTGCAAGAAGTGTCTGGAGTATTTCAGAGAGGACTAAACCAGGATATTATCTGTTTCTCCTGCACTTTTTAGCACAAGGTTAAAAAAGGTACCAGATTTAAGTTGCTCTTCATTACTGTGTTTAATTTTTACTGCCCTATCATTCAGGACAGTTTTTGGAAGGAGAGTTATAGCCCCAGGAGTATGATTTGTGTAAACTATCATTGCTAAAAAATGAATTGTGATACAGCCAGAACAAATGCTGTAGAGAAGAAAATGCTGTAGTAAATCCTGTAGGAAATGCTGTAGGGACAGAGGATGTCACTCTTCTCATTAAAGCCAAGGAAAGCTGTTGCTTTTTCCATATTTATGTCTGAAGTCCATTGAGGGATCAAGCTGTACTCATCTGAGTTGTCTCTGGGATCCACTACAACACACTCAGCAGATCAGTACATCTCCACAAAAGACATCTAGACTTCTGCATTCAAAAAAAGTGTTTTGAAGAAAATCTGAGTCTCAACAACTGTTTTCATCTAATTTTCCATTGCCTGAACTGTATCTTTACTGTCATCTGTGGTACTCTGGTAGATAAAAAGTTTCCAGCCTTCAGGCAATACGAATATGTAAAGCATTCCAGCAGATTCAAATACCATCTTGCCTCAGTGCAAATCTACAAAGGTGGTTTTCCAGCACACATTAGGCAACACCTAACCTTTGAATCAGCAGACAAGTAATAGCTCTGGGAAAAATTCAAACTTGACTCCTTTAAGCCAGGCTATCAATTCAATTAAATTGCCTTTAGGATATAATTTCTTATTTCCAGATTTCCACATGGTATGAAACAGTCACAATTACAGAGGGCAAATTTTTTACCAGGAAGGCATGTAGAGCCTCATGAGACCTTCAGGGGAACCACTAGTACATTAAAAGGAAAGTAAATAAAACAAATAAACAAACAAAAAAGCAAACAAGAAAAGAGGCTTTTTCTATTCTTTCTTCATATTTTGTGATGGCACCTAATGACTGGAGGAGGACCAACGTTTTTTATTGCAGTCTGGTTTCTTCTTGCAGTTTCAACAGATTGGAATATGATCATTTCAATCCAAGCTCAGTGCTGCTAATTCTTTATTATTGCCCTTTCCTCTGGTTCATTTACAAGCTCCAGTGAATGTCTCACAGACAGGTCAGATTTCCCAAAGGCTGAAATGCCTCTCTTTAGCAGTAAGACACAAGACAGGAAAAAGAGGGGAACTAAGAGAAATTCCCACGGAGGATTACTCCAGGGTTTGTGGAGTATGCAAGTTATCTTACTTCTTGCCATCAGTAAGTCCCTTCATGTCTGGAAGGTTAAGCTGGTACTTGTTCCCTCGACTTTACCCTTCTCCTCACCTCTCCCCATGGCTTCTCATACCTCTAAGAGCTTGTGAAACACACAGTACAAGGAGGATGCACAAGAAAGGCCATGTGACATTAAGACGTAATGCCATTGCATTAGGTACTGAAATAAAATGTATAGATCAATGCTCCCTTCTATCTTCCTGTTCTTTTTCCTTAACTCAGAGTTCAGCTCACCAGAGCTAAATGTTAATGCCACTGGAAATTGTCGTAACCACCAGTATGGGTACAGAAATGTGGAAGGTAAGTGCTCATCTTTACACGTGGTCATTGGGCCAGAGATTAACTAGACTCTACTGTCTGTAAGAGGATCCTGAGGGCTACAAGAAATGGAGGCATTTATTTTACATTTGTTTGAGATGACAGAAGCTCCAGCAGCACAGTGGTCGCCTAACTCTGAACTGGGGCAATGGTTCAATACTGACTCAGAGGGAAGTGTGCCAGCAGCACCACTGAATGTGCATTACATATAATACAGCAGGAAATTTGGACAGCAACTTGTTAGAAAACTGTTTTGGAAATGCATGAGTCACTGTGTTTCTGGAATATGAACCTTTCTCAGCATGTTTTAGTGCTAAATACCCTGTCATGTTGTTTGAGAAAGCCTGAAGGACCAATGCTGAGTTAGTTTATCCAGCATCTTCATACTGGAATACTCCAATCCATCTCTGTCATCTTCCTGTTTTCAAAAAAAATGAGAGCGCAATCCACCATTTTCTTCCACTGTGAAATATAATTTAAAACACTTTTGTGATTGATGCTAATCTCCTTTATTAGAGCAGGTTGCTGAGTCTGTCACCTGAGCTTTTGGATTCACTAACTTCTATGATGCTTTCAAATGAGGCTCCCCCACCTCTTACTCCTTTGCACCACCATACATAGTGTACTCCTTCACTATTTCAGAATGTTTCTTTCAAGATTAAACACTAACATTGTCAAAACCACATCTGCATTCTGCAGTAAATAAACATGCCAGGGGATGATCCTGCATTTCCTTTGTTTCCTTTCTCCTGCTGACATTTGTCTCTGTTTTCAGACCCCTGTCTCTACAGGCATAGGGTCCAGGTACCACTCTGAACTGCACTGATGGCAACAGGTCCCTCCTTCTGACAAATACCACAATTTGTCTATAACACCTTGGCTTTTTTCTACTTGTTACACTAAAATCTAACACTAAACTGGCAATTTACAATTAAAATAGTTTTTTAAAAATCTGATAAATACAGTCTTGCCTGTGTACATGCACATACTTACACATATACACATGGTTTTTATGAAACATTCAGATACAAGAGTGTCCCAAGTTATCGAAGTACAAGGAAAATCAACAGTATGGTCATGATCAAAGCCAACTACAAAGGAGAGGGAGACTTTCCATTTTGTAAACAATCACACGTGTGGGATCGAGCATTTGAGTGAAGAATTCTCAGCAAAGATGAGTAAGATGAAAGAAGTGCACTTAGGAAGGGTCAAGGCTGAAGACTTAGAGCTCTATCACAGTGGCCATAGTGAGTCAGATTCACAAAGTCTTTTATGCCTGACAGGCTCTTTAGGTATTAGCACTTAGGCATACTTGCAATGTCTGTGACCTAACCTGCAGGCCTCTACAGTCATTTCTAGAGTCACACAAATGCTTGGAGTCCTCCTCACCAGTGAGAGCGAGGGAGATGCAAAAAAATGGGATTCTCCAGTCTTTGTCACTTGCTGGTCCTAGTTAAACAAGAATAGCCAGAGCTGGCCTGACTGTCCCTTGAAATGGAGCCAGGAAGCAGACAGGTTATGTCCTGCTCACATCCGGCAGTAAAAGAACTTAGCTGGGAGTTAGAATGGGAGATTTGGGAAGATGATTTCCCCCTTATTTTTCATGACACGTGTAGAGCAGACTTAACAGTAAAATCTGCAGTCTCTCAGAGAAGTTTTTCATCATCAGCCTTACAGAATCAATTCTCTCTTGTCTTTAAATGTGCTCAGTGAAGTGGGTTCTTTATCACACAGAGTTGATGTGTGGATTTTTTTCACTTTATGAAAAAGTTAATTCTTTTTTTAACAAGGATAGTACAATTAACCTGATAGAAAACAAAGCATAATATGGCCATACATCGCAGACATAATGCTAAACTTCCATTGCACCACTCATATGTAACAGACTCTAACAGGTTTTATAGACCTTAATCTGCCTGTCCTCTCTGTTTTCTGCTTATAGCTTTCCTCTTATTTTTTATTGTAGTAGAGAAACACAGTAGTGAAACTCCACTCAGAATTTATGTATCACTTATTCACAGTTAGAAAATTTGTTTAAGACGGCAGGTAGCTACGCAGTAAAAAACATGTTCAGTCTGGAGTACCAATGTCAATCTGCCATGGCTGCTCACACACTTTGCAGACTTGTAAGCAAAACAAAGATCACCTTCATGATAAATGGCTGCTGCACATACTCTCTGCCAACTGCTGAGTCTGAGATGGGATACTCCCCAGTGGCCTATTTTTAGCAACGGCATTGTCTTTATATTCTTCTTAATGGCTTTAGTCATACAAAGTACAGACACACTGAGCTGATTTGGCCCTTTTGATTTGTGCAAGGATTCTATGATGAGGCTGTTCTGCTCTTGTATTTTTTTCCAGAAAAGTGATACTGCATGAGGTAGCTGTCATAATGGCTTTTTTATACCATGCGAATCTGCATCATTTGTGTGTGTTCCATAAGATGCTGCTTATAGGAGGAACAATTATAGCCATTCGTTGCTGATGTCAATGCACTGGTCCATTAATGGATCTTACCTGAAATAATTGGGGTTTGCATCTGAAAGCTAGAAGGTGTACTCAAAGTATGGCTGAAATGAAAATTTCTATTGAGGCCTGATAATAGATTATTATTTACTATGATGATGATAGCATTAGAGAAAAGAACTATCTAAAACTATACTTTGAATCTATACCCTCCGATACTATGACAGTAGTATGAGTCCCTTGCCATTTCTGTGGCTTTTATCTTCACAGTATCTACCTGCAGTACAGTAGCACCATCTTCTCCACCTGGCAGAAGGGAAGGAACAGGACACATGATGTACAATAGCTCATGACTTGCATTCCCATTCAAGCCCAATCTCCTTGGAAGCCCACACCAACTGTTTTTTACCTTACACTGTGATACATGCCTTTGTGAGCAGCAGGAAGGGAAACTCAACAACACTGCAGTGCCTTTGGTGCTTGAAAACCCCTTGCTCCAGACACCACCACTTAACCCTATAGCCTTGCACAGAGAAGTCCTCCAAGATGGCTAAAAATATATGGACCTAGTTGGATGGACATAAGAAGTTCACCCAAGGCTCCCTGGAATTCTGAAGCAGCACTCATACCTTAACAACTACACTCTTTTTCTGCCTCATACAAAGCACAGTTAAGATCAGCATAGTTACTCACTCGTCTTGTACTGGGAGGGTGATAATTTGGGGGCATCATCACAAGTTTTCTTTTTTTCACAGCATCTACAGGTATGGATTTCTTCAGTATGTTTGTGTTCCCTTCTGAATGCTTTCAAAGGCTGGAAAGTTAAAATAACATAGAGTGGTTTTAGTGCAGTGCACCACACATTGTTTCTATCATGTGAGAATTGCTTAACTGCGGTACACTTCAGCAGCACAATTTATTACAAACCTTGGAAGTCATTTTAGGAGCCCAAGGACCTCATGGACCTTAGGCCAATTTGCAGCAAACTGCTCAGATGTGCAGTTGCTAGGCAGATGTCTGGAAACGTGTTCTTGCACATTTATCTGCTAATGCAAACATCCCTGTGCAAGCATTAACACTCAAGAGCATTATGTGGATTTGAAACAATCCCTGGAAGAGTTGGGTCCCATAAAAATTATTCTGACAGATATAATCCTTCTCCTTTTCTTTGCCAAGTGCTTACTCTGACTACAGGAGCCAGAGCACATCAAGTGAGACTCCTGACTGCTTCCACTGCTTCTGGTGCTCCAGACGCTACAACATTCCTGCCCAGTACTGACTTCACTTTTATTTTGATTGTTATTATTCTAATTGAGAAAGAAACAGCAATGTCAAAGGGAGAGATAAAACAGGAGATAAGAGGATATTTTTTTGCTTTCATCTACACAGATGACTCATATGGGACAGGTTTATCCCTCGATTAATGCCTCAAGGAGAAAAGCAGCAAAATTGAGGCTTTTTTTTCTTCTGTGGAAAATAATACTTTCTTTCTTTCACTCTGCTCTGTGAGGTCTTTGACGCAATGGCTGTGTGTAGCACATAGCACAATTGGCTCTGATCTTACAGGGGCCTCTCAGTATTGGTGTAGTAAGAGTAAATACCAAGCGGTCAGGACTTTATTATAATCTGGACATTTTGTGCTCTTGCAATAGATTAGAGGAGCCACTGATTTATACATCAAGGCACTGAATCTACCGCTGGCACAAGGGTGAATCCATGTAAAGGGGCAAGACAGAAAAGTGAAATCCCACGTTTCCTGCTCAACGTACAGGATGCAAATGAAGAGGAAATTATTTCAGTAATTGAATGCTCTGTATGTTGAAGCAGCTCCATCTGTGGCTTTTTGTGTTCAACTCTGATGACTATCTCAGGAAGGCAAGAACTATTTTATGGAAAATGGAGAGGCAAAAGCTTTCATTAGATAAGGATTGCATTAAGACCCATAATTCTTTGAAGATCCTCCCACAATTCTTTGAAGATCCTCCCATAATTCTTTCAAAAGGAATTCTAAATAATTAATGTTGCAATTATCTGTTGATTTATTCTCCTCCAATGTTAATCTTGTTTTGAGCAGGAACTGACCCTGATCACACTCTGTGAAGAATAATTAGGACATTCAAGAAATAAACGTGCTCCATAGTCAACACTGAAGTGCATTTCTTTTTGCCTTGCTTGATTCTGCCAACTTGAGGGTTTTGATGACATTTTACCCATTGTTATTTCACTACTAAACCCCCCTCAGAAATTTTGTAGTTGCCATTATTTATGTGCTAGGCTATTGTGACTGCGTTATATCAGTGCAAGCAGATGTGTCCACAGTTGAATTTTATTCAATATATTTATAACATCTTAAGAAAACAACAACGAAGTGCTACAAAATTGTGAATAAATTCCTTCAGATCTGTGGCAATGGAAAAAAAAATCCAAGTTTGTAGAGCTCAAGTAAAAGCAACATTGACAAATGTAACAAAATAAAACGATTACTAAAGATGTTGCAAAAGGCTCCCTACCAACATATTTCCATAACCATTCTGATTATATTAGCTTGGCCTTAGCTTAAGAGTGTAGTTTTTGATTAATATGACTGATCAGTATCAGAGCAACATCTGGAGGCTCATCTTCCTGTGTTAGGAAATGTACATAATAAGGGACCATTGCTATTCTGGAGACTTTTCAACATAAATGAGCAGGATGTGTGGAACTGAAGGGGCAGCAGTCAGGGGGTTTATCCACTTAGCAGGAGCATAAGAATTTGGCCATGAAAAAATATTATTTCTTGCTGGATCTCTCTGGTTTTGTCTGCAGGCTGAATTTATCCTGGTACTGGTACTGGCATACAAGCCATCTTAGAGCAGTACTGGACCGGAAGCTGCTGCCTCACAACAATTTCAGTGTAGATTGCTGCCTGTTGAAATCACAGGGTGTTAGGAATGGGGCTGCTACTACCAAGCAGGGACAAACTGCAGGAGAAGACACCTTAGCTGCTGTACTCTGGATGCACAGCTTTGGTCAGGCTGTGAAGCACGTGGAGATGCACCTGGAGGAGGTGCAATGGCACACATTTTCCTTCAAGCTTATCTTCTTCCACTTCTTGAAGTGGATATGTAGATATCCAAACATATGTGGAATCATTTGTAGGAGGCTGAGTTACTGCTTTATGTGTGCGATGTGTCAAAACTGTGTGCCATAAATAACATCATCAGAAAATTATTCACTGCACAACTGGTTTACCCTACTGAAGTTCATCTCATGAGATTCCTACTGCTGCCAGAATTACCTCTGTTTTGCTAGCTGGTTTGACTGGTAAGCATGACCAAGGAGGGAAGAAGAGAGAAGAAATCAGAAGCCAGAGGTCACAAATCCCACACCCTCTAAATCTCTCCAACTTGCAATAATTTTAAGACGTTTAAAATAAAAGTTTCAACTAGATGTGAAGGGGAGAGGGATAGTATCCGGGTATCCTATGATAAGCTGCAGGAGGACACACAGAGGCTGGAGGGATGGGGTGCTGGTATGGGCCCTCCACCTGCTGCCCCAGGGTGTGCTGGGGATGTCACAGCAGAGTGGAAGTGTTGCAAAGATGAGCAGGAGGCTCCTGAGGTAGTAGGAGCTAGCAAGGAAACTTCTGCTGAACACCTTAAGGGAAATAAGGAGTGTTCCACTAAGAAGGCAATGTGGCCAGCAACCCAGCTGAAGTGCCTCCATACAAACACACCAAGCTTGGGTAACAAGCAGGAGGAGCTGGAAGCTACTGTGCTACTAGAAAATAGTGATGGTGGCCATCACTGAAACCTAGTGGGCTGAATCCCATGACTGGAGTGTGGCTGTCAATGGCTACAGGCTGTTCAGAAGGGACAGACTGGGAAGGAAGGGTGGATATGTTGCCCTCTATGTCAGGAAAGGGATAGAACATGAAGAGGCGTCATTGAAGAGTATCCATGAACAGGTTGAAAGCTTATAGATGAGAATAAAAGACCAAAGATTCCATGGGAACCTTGTGGTTCGTGTATACTACTGGCCATCTGATCAAGGAGAGCCAAACGATGAAGCTTTCTTCCTCCAGCTACAGGAGGTTTCATACTTGCAAGCTCTCATCCTACTTGGGAACTTCAACAACCCTGATACATGCTGGAAAAGTAGAATAGCAAACTGTAGGCAATCCAGGAGACTCCTGGAGTGGATTGAAGATGATTTCCTAACCCAGAAAATAGATACCCCTGCCCAAGTGGATGCAATACTGGACCTGATTGTCACCAATGCAAGTGAGCTCATCAGTGACATCAAGCCTGGAGGCAGCCTGGGCTGCAGTGATCACACACTGGTGGAGTATAGTCAGGACCCTAAATTACAGGACAGAAAACTTCCAGTTCTTCAAGTTGTTCCTCAGTAAGACATCCTGGGATACAGTTGTCAGGGTCAAAGGATCAGATCAGAGCTGGCAAATGATTCTTTCCATAAAGCCCAACAGTTCTCAGTCCCTAGATACAGGAAGTCTGGCAGGGCAGGGAAGAAACCAGTGTGTCTGAGTCAAGACCTGCTGGACAAACAGAAGACCAAGAGGGATCTGCATGGGCACTGCAAGCAGTGACAGGGAACCTGGGACGTGTATAGGGACACTGCCCAGATGGGTAGGGATGAGGTCAGGAAGGCCAAGGCACAGCTAGAGCTGAACTTGGCAAGGGAAGCAAAGACGTAAAAGAAGGGCTTCTGCAGGTATGTCAGTCAGAAGTGGAAGGTTAAAGAAAGCATACACCCACTTATGGTTTGGAATGGTAAACTTGTACCAACAGATGAGGAGAAGGCTGAGGTAGTCAACAAATTTTTGCCTCACTTCAGTGACAACAGCTCTCCTCACCCGTCCTGGGTCATGGGACAACAAGATGGTGACTAGGGGATTAAAATCCCTCCCACTGTAGAGAAGGGTCAGGTTCATGACCACCTGAGGAATCTGAACATATACAAACCTGTGGGACCTGATGAGATGCATCCCAGAGTCCTGTAGGAATTGGATGGTGTGGTTGCCAAGACACACTCGATGATATTTGAAAAGTCATGGCAATCAGGAGAAGTCCCTGGTGACTGGAAGAAGGGAATTGTGCCCATTTTTAAAAAGGATAGAAAAGATGACCTTGGGAATTACTGATCTGTCAGCCTCACCTCCATACCTGGGAAAGACCATGGAACAGATGCTCCTAGAAGCTCTGCTAAAGTTCATGGAGGGCAGGGAGGTGATTAATGGCAGCCAGCACAGCCTCACCTAGGGCAAGTCCTGTATGACTGACCTAGTGGCTTTCTGTGATGGGGTAACCACAGCAGTGGACACAGGTAAACCAAAGGATGAGATCTATCTAGACTTCTGTAAAGCCTTTGACATGGTCCCTGACAACATCCTTCTCTTTAAATTGCAGAGATATGGATTTGATGGGAAGACTGTTTAGTAGATTAGAAATTGGTTGGATGGTCATATTCAGAGAGTAACAGTCAGCGGCTCAATGTCCAGAAGGAGATCCATAATAAGTGGTGTCCTTTAGAAGTCCATACTGTGACTGGTGCTGTTTAATATCTTCATTGATGACATAGCAGTGAGACAGAGTGCACCCTCAGCAGGTTTGCAGATGACACCAAGCTGAGTGGTGTAGCTGCCACACCGGGAGGACAAGATGTAATCCAGAGAGACCTGGACAGGCTAGAGAAGTGGGGCTGTGCAAACCTCATGAGGTTCAATGAGGCCAAGTGCAAGGTCCTGCAGCTGGGTCAGGGCAGGTCATCCCCAGGATGGGGGATGATGTGATTAGAAGCAGCCCTGCAGAAAAGGACTTCGAGGTGCTGGTTGATGAGAAGCTCCACATGAGCCAGCAGTGTGTTCTCACAGCCCAGAAGGCCAACTGTATCCTGGGCTGCACCAAAAGCAGTGTGGCCAGTAGGTCAAGGGAGGTGGTTCTGCCCCTCTATTCCNCGATGAGAGCAGTGAGGCACTGGCCCAGGTTGCCCAGGGAAGCTGTGGCTGCCCCATCCCCAGAGGTGTTCAAGGCAAGGTTGGATTGGGCCTTGGGCAGCCTGGTTTAGTGGGTGGTGTCCCTGCCCATGGCAGAGGGGTGGAACTGGATGATCTCTAAGGTCCTTTCCAACCCAAACCATTCTAAGATTCTATGAGTCTATGAAGTTTTCTCTCAGCCATGAACATTTTGTGAGTGCCCTTGAGGCATTCTTTCTTTCAGATTCTATTACTGTTTCAGAGCAGCATCTGTAATTGAAACAAATAATAAAATCCAATAAAGAGCAAACAGGGACATCTTCTTAGCCTTCGGGCCAACTTGTAGAGCATAGCTCATGTCCACATAGCTGCATTTTCTTCCTGTCACAAATAGTATGGGAGCATACAAAATTGCCATGGGGAATGGTCCCTGTTCTGTGCCAGTTAGAACTGAACACCACGATTTGTGAGCAAACAGATGAATAGTAAGGACAATCATGTGCCAGTACCTGTTGACCGTGTGCAGGCTTCACTTAATTAGTTTGTGTAGATGTGGCCTGAATTGTTTTTTTCTAGAATATATTAAACAATCTTCTGAGGCTCTATGATACATGCTATTAAATGGATATAAACAGAACCGTATACTTGTGGTTTAATGCATTTTTATTCATGAACATAAATATTACATCTATACTATTATGCTGTCTGGTGATGTCATCTTAATTCTTTATTTCTGTGGCTAATCTTTAGAAATAACCTGGGGGTTTTACCTGCTAGAACATGTCTCATTGCTCTTGCAGAAATTCTTTCGTAACTGACCTATAAGTGGGTGAGAAGAACCTTTCATGGATCTGAACTTGCCCAGGAGCAGAGGAACGGAGTGCCGTCGGTGACAAACTCCAGTCACTAACCTGACAGTAGGAGGTTTTTGGTGAACAGACAACACAGTTCAGAAGAGATGAGGGAGTGAAGTACACAAACAAGTAATAACAGCATTTAAAGGGAAAAAAAAAAAGAGGAGAGAAGACAGGAAACTCCTCATGCTTTGTTTATTAGAAATATAAATGTTCTTTATTGCTTACAGGTCCTTAATTAAAAAGCAGACAAACACGAGACATAGGAGCAAAAGAAAGAAAACAACTAAATTACCAGACCAAACAAAAGAATAGATAAGAGGCTAAGATATTTTGTTGTCGTCTAAATTCTATTTCCTTAAACATACTGTGCCAGAGTGTCAACTGACCTCAGAGGTCCAGATCTCAAGACTAGCTGGACAGCATGTATGGCTTTGTAAGGGGCAAACACTCTGCTCTGGCAAAAGTTATAAAAGAAATTCAGGAGGGCTGTATTGGCAGAATTTCCTCCTCTGTCCTCTCTATAGATCTTTCTTCATGAGTGGGATTTGACAGATAAATTCTAATTAACCACACAAACGTATTGCCGAGTCTGAATCTGGCAGAAGATTACAAACAGGTCTGAACTATTTAATCTCTGTTGTTATTAATGTATTTCTGCAGTGTTACACTACAGACCTTGTCTGTCTTTGGACATACAAAGACTTTATTCAGATCAAGCCCATACAGTCCAATACCATGCAGTAATGCCCAGCAGCAGATGTTTGGGGGCGCTTAAGAAACAGCCCTGGCATAATGACTCTTTCCCAGCAGACCTGTCTCAATATGAGAAATCAGTAGTTCTGATACATCTTCATCTACCAGGATACTCTGTTCAACGTGGGATCCATTCTCTATGAATTTACCTAGTGACTTTTGGCTCCTTTGTAATTTTTTGTTCCACAGGAGCCTGAGGCAATGAATTCCACAACATTCTCACATATAGGAGTCCTGTTGTCTGACATCTTATTTAGGTTTTCCCTGGTTTTATCTGGTACAAAGTAGTGAATACTTGTTAGACATTCAACCTTCTTCTCACTTTCAATGATTTTATAGACTTGTATTTTAAAACACCGTTTCCCCTCCCACCATTCCCTTTCCGCAAGTGAAAATCCTATTCTACTTTTGTTTCTCTTGGATTGAAGCTGCTGTATACAGGTCCTAAAGATCCTTTTTGCCTTCCGTTGAGCTTTCTCTGCTTCTACTCATCCATTTTGTCGTGGGATTGGCGGCATTCATGAATGTGTCATGCTGATATCTGACGGCTTACTCCTGATGTCTTTCCCAACAGCATTCCCAGCGTTCTGGCTTGGTGATGTCTCCACTGAGCACCCAGAGGATGGCTTCCGAGAACCATCCACCCTGACCCTCTCATCCCTTCCCTGAGTGCTAACAGCTCGTTCAGAGTTATTGACTCCCTAGCCCGTATCAAGCTTCAGAGGAACAAGCCTGGGAAAGTCCCATGATTTACTAAAGCTGCTGATCTATATGAATGTTAATTGCAGTTAAGAGTCCTGTTGGGTTAGTACTAATTAATTATCATACAAGTACCATTATAGAGTAATGATAAACTTCCTGCGAGTTCAATCCTAGTACAAACAAAACTTTTAAGGAGAATAGGCTGAAGATGACGATTTCAAGAGGAACCAGAAAAGAACAAAGATGCGAACAGGGCTTTTACTTGTTGATGTTCTCTGCTTCTCACTGCTCCCAATTAAGCAAACAAAAAGACACCAACTGAAAAAAAAAAAAAAAGAAAAAACCTAAATAGCCATACCAGACAAAAGAATGGATAAGAGGGGAACATATTCAGGAGAGTTTGAATTCTAATAATCTCAGACTACTTTAAAATGCAAATTCAATGAAGGGATAAAATATAACTTAGGAGCTTTTTGTGTTGCCTTCATGTTACTTGGGTCCCGGTTCACAAATGTCCTTTGGCACAGACCTATCGCGGAGAGGGAAGCTCTGCACAATCAATATGATTGATAAACAAGCTTCAGTTTATTAGTCAGAGTATACAAGTTATATAGCTTTCTTAACAAGACATAGGAGAGGCGTTTACCTAACAACAGATTTCTAATTGACTACTTCTTAAAAATCATGACTACATGTTTTTCTTCTACTTGCAGGCTACTGTTGTGTCTAAGTTCTTTGTTTCCCAGGTCCAGTATCTCTTGCTTAGTGTCCTGTTGTTGTACAGCAGGGGCATCTTGGCCTTGCCATGTTGCAGGTGGTAAGATACACAAAGTTGCTACACAGAGGAGTTATCTAGTAGCTGCTGGAGCCCACCCTGGCCTTGCTGGGAAAGCTACTCTCCCACACAGACACAGCTAAGCACAGGAATGGATCAGCCTTGACACCACTGGGTCACTGTGGTGGTGAAGTATGGTGGACATCGAAGTGCCCTGTGGTGAGGCACAGATGCCAAGCAAAGCCGAGCTGGGAAACGGAACACAAAGCAAGAAGATAATACAAAACTCTTACAGTGCCAGGAGAAAATTAAATTTAGGTGACCTGATATTTTTATTCTGTACTTTTAAAAAATCCCATACCTCCAACTGATGTTGAATGAGATCTCTGTGTGTATTCATCATCAAATATGATCCAGCCCCTCAGAATGTGCTGCTCCAGATGCTCTCTGATCAAGCACCGTCAGTTTGCCATCCCACAACCCTGGGCACTGCTGCTGCTGGAGATGCTATACTGTTTGTTAAAAGTGCTTAAGGATGTAGAGATTTGGGTGCTTTCTTTTTCCTCTCTCTCAGTTTTACACCAAAACATCCTTTTTCATGTGTGTGAAATAACATTTCTGAAGATGCAGAACTTGTACTAACACAACCCTCAAGTAATGTCATTTTTTTGCTAATTTACTAATTAGCAGTGCCAGGGTTGGCTTTCTTTCATGGGTAATACTTACACGCATATGAAGGCCTGGAAAAGCCTTGGGAGAGCCTAGGACAATGCAGTGCTAACCTAATCCCTCAATCTCTGCCCAGCTGGGGGTTTCCAAGACATAGCAAGACCAGTGGTGGGAACAGGGTTGCAACAGTGAGGAGGCTCACATCCCTTGTGCAATGGAAAGTTGGGAGAGGAACCGGGTGACTGCTTTCTTTCCCAGATTCTGGTAGAAGATTGCAAAGATGCCTCTTCCTTCAGGCATGCTGTGTCTCAAGGGAGAAACAGAGATGTAGAAACTGCAGTAATGTGTGATTAATTTTTCTTCTTGGTGAATGCTGTGCTTCTGCAGCCCAATTTCCAGGTGTTTTTGAGTGTAATCACTATCTTGCTTACATTCTTCTGGGAAGAAATCCATTCAAATTAGCTCAATCTCTTTGGTCTCTAATTTACTGTGCAGGGGTGTGGGTCGGGAAAGCTGTTAGCTGCTCAGCCTGAACTAGATTAACACGATGCTTTTGTGTCGGAGAAGGCAATTACGGCAATTGTGCATGGAATGTTTGCATTGCTTGTCTTCTGGGTTTTCTAACCACCTTGCAATTTTGGGGATGTTATCTGCTCCTGATTTAAGATCTTGTGAACAATCCCCTGCTTTGTGAGGAGCAGGGCAGATTGCATGCTTCTCTTTCAGCAACAGCTCTCGCAAAGATAAGCCCAGTTTCCGTTGTTGCCAGGTTGTCCTCCAATTTGTTCCACTCATTTATGCTTTTTACCACGACACTAAATTTTCTCCCTCCACAAGACCATCCCAGAATACTTGCGCAGGAAAATGCACTGTTGACTGCACTAGGCTTACAGAAACCAAGGGGACTTTTGATCCCTAGAAGAGCCCATATTAATTTGTAGCCAGGATGCTTCTTAGGCATTGGGATTAAATCCAGAAACCTCGTAAAGGCTGTCGTATAGAGCTTTTCTATATATATTCTGCCTGGAACTGCTTTATGTACCTTTTAAAGCAGCATGGTTGAACTGAAGTTACAGCATTTTAGCGAGGCATTTCCACCTCAAAAACTTGTTTCCCTCGTTGATCTGCCAAACCTGTTATTCGGCCTCCAGAATATAACACGAAGTGAAGCTGTTTACAGAATTAAGAGGGTGGAATCCATGAGAAATCGCAGGGAAGTTTATGCCCGGTGGTTTGAGTGTGGGAAGCGGCTCATCCCACCTGCAGCCCCCTGGGACAAAGCAGGGACGAGCTGAGTGACCCCGACGACAATTTTGTGCCCTACAGCACGAACAGCGGTGAATAAAGGTGCCAGGTTCATGGTAAACGCTGTTAAAACGAAAACGCAGGGGTCTGTCCCGTTGGTGACTGTTTTCTGCTCAAATGGAAGCTTTTATTAAGGAAAAACCATTTAGTTGGGCCGAGACTCAAAGGACCGGCTCTCTCGCAATTTTCCGGCGCTCTTCCAGCGGTGGAAGCAGCTTTTTCCTCGTTTGACACAACCGAACCAGCAGCCCCGCCGTGCGCGCCCCCGTGGCTGCGGCGGGGCCGGGCCCGGGATGCGGCGGAGCGGGGCCGCGCCTCGGGGGCGTGGCCAGAGGGGGCGTGGCGCGCGGCGATTGGCCCTCGCGGTGATGGNCGCGGGGGGGGGGCGGGCGCTGTTGGCCGCGGCTGAGCCCCGTCCGCTGCCGCCTCCGCTCGGCGCCGAGGCTGTCACCGCGCCGCCGGCATGTTTGACAGGACGCGGCTGCCCTTCGTGGCGCTGGACGTGGTCTGCGTGGTGCTGGGTAGGTGGGCGGGCGGGCGGCGGCCGCGCTCCCTCCCCGCACGGCCCCGCGCTCTACCCGCACGCTCGCCCCCCGCTCCCCGCCGGGGCTGCCGCCGAGCCCTCCCGCGGGGCGATCCGGGCGGGGAGGGGGGGATGCTGCCGCTTACCCGCTGGCGCCTGCAGCTGCTCTTTCTCTCTGGTGTCCTCACGCTTTCCTTTCCTTTCCTTAACCTCTTCTCTGGGCTCTACGCCGGTGGCGGGAGGTCGGCGCGGGCGCTTGGCGCGGTGGGTCCCGGAGCCGGGGGAGCGGCTCCCGTTAGGGTCGGAGCTGTGCTGGGTCCCGGTGGGAGCGGGGCCGGGGCGCGTGTCGGTCTGGGCCGCAGGGGCCGCACCTCCCTCGCGATTCTCTCTTCTGGGTCTCGCTCTTGACTTCTCTCCAGGCGGCCTGACTGCTGGCGTGAACTTGCTCCCTCTGAGTAATGACCCGGTGTAAAGATCGTGACGTTAGTTATTGATCAGTGAAGGAGGGACTCGAGTCTCTATGGAGCTTGGACTCCTGCGCCTCTGGCTGCTGAGAGCCTGGGAATTACCTTCAGTTTCTGCAGATGTATCTCTTAGGAAGCGTTAGTTTTGGATGTTTGCTCCTTTATCAAGCGAGACCAGTGCTTGGAGAATCTTATCGTTTTAGCTGGTGTCTGTTGAGGGCTTGAGATGCCTCTGAAAGCGTTTATTTTATTCATTGGAGACATATCTCAGTTAGGGCATGAAAGGCGTCACATTAAAATGACCATGAGGCCCACAAATTTCACTATTTAAATGGGATCGGGGAACTGACACAAAGAAAATTCAGATTGTAAATGGAGACTGTTAAAATAATAGGATCATTTATTTAAAAAATCCTTTTTTTCAAGAAAGTCAATGTGTAAAACATAAAAACCAGGACTGTGTTAAAAAGGCTAATAATCAAGCTGTAATGAATGAGGCTAACTTATTCCCTTTCTTTTTCATGACATCTATCAAGAGAACCCCCTTGGTTCATTAATGCACCTTTGCATGCGTATATGTGCTTTCTGCTTGTGTTCAATGGGTCGTGTTCCATAAAACAGGTCTGGCTTATGAAGCCCCTCTTGGCTGAAAAGGTCTCTAGCATCAGTGTGAACTTAATAAGCAATGTTTTATCTTGTTAGTTGCTTCCAATATGGTATTGAAGAACAAGATTACGGTGAATGATGCATTGCTCTGAAAAAACGTTATATGAGAGAGAATTTTTGGAGAATGAGAGGGAATCCATGTAGTCCAGTAGCAGCAATCTTTATTTGGATCAGAAGTTGTACAAAGCTGTGTCATGGCAAGGCTTAAACTTTCATGCTGTCATTATGGCCTATAAGGTAGCTTTGTCTGTCTTGATAATTGTCATTACAAGATATTTATAGCCAGGCAGAAGTTTGCATGATGTATATACTTCTGTATGTTTAAAGTGTATGTGCACATCCTAAGTCATCTTGAATGATCAAGAAAAAATACATATATAAGTTAAGACTATAGGAGGCGTACAACTTGAAGAGGCATATGACTTGAGGGATGTTCATGTAAAAGCACTGATGTTCCCTCTGCTCCTGCCCCAGGTTACTACCTGTGGGGTAGATTCTTGACATTGCCCTGCAGCGTAATATCTGTTAACACTCCTTCCTCTGGCCCCATGTATCATTTGGATCACAGATACCCTAATCTAATACCTGAGTGTGCTGGAGGCTTGACTGGCTTTGTTTACCCCTGGGCTTCTTTTCCTCCTACTAGCCAGGGAGGAGGGAGGAAAATGCAGGCAGTGCATAACATGAAGTCTCTTGACACCTGCAGCTTTAAACACATTGAGGTGTAGATTTTGGTGAAATTGTAGTTAAAACAGATATTGATTACAGGACCAATTTATCTTCCTCTTCTCCCTGGCTCCTATGTGATTGAGGCCCTGGTCAGAACATTCATCTTTAGCCTGTGTGTCTGAAGGGGGAATTGGTTTTAATTTTTTTTTTTTTTTTACTGCAAGAAAAATATCTTTGGTTGATTGGGAACTTTAACTCATTTTTCCCCCAACCCACTTTGATATCTGCTCAAATGACAGAGGTAGCTGCCCAGATCATCACCTGCAAGTATTCGTAACCTGAAACACAGTAACTCCACTTCAGAGACCTGTAAGGGAAAGCTTTAACTGTGTGGTACTGAAAGATCAAGGCTATGTAGGCCAGTTTCAGTTGGGAACTGAAATCCAATGGTGCTGTGGCAGGCCATTCTGCTACAGAAAGTGCTACTGGATACATAGCACAGTCCCTGAGGTATCTGTTACTGTCACTTGATACAAAGCTTCCCTTTAATCTCCTCCCTCTACTGCCTGCACCTACTCCACAGCAAGTGCAGTTGGGATAGAAAAGTTAATTTCATTGTCTTGACAGTGCTGGGCAGGAAAAAAAAAAGATATAATTTCAAGTTACGGTGACCCGACTTAACTGTAAGTTCACTGCAGTGGAAATAGATGACTGACTTACTCCTACTTTAGTTGAGCCAGTCTTTGTGCAAGTTCAACTCTGCCAGCACGAATTTTCCAAATGGGAAGGAAGGGAAAAAGCTTTCCTGTGATTTTTGGTGATTTAAATATGTTTATTGAAAGGTCTGACAACTGACCAAGATGGTGCAGAGGTAGGAGATTAATAAAGAGATCAAAAAATAGCAGGCAGCATAGGAGGGAGCAACATCTTCCCATTTGTGTGTGGGATCAAGTTATTAATCAGTTTGGTCGCCTGAAGCTTAAGTCTAGGGTTGTGCTTAATTTGCCTTAAGGGAACTCTCATCCACCTTCCTACCTATTAAAGGAGAGAGAATTTGGGGAAAGCAGTCTTCGGTGCTCTGAGAAAATAAAATCTTTCTTTCTTATTTAGAAGAGAATTGCCATCCCGATGATATTAGTGTTTCAGCAGTAAGCTAGTATCATATTCTGTGATCTTTTTTTAAAAAAAAAAAAAGCTGCAGATTTGGGGGTTGGAACTATATGATCTTTAAGGTCTCTTCCAACCTGAACTATTCTGATTTCTGCAGTACCTGTCCTTAAATAGGGCAGGGAGGCTGTGTCTGTGTTCTGTGAGTGTGTGGTGATCTGCAGTGATGGGTGTGTGCATGCTGCATCTCCGTATGCAGTGCTGCAGGCAACAGCTCCCTTACTCTTTGCAGTCTGGTACACAGCAGTCTGCTTCCTCTGTTGATGGAAAGCATGAATATGCTTGATCTGGACTGCAGTGTTTCATTTTCTTGCGTACTTTTGGTACTTGTCCCTCCTGTTTTTTCTGATGGAGAGACATTTTGTATAGCATGGCACAGATATCTAAGTGGAATGACATTTCTAGGCAACAGTAAAACCATTTTTCCCTTATACTGAGACTTGATTTTTATGGTTCATTACACTTCCAATTGTCATGCAAAAATAACAGCTTATTAGAATAACTTGGCAAGCTTGTGACTGATTTTTTTTAAAGGTACTATGCATACAGTTTATGCCACTCTTAGGGTCTGTTTTCTGACTACAAATCAGGTTCCAGGCAGGTAAACCACACTTAAATAACGAAGTTGGGTAACCCATGGTAATACTGCTGTAATCAGTGGAAGAAATACTAAATACATTTGGCTTTAGACCAAATTCACTAAGATCAAGTGAGATTTGATAAGTTCTGCAGAACTGACAGGTTCAGTAAGGAAAAGTTCCCTGTGATGCTAGACTCCAGGACAACTTGCATCTGGCCTGTGCTTGTTGTAATTCATGCCTAACTTGAGTGCAGGGATGCAGTACAACAGAACTGTTTCTTCAGTCCCTTGCCTTGTGGGAAACCTTGGCTGGTCCAAGGAGTTAGAGTCTATGAACTTAACCATTGGCCTTGAATAGATGCCCGTGTATCCTTGGAGAAGCTGGAAGGCGCTAAGAAGAGCTGAGTAAACAAGATTAGGAAGCTGCCCGTCCACAGGTGGACTCACCCAATTATGAAGTTATAACTGAGAAGGAATTGTCCAATTATGAACTGTTGGTCTTTAGCTAAACCAATCATGCATGGATGTGCAGCTTGGGAAGGGGTATAAAACGTCTTGTAAAATCAACAAAGATGGTCTTTAGGCCCACAACTTCTGTGTGTCATGGATTGCCCTGACCTCGACATTGCCTGACTATATAATCACTGACAAGCTATTGTAAGTAATTAGGGAGTGTACTTGTCAATATGATTTCTGCTGTAATGTGAGAATATATACAGCCTGTGATTAGAAAAAGCCATGTCTTATAAAGAATTTGGCCCTTCACTGTTCTCATTCACTCTTCTACAATGTGTTGGAAATACTAAAGAGTTACTTAGTTAAATTTAAAACTGTGGTAGAATCTAGTTATTTTTGGTGTGTGTGCAGGGATTCCTATTGTTCTTCCCCTTGCCATGACCTACACTGTGCTGGCTCAAGAGGCCAACTGCAAGCTTCCCTACTGTCCACCCATTCTCTAGCAGGCTGTCTGCTGGATGGGTGTTGAGACAATCTGAGCTGCGAGCATTACCGGTACAAAAAAAGGTTGGCAGGCGGCTGCCAGTGGGAATGGTAAGACTCTGGCAATATTTTTGCCATGAAACTACTTCTGAGTACAGGGAGGAGAATTTTTAGTCTTCCAAACAGAAAAACTTTGCAACTAAACCCAGAAATACTAAATGTGTACATCTCATTTTTTAAGCTTACTATTCTAAAGACTTCTGGAATGTTTGTCATCTGGAAAAGGGCAGTATGCTAAACAGGAGATGCATGAATAGGACAGGTGAGTTTGCTTTTGCAGTAAGTGACCTGGGAGATTGGGATGGCTGGACCACTCTGCACACACTATGTATTTTTGTTTTAGGTGCTGTCTGCCCTTTTGGGAGTGTTTACTCTTGCTGTCACTGAGGCAGCAGTCTCTGAGGATTAAAATATTGCTGTTCAGTCAAGAAAGGCCTGCTTCTATATGGGTTAGCACTTCCTGATTGCCCTAATTCAAGTAAATCCTCGTTCCCTACTACTTGTGATTCACTGACATGTCACCATCCTTATTTTCCACTTCATGTAGATAGTAAACCTTTCTGGTAAGGCACGAATATGTTGTTAAGCTGTAACAGGCTCATGTGAAAGAGCAGCTCATCTTCAAATGATGCTGACCACCAGGTACTGTGAGATGATACTTGTTTACTCAGTTAATTGAAAATGAGGTTTAACCAAATCAGGGAAAACCTTCCCTGCTGTGCGTTCTCAAACATATGATGCTATCTCTTGTTATTGTTCTTGGCAACAGTCACTGTTTATTCCTCTTACTCCTCCCCCAAAGAAAGATGCTCCGTCCAGAGACTATCTTGCTAGGAAGCCTACAGAAAATCATCTTGGAACTCAGGTTGGAAGTCAGTGAACACTATGCAAAGTCAGCAATATGGCTCTTGCTCTGCCTCGTATTGCTGTTAGTGTTTCTTGTACTCTGACTAACCCTTGTCTCAGGAAGTTGTTCTTGTACTTGCTTTTTACAGCAATGGGTAGCTCCTAACTCACCTTCCAGTGTCTTCCCGATAGCCAAATGCAGAACTCTGTGCTATACTCTTTCCTCCTGATATAATACAGGAAGATGCTTGGTGGCAGGGAGGTTCCTTTTCAGCTGCTTGAGTCTTGGTGACGTTTCAACCTTAAACAGAAGGGTTCTTGCAGCATGCTTATGTGTGGAAGTGGTGAATTTTGCTTCAGGGAGGGAAGGTGCTTCTTTTTCTATAGAGAATAAAGTACCACACTAGTGCAATGATAAAATGGCTCACCTTTTGTGGTTGAAGAGGACCTGCCTCACCTTTCTAGATGCTTGAGTCTGTGCTGAGCTGATTCAATACACTGACCTGGCTTTTAAGAGTCAGATAACATGAACTCATACTGACTAAAAGCACTTGCTTTGAAACTCGCACAATCACAGCCCTGGTGAGAGGGGAAGTGGGGAGTTGAACTTACTGTCTGGTGCTGTGTGGTTTTATGTAGCACTAAACAGGTGCTGATGACAGGATAAAACTGCGACAGTTCTCTGTCTGTGACTGTTGGGGACAGAGAAGCAGGTAGCATGAAGGAGTGACCTGACACTAGAAGGTACCTGTTGATGAGAGAAGTGACTTGGATTTAACCCCAAGAACTGCTAATGCTCTTTCCAGAATTAGTTCAGGAGAATTAAAATAAACTTCCTTTGAATGATGGGGAGGAAACAGATTTACATGAAACCTTGTTTGCAATATGTACCACACACAGAACTATGGCTTTAAAGAAGTTAGATTCATTCATATGGTGTTGATTATTGCTGTATTAGTTCAGGGTGGTGATGCCAGTGATCGGTTCTTTTCCCTGTCCTGCAAAGGAAACTCATCATTGTTAATTTAATTGTGTGAAATATTTGGCTGAAGACAACTGAAAAATTGCAAACACTAGGAATTCAGATAATGGATAACTAGTAAGTGATTAGTTTTAGTCAACTCATGTCAAAAATTAAAATGATTTAAAACTATCCTGAAGAAGCAAAATTTCTGTAATATACACTTTCTTAAACTGTTTTGTTAGAACAATATAGTAGCTACTACATCAGGAAATACTAATCAGTTCAGCTGCAGCAATCTCTCTCTTGGTGCCATCTGTTGAGTAAACCTACAAGTATTTTTGCAACCAGATTGATGTGGTTTTACAGTTTATAAGCTGGAGGAAAATGGTGCTGCTTATATTAATGGTGTTATGCTTGTGTCTTCTTGTGTAACAATCAACTGCTAATGAGTTGACCCACTTTCTGGCAGCAGTTTTTGTTTCCAATTTGTGAGATTAATTTTAGAGGCACCTGAGAGGCGCAAAACTAAAAACTGTCTATTGACAAATCTCCATTGTCTTTCAAACTTCTCTGGTATATGAATCCTTCTAGCCCAGTCATGTCCATCTTTTAAAATCAAGACTTCTTCATATAGAAGCCAAAAATAGACCCAAGTAAGCTTCTTCAGCAGAGTGATAGAGGAAGATATTTAAATTGTCTGGTGCACTTATCAAACACTTCTTCTGTTGTAACATTGAGTTACAGGATTTAAAACCAGTACAGAAGCATTAATAGTCTGGACAGATTTTGCTGATTCATCTTTACAAAACTGTGACCAAGAAGCAGTCTAACTCAAAAGTATGTTGTACTTCAGTTTTATTTGTACTGTAGCTTCTGCATCTCAAATAAGATGGAATTTTTCCCTCAAATTAATCCTAGCATGTTTTTATCCTTTGGACTTTGTCGTGTTATTTCAGATCTGCAGATTAATGTAAACCTAGTCTGCCTGACTCTTAGGTAACTGAGTCACTGAAACCAAATGGTGCACTATACTCTGAAACGGGAGTGCTGGGATGATAAGGAACTAAGATGTATCAGCTTATCTACCTTATTTTAAGTTATTCAAAGGGCAGTGGACTGTGCTTGCCTTAAGCTGCAGGGGCTAGATTGGAAGCTAGTGGTGGAGAGACCTGAGAGAATAAACTCCTAATTATAACCAGGGAGCCATCTGATGTGCAGCAAGCTAATGGAGAGCATATATAGCCCTGGAGGGGTCAAGAGATCTATTAATGCTGAGATACAGAAAGGAGGCAGCCATCAAGTGGAGCACAGCACATAGCTCCGGCCAGGAACTGTTACCCAGTAAATTCCCCAAATCTCTCAGATAGTATCTCCTTTTTCTTAGTGTTTCTTGAGTGAGTTATATAGCTTTTGCTGACTTTGGGAAATTAAGGCTTGGGCTTTGTTTTCTTAGGTGCACCTATACCGTAGTACTAGTATCCAGTTAAAATATTCCTAAACAGGATGGTGGCTGGATCTGCTGTTAGTGATGATCCTTGGAATGGAAGTAAGGTCACTATTTCTGCTTGCAGACTTAGTTTCTTGTAACTCTTCCCATCACTACTTTAATCTTAAGACTCCATCCATCAACACTAGAATATGAAATCTCTAATAATTAATATATGGAAACTAAGATCACTAATCTAGTGCTGATGATTTCTAGTGAAACTGGAAAGTGATACCTGCTCTGTTATATGAATACTGGAACACTTCCTGTGCTGTAGCATTATTCATTACTCTTGAGTATCAAGAGCAATGCTGTATTAATATCTTATGGTGAGCTTATTGGGTATTATTCTGAATCAGTACAAAACAATTGCTTTTATAGCCCTAAAATATATAGAGTATTCTTGTTTTTCCTTTTAAAATTCCATTTAGCTATAGCTTAGTACAAAGCTTATGTTCTCAGAATGTACTGTTAGAAGCTACAAACTTCAGTGTACCATGAAAAAATGTGGGTCTAGTAACTAAACATACTCCTCTGAAGCATAGTGGCATGCTGTGGCGCGTATGGTATGAAATAACATGCTGATGGATCACAAAGTAGACAGTTCTATGGAAATTATGGGTCCCTCTGTAGAACTGCCATTGTAAGGCCTGACTTTGTTAAAAGCTGTTAAAATAAAATATTGTTATACTTGCAAGACTCATTGGAAAAGGTATTTACTCTCTGAACCCTAATTACCTATTATATTTCTAGAGACTGAATGGTATTTCAGGTTAGGGTGTGTGGCAATGTGTGAAATGCTTTGAAAGTGTCTTACTGTGCACTCCCACAAAACAGAAATTAAAGTGGAAAAATAGTTATAACTTTTAGAGTTTAAAAGAGCACTTCTAGATAGTCAGAGTAGGTGTCATATGTGGTAAATTGAAAAAAAATCCCAGCATGCCTTTCCAGCAGTTGACCTTGGTGGTTTGATTTCTTTTGCTGTATTTTTTCATGGTCTGAGGCCCAGTGTTTTCAGTAAGTTGTAGGTGATCTTGGTCTTTGGGAGCATGTGTATGGTTTTGTACCTGTGGGCTTTTTAATTCTCTAGACAATACAGTCAAAGCCTTTCACAGTTAATATAATACTGAGCAGATAATGTGAGCAGTGATTAAGTATTTAATTTCCTGTATTCATGAAGGTTTATAGTGGGACAGGTCACTCTTACTTGCTCTAGCTGAGCCTGCTGGATTCTTCGTCACCTCACGAGCAGCACTGAAGCATGTGAGATGCTGACCTCTCCCCTTCCACCCTACTCCCCACTGCTAGTATCTTTTAGCTATTAGACTGAGGGTCTTAAATCTTTGTCAGGTCTGTTAGTAATCAGGGCAATTGGCCTCTGCCTGGCTGGGTGAACTACTGATGAGTTCCAGGTGGATGTCAATTGGCTGGTCCACCTTCAGCCTTCTGTGCCCCGTGAACAGAATGGAGCCTAGGATGTGAGCCACATGTTTTTCTGTGTTAAGTAATAGAGCAGGCTAGGATATATTACTGCCTTGTCTCAGCATTTTTTATTTGTATTTGTAATTCTATAAGTGCTCATAGGCAAGACAACTGTGTGGATTTCAGACTAACCAGGTACTTCATGCTTCTCAAGTCCTTTTTTTTTTTTAATAGAAATGCAGATAAAAGGGAGAGTACAATTGTCTATGTTTAAAATATTCACAAGTGTTGTGACTTGTTCTAACAGATTGGTAATGTAGATAACAGTGCTAGTGCTCCCATGTAGTACTCAACTGCTGAATGTGGAGAAACTAGAGTATGATGTAGATCTGTTAGTAATTGACTGTACTAGAAGCTGCACTCTTCTGTGTTGAGGCTGGCCTAGCTCTGAGGAGGGTTTACTTTGCTTCATGCCTCCACCACCCTTGCGTTGGTTTAACCAAAAGAGCAGGGAGTTGTTCAGTGATGCTGTCGTTAGCTGGCCCAGGTTGCTGATTTGACTTCTCTGCTAGCCAAATCGTAGATCAGAAAATAAATTAAAATGTAAGTAGCCTATAGTGGCAGGTAGAAGAGTAGCAGAGATTAGAGTGTAGTTCCTGCTTTTATATATGTATATCCTGTTTACTGAAGCCTAACACAGCTTCTGGTGTTATCAGCGCAATTGGTGTGCTGGTATTAGAAATACTTTACATTCCTTTGGGTAGAAAAGTAAGATCAAGTCCTTTAAAGTGGTTAGGAGGCAAGTTGTGGGCTACCCACCCATCTCAGCTGCTGAAAATAAATAATGTATTGATTTCTCTTTTACATCCTTCACCTTTAGATGTCAAAAGTCTCAGTGGTTTCTTACTGTTTTAATCTCTTCTTCCTCTTAGTAGTTTGTGTCCCCAGAACCCCCTATCTTAGAGGCATTGAGTTTTTTCTTTTGACTGGTCATGGTAGATTTTAAGCACTTCTGCTTTTCTACAGGCAGTCTCTTCTACTGATATTCCCAAACTCTTTCCAGCAGGATGAGGTTGACCTATCTCAGTTGCTTTAAATCTCTTGCATACTTTGTTTCCCCAGACTGTACATTGCAAAATGAGCAGCAAAACCATCATGGGTTTCCTGGCCAAAAATAAAAGCAATAATACATGTGTAAGAGGGGGAGAACTTAAATTCTCCTGTGTCTTCAGTAGTAATTACCAGCTTATAGGTGAAGCTCAGAATGATGACATTTATCTATCTGTGGGGTTGACTGCATCATCTTTCCAATAAAAATGTAGCTATGAAAAGTATCTTTTTTTAAATGCTCAACAACTGATTTGTTTTGAGGCTGTTGTTTGTGTTTCATAGTGATTATTTCTCCAATATAGCCAGAATTCCTGTTTGATACCCCCCCAACTTAACTGTAAATTGTGCATTTCTTTACAAAAGCCAAAGTGACTTTCTGTCTACACATCAAGTGCAGAATATATTGTTCCTAATTTTAGGGTAAGTGTATAGAAGCTTAAAAATTCTTCTTAGTCTCAAGTTAGCCTAGTACGGTTTATCTTAATTACCACTTAACTTGCAAGTTCAGTATGACATAAGGAAAAAGTCTTCAGTTAGTAATCCAGCTAGAATATTCTCATTTGACGTAGTGTCCCTTAAGGGCAACTGCCTTCCTTCCGGTTTCTAGATATTAATTTCTTTAAGAACTTCCTGATTAAGGACCAGGTAGGAACCTTCTGTCTTAGAGAACTAGAAACACTAATTCGGCACAGCTATCGATCTTTCTAATAGATAAGATGACCAATTGGGTTAATTAAAGGATGTTTACAAAAAATACAGTGCATTCCTTTGAACTACTTGAAATTGTGGAGGAGGAAGCCCCATTGATAAGTGAAACAATTTCATGATCTGTTTAAACTGATCTGAGACTAAAACCACTCTGTCCCTATTCTCCTTTCTTCCACACCCTTGGCTACATTTTCCTGTTTTGTCCTTTACAGCAGCTCCAATAGTCACACACTTGGCCAGATGAGCAAATGGTCCTGATAAAAAACTGTGGGTATAGGGGTTTTTTTTGTGTGTGTTTTTTTCTTTTTTTTCTTTCTTCCCCCACCCCCCCTGACATGTTGGTGTAAAAAGCTAGCACTGTGGCAAAGAAGGGGATAGTTGTGGATGACCAGAGCCAGGAGTAGGATGAGAGAGTCTAGATAGTCTTGAGTTGCTTTTGAAGATGTAGCACCACTGTTGGTACTGACCTAGATAGGACAGTGCAAGTTAAATGTTTAGAAATTTCAAGTCTTTCCTTTCAGATGTAAAGCTTAAATAGCCTTAAATGGAAGACCTGTCTAAACCCACATCCGTAGACTTAACTAGGAACCTTTTAAGGAGAACACAGTATTTTCAGACCTTGAAGCTACCTCCTGCTGGAACAATATTCTCTGCTGATCTTGGATACTTACATTGACTACTAGCTCCAAAAGAGACTAATTGAGTGATCAATGCTTTTTCCTATTTCCTATTTTTTTCTCATGCAGCTTGCTGGTGAAGCCAAGCAGACACATGAATATCAGAATCCTACTCCTTATGCCTCTAAGCTTTTGCACCTGATTTGGAAGTTACAGGTGTGAGAAATGCCACAAATCAGTTAAGTAGTGCAGTTATACACATAGTAAAAAGGTCATAGTTCAGTATCCAGCATTTCCATCTGTTGAATAAATTGTGGAAAAAGTAAAAAAAAAAATATATCAACTTTTTTCTTTAAACAGTCTTTTAAAATTTTCCCCAACAAAGGAAGGCTTCCCTTCCCCCTTCCCTTGGGTATTGTTTTTAGTTGGCACTCCTTTTCTGTGGGTGGAGAACCAGTCTCAACAGTGATATCCTCCCTCGTCTCCCACCCTGGACTTCACTTCCTTCCTTACAGCCTTTTGTTATACCATATTGTCCAGCCAGATTTGATTCAATACAAGTTCCCTGAAGGCTGTTGCCATTACTGTGAATTATCCATAGGTTTTCAATGGAAACTACACTTCAGTTGGCCTGAACCTGCAAATTAGGGTTGGAAACTCTTAGTGAACTCAGTATAGCCCCATGTAACTCTTTCAGCTAGCTTAGCTTCACTCTGTACAAACGTGTGTTGCCCTGCTCTTGCTGTTCTAGCCAAAACGTTCAAGCTGTTTCTTCCCTGTAACCTCTGCTCAGTAATTCCAATATCAGTCTTGCCTCTGTCCTCTCTCTTGCCATCTTGTGTGCTTTTATTCTCAGCCTATGAAGCTTTTTTCATCGTAAAGTCTTTAAATCTCTGCAGTCTCTTCCTATTCAATTTTGTTACTTGTCCTGTATCTTTCAGGCTAAGCCAGAGCCTGTCTGTCAGTGTTACCAGAGAAGTCCCAGTCTTTTATGAAGTCTTGCATGGCCCAATTCCAGACTGCTGGAGTGATCAGGTTATTCTCCCTTTATAACTTAAGGGGAGAAAAGTCAGATTGGAAAACTACTGTCTGCTGCTTGCTAACCTAGCAATGTTGCCCAGAACACGCCTTCACACCAACTGCCTGATGGTCCTTGACAAGACAAATTTTAACTGATAATAGAGAAACTCAAATTCTAAGTCTGGAGCATGGGGAAGATTCAAGGAGCAGTCTTTCTCACAGCTAAAGGTCATGCTTTAGAGGAGATGAATAACAACAGAGCCATTATGATCCCTTAAGGTACAAAGTTACTAATATCAGAAGAGCATCTCAGAGGTTACTGCTGGCACTTGCTACGTAAAAAGGAAGAGGAGGTACATTATGAAGAGGACAAGGCATGAGAGTTGATCTACAAGACTGCCTTTTAGCCTAGTAATCATTCAGTAGATCTTGGTCACCCTTTCCTCCAGTTTGTAGAAGCTAATGAAACTGAACAAAATGCATTCCTCAGAAGTTCCGTGTACAGTCAGTGTGCTTAAAGATCATGGAGATGCTTGGTGCCTGTGATGGCAATACTGGCCTGTTATGTACATTAGTGGGATATTTTCCTCTCATATTGAAAACTTAGGGATCATTTGCTTACATGTATTATTTTCTCTCCCTGTAAAATAAGCAATAGTAAAAATGCTGCTGCTTGTTTGCGGTAGGTTAATGTTCAAATAAGTACCATTTCACTAAGTCTTATATGCCACTGCTGGAAAGCAATGCATCACTTAGATTGCTGGAATTTTAACAGTAATGTAAAAAAAAAAAATTGAATTGGGCTATTAGTCTAAGGTGTTTAACCAACTTCCAGTTACTTATATTCTCTTACTATGGTCTACAGAAATGAATTTTGCAGTCAATTGAAAACTGACTTCACCTGATGCTTTTGTTAACTGGTTTTCCTTAACCCTGTTTCCCAGAATCTCATGGTTGAAAGCAGAACCTTTTTTTTAATGTCAGCTATAAATTATGCACTTTTCAAGTACCTTAAGTTCTGTATAATATAGTCAAATCATTTGGACTTTAAAAAGCTGCATCCTTTTCTTTCAATAAAACAGATGTAGAAAGTAAAAAAATTGCAAAGAAATATTTAAAAGTGTAGACACCAGAAAAATTTTAATAACGGCTGCTTATGTGAAAGTTCTCCCAAACTAGTTTTTATAAGCAAAATCTATGTAATGAAGACTGTTTAATGGGAAGAAAACAAAGTCTTGAGTTCCTTTCCTCTTTCTTAAATGAAAGCTGAGCATATAACACTTATTGTCAGGAATTCTCCATAACTAAAAACAAAAATCCCTCAAGCTTCTGTCTTAACTAGATTCCAGAATGAGTAATGAACTCCTGCTGCAGTTATGTAACAAACCCCCCCCACAACCTCCTTCACATTCAAGCTGGTTATTTGTTTTGCTGGTAGGCTTAAAACTCTGCTTGTCAAACTTGGAGTACTTACACTTTTTCATGTGCATTAATGTAATGGCTCTCCTCTAGTTCCTAAAGAAATCTGGCTTGAAAAAGTAGCAAGACCCATTCCTGTAAACCTGTGAACTTTTGTGGCAAGTAATCTGGAATTTTTGAGTTAAGAGCTCTGGTCTTTTAAGTTGCTGTAGTATCTTCTGGGTTTTGAACGGGAGCACCTAAAGAACATATTTCAGCAGCTGGTAAAAATGAAATGGCGTGTTGTAATGCAGTCAAACTCAGAAACAAAACCAAAGCAAAACACCTTAAAATCATATGTAAAAACTGAGCAGTATTGGCTTAACATTTCAGCTGGAAGGCTGAAAATGTAATTAAATGAAACCAAAAAATTCTTGACGTTGAGTTGTAACAGTTTTTCCTTGGAAAACGGGGGTGTTTGTCTGTTAAGAAGTCAACTTCTGCAAAGCACATGCTGATGCTTGAATTAACTATGAGGATGTGATATTTCCACATGGGAAAATGTAGTGACCTCTTTGAGAAGATAGGATTGTATCGAACAGGTTATGGCTTTGGCACTCCATCATCCTGACTCTGAGTATGCAATGAAAGTGACAAAGACAGGAAACATGGACTCTGACTTGCGTTAGTGGAATCTTGCCATGGCCTTGAGTGGAGCTGAAAATTGGCTTCAGACATGTGAACATAGAGAAAGCTATTTTGATCTGAGTGAACTTTTGATTTCTTTAGTGTGCCCTCCCCAGCTTTGTATTTGAAGGGCTGTGAATTTGTTTTGGCTATTTCTGTCAAGGTATAGTGCTTTTCTTAATCTTTAAAGCAGAGAAAGGAGTGAGACCTTTGAGATGTAGTTGATTAAAAGTTATATCATCCTACTTCAAGAAAAACTTTGTGCTTGGAGTTGAACAAGGGTAGTGCCATTTGCATTTCCATTCAGTTTTGTTATGGTAAGCATCTGCTGAAATACTTTGCTGCATCAACATCCCCAGTTGATTAGGCTAAGTGTGAACAGTCCTAAGGATTTCAGATGTTTTGTGAAAACAAATCCTCTCTGCTCTGTAGGAGGCTTTAAATTCCTGTCAAGCTGCCTTCTGTGACCATAGTAGTTTTCTTAGAGGAGGAGATTGTGCTTAGTAATACCCCATGCACATATGCATTTTCAGTATGTACTTCATGAGATTTTGCTTTGTGATTTAGCAGCCTTAAGAAGGGGCCAGGGTTTATCACTATGTTCCTGCTGTTTCACTCTTCATGTCTTGTCTTTTAACAATGTTCATAGCAATAAACTTATTTTAAATGCATTTAAATGACTTGTCAGATAGTTGTCTTAACAAGTGTCACCAGAAATCAAAGCAATCTCTCATCACCTGAACTCCTTTGAATGTGCTTTTTTGTTCTCAATACAGCAGTTTATGCTTTAATAATTGAACTTGCCATGTAATTTACATATAGAAGATGTCTATATGCAGAATTGCATATTACATGGATGTTGGCAAAAATACAAAATTGGGTTTATCCTTATTTAACTTATTTTAAACCAGAATCTAACTTTTTCATAATTTTTTTGTTTGGGAATTTTGTAATTCTTGTATTATTGCCCCAAATATCCATTGTTTACCTTATTACTTGCTCAGGGATAAAAAAGGAAAGGGGGGAGGATGAGAATGTTGAGTAAAATGATAAACTTGGGTTTCCCGATGTCATTGCTTCTGCCAATGTGTATTCCCTAGCTGATTCTTCTTGTCAGAAATAAGCTAGACCTGAGTGTATTTGTCAGAGCTCTTGATGGCTTCTTTGGCTTGACTGCCAGTACAGCGGAAAGGAGCTTTTAAGAGGTAGTAAGTAGTATGTTACTCAGTGTAATTTCAGGGAGTTGTCATTTGGATCTGAGTCTCAGTCAGTTAATAACTTATTGTTGTGCAGAAATCTTCTGAAGTGTATAATAGCTATTCAAATGCAATTCTTAAAAGTATAAAGCTCATTACCTCGAGATGCAGTGCATTCAGGATGTCCATATTACCTGTTGGTGTCTCTGAAATTCTCTAGTTCCCCTTACCTGCATGAAAACTAGTTGCATGAAATTGTTAACTCCCTAACTATGACAAAATCTGTATTTTTTTTGTCTTGTTCTCAGTAAGCATTGACCAGATTATACTGCATAGAACAAGGCTGGTAATTCAGATACAAGTCAGTTTTTTGGGGTGCTGGCAAAGGAGGGGGCATAAAAGGCAGGCTGCCCTAAATAACTTTTCAGTCATGTGAGTGGCAAAGGCTTTTCTTCATCTTAATCTTGATCTAGTGTGTGGCAACTCACCTTACTGATGAAAGGACTTTGAACTCTATACTTCTGTATCTTGTGGGCAGCCTCAGAGTCCTTCTGAAGGAGAGTTTTAGAAGAGATAAATTTCTATAAACAGTATTTGGTAAGTGTTTGCGTTGCATGGTGCTGAGGAAATTAGTTTTGCATGTTTGGTAGCCTCTTCCATGCATGTTTAAAAGTGATTTTTTTTTTGTTTGGTTTAACTACATGTATTTCTTGTTTTTGTTTTTTTTTCCTTCCCCCAACAGCTGGCTTGCCCCTTGGTGTTCTAAACTTGGCCAAAATAAAACCGTATCAGAGAGGCTTTTTCTGTAATGATGACAGCATCAAGTATCCGTTCCATGACAGTACCATCACATCCACTGTCCTCTACACAGTGGGGTTCACCCTGCCCATTTTCTCTGTAAGTAGCTAATATATAGGGAGCTTTGGTGATGGGTGTAAATTGTATGCCTTCCAAGAGATCAGCTTTGTGACTGTGAGTTGACTACAGCCTATATAGGAAAAATACCATATGTGTATAGTCATATGCATATGAAAGGTGCCTTCGCTACTTTCTGTTTGAATAGAAAATCTGGAACTAATCTCTATCTGCCAGTATTGCTAATCTACTTTTTTTTGAGAAGAAACGAACAGAGTTGAGGATCTAAACTGTTTTAGTTAGTTTAGGCTTTTATCATTGAGGAGAAAAATACTCCAGGCTTCCAGAATGCTATGGAATTAATAAATCTATTCTTCAGAATGGGTTAATAAATTAAAACATCTATGATGTATATACTTATGATGTATATATTGAAATACCTATGATGTATAGTGCACTGTAGTGGAGTGCACAAAGTAACTGGTGACTGTTGCTTCCGTATACTTTCTACAGAAATTAAGAAAACCCTCTGAGTCTGAACTAGATTTAGGTTTAAATAAAAACATGATTTCTCTTTAAAACCTTCAAAACCTGATACAGAGGTGGAAAATCTCATTGCTTCTAGAAAAGAAGGTCAATATTTTCAAGACCACATGGTTTTTACAAAGAACAATTTTAATGTTTCAGTAGTTTTTTCTGACAATATTTTAAGCTTGATGTCTTTCAAGTTTAGTAAGATTTGAGCTGGTTTAGAGAACAAAAATTTCACTGTTCAGAATAACCTTGAACCTGAAACATCTTGTTGTTTCTACTGCAGTGATTGGTGAAACCATATTAGAGAGGGTCATAATACTTAGTTTTCTAAGAAATGTATATGCTAAGTTAATCAGAAAGAAGTACATATTAAACTGATATAAAGACGGAAGCAGTTATTCAAAATAAGTAAACAGAAATGTGCAGAACCTCTACATGCGTTACTCTAGTATTCCCTTAAGTGCTTATTTATTAAAACTTGTGGTAGTCCTATGCAGCAAATAGAAGACAGACACAAGAGTTGTTATAATTAGTTAAGTTTCACTTTTGACGAAGATGGTCTGAAGTTTGTAATTGTGACATGTACTGATTTATGTCTTAAGGTAAACTTAAGGGAAATTTCTTTTCCAGTAGTGTTCATGTGTATTCTGATTGATTTGTGCACAGGTGAACACAATTGCAGCTTTGTGCAGTTTTTCACTTCTAAAGAGGAATTTCAGTTGGAGTTAGATAACCTCTTGAATTGTTTGGGTTTTTATCATCCATTTTTAAATTTGGAGATATTGTTCCTGTAATAGAAAGTCAATTGATAGTGGTTTTGGTTTGTTTTTTTTTTTCTCCACCTGGGTCTAAAGCAGTAGAGAAATACCTGACTTGCGCTTTTAAGTAAATTAGATGTTAACATCTAAGGAGTGTTATGGACAGCCTCTGTAACTACTGCAAAGGTAGCTAAAATCATAACTTGGAATTAGACTTGTCAGTGATTCGAGTCTATTCTGATAGTTTTGTTCTGTGGTACTCCTGTAGGATTCAGACAGTGAGTTTTTATTGCCTGTATTTATGCAGAGGACTAGAGTATGTAATTGGAACAATCACTTCTGGCCTCCATGCTGATAGAGGCTTAAAAAAAAAAGAGTCTAAAGCACTTCTAGTTCTGTAAGAACAATACAGGCTATCCAGATCAGTATTCCTCAATGTGAACATTTTACAAAGCTAACAGCAGGACAGGATTTCTGTAATCTAGTGAGAAAGTAGTCACTGTAGTATGTATATGACTGTGCTGTGTGGCTAATGTGTTAAGCTTCCTTTCTTTGTCTTAATTTTAGATTTAGGGAGTTCTTTAGTCTCATGCAAGGTGAAAAATAATTTATGGCTACTTAGAGCCAGAGAGTATGAGCTCTAGGTTATTATAACTTACTGAGTTGGAAGTGGGTTCCAGTTGAATGCGTTCTAGCGTAAAGCTTGCCTGCATTCAAAATGGATGGAGAAAGCAGTCTGGGAATAGGGGAGTCTGACATTCAGACTGGTTTTTGTTTTGGACTGACTCAGTGGAGGCTTGAGACTCTTTCCATCCAAGGCAGCCTAAATTTTTTCCAAACATTATGTTCCAGAATCAATATCCTCAGCACAGGCACAGCTGGCTCATGAAAGCTTATTGGGCAGTAATGCTGTTTATTCCACATCTAGTAGAAAAAGTTATCTTTACGTGAGGCTTTCAGGAAAGTAACCGGCTTCTTGGTGAAGGAATTGAGACTAAAAAGTCTGTCTAATTCTACAAAAGGAAGAGTTGATACATGGCAGTTCTGTGCAAACTTTTCTTCCCTCATCACAGGCTGGCTGAAACAGGATACTTGTTCCTAAGTAGCACTTTAACTTTGTCATATCACAAAACAGAGCTACTTCTAGGAAGCTAAGGGAAGCAAAAGGAATCATATCTGCTACATAGGGGGCAAAAAAAGGTTAACCAATTAGTGGAGTGGTTATAGCCCTTTCCCTTTGCATTCAACCGTGTACAGGTATTGCTGATCCAGTTATTTAGTTTTTACTACCTAAAGCCTCATGAAATCTAAGCAGAAATACTCAAAATATTATTATGCATGTGTCCCTTATTGCAGTAACAGTGTGCTTAGCTTGAGAGTGCAGTAGGAAAGAGTCTGAAACCTTGCAGTATCATAGTAAAAGGTCTTGTCTGGTTCAGTTATTGGGGTAGGGATGTAAAATAACTTCAAAGAAAAAAAAAACCAAAATTAATGAGTATGACATAGATATATTGTTATTAAGAGGTCTCTCTGTGACTCAAAGAAACTAGGCTGAATGTTGATTGTTATTCAGAACATTTTATGAAGATTTACAAGATGTGTTAAGAACATTCTGATTTTTTATTTTATCATTCATAATTCCATATAGAGTTCTGAGTTTTCTATTCTCATTGCTGCCTTTTAAAAGGAAATATAACTCTTCGGGAAGAAACTCATGTTTATTCTTGTCCAAGTGCCACTTCAAGTTGTTTTCTGTGTCTGGATGTGAAGTACAATTTTTGTATTAGATGTTTTGGAGCCTTAGGGTCAAACTGAACCTTAGGGTCAAACCAAGCCTTCATAGCGTCAAAATTAATCTCATAGGCTGGTGTGTGGAGCAGTGCACATCCATAATTACTGACATTTAAAGAAAGTGATCTTTCTGATAATTCTTCCTTCCCAGGTATGTTTAGAGATGTTTAGAGAGTAATTCTCAGTAGAATAAAAATAGTTATTGGGTATTGTTTATAGATGCAACTCCAGGAATATTTTGGAATTAATCTCTAAGATTATACTTGGTCTGGCATCTTTGGTCTTCTGCTGTTTGTTTGAGATAGCTCTTTGAATTTTAAATGCAAATTAATATTTTTCTTCCTCTTGCAGTGAGGTCCAGCTATGACTATTCTTAAGTGTCCTCTTTGGTTGTTCTTTTTGGTGACTTCACCTCCAAACCAATTTTCCTCCAGTCATTTTGTTTCTTAAAACTGCCTTCACTGACAGTCATACATCTTGTCTTACATTGAAGGGTAGGTGTGAAGGAGACAGCAAAGGAGGCATCTCTGAAACATCCTTCTGACCAAAGAAATGGAACAGAAGAGAGTTGCTGAGTTTCATCTGTTTCCCATGCTAGGGTCAGTGCAGGGCTTGTGTAGTTCACTTGCTAAAGCTTTGCCTTGGTGCTCTATTCAGAAGCAGAAGGGAAAGAACTTGCTGAGTTTCTATATAATGGACTGATTTGTCAGAGGACAAGAGTTCAGTTCTTCTAATGCTGCTGAAGTGTCCACTGAGTTTCTGGGAAACAAAGTGGTTAGCTACAACTGTTGCTGGTAAAGCAGGTACTGCAAATGCTGATGTTACTGACAAGGGAAGTGTTCAGCCATGAACACTTTTGAATAAGTCATTTCTCTGGGGTGAGCTATGCTGTTTGTGACTCCTTAGAGATAAAGGAATGCTATGGCCTTGTAGGACTTATTTTTTCCACCTCTGATATGTCCAGAAGACATTTAGGTTATCAGGTCATGTTGTCTCTACTTCAAAACCAAAACATTCTTAGTTTGGTTTGGCAAAGGCTCATGCCTCTGGTGTAAAGGTGTCTTCCCAACAGTAACTGGTACTGTGCCAGCTTTAACCTGTTAGGCATTAGGCTTAATGTTTTCAGAAATGTCTCCTCCTACTATGTGTATTGATGTTTTGACTATAACTTTTCTTACAGATGAACACAATCATACTTTGTAGTCAATCTACTGATTTCTTTTCTGACAAAAGAAACTAATCTCTTATGCTCTGTTTGTGAAAAGCAATTTTATGGAAAGCATCTATTTGATTAACAACATGATAGGAATGGTTGAACTTGGTGATCCAGTAGGTCCTTTCCAACCTGGTGATTCAATGATTCTATGATTCTGTGAGCGCTTACTGGTCTAAATCATAGGTTTCTTAAGGAATGAATGTAGCTGCTGCTGTGGTAGAGACTGATAAAGCAGCAGGCTACAATGAAACATATTGAAGACAGATTGGTAGATGTGTGCTTCATTTCTTGCAGCCGTGTCAAAGCTTTATGGTTTGCTGTTGGTGGTTTTGCAACTAATTGAAATTAAACTTGCTGCTTGACACTAGAGAGTAATTTTGCATTGTTTAACTTTCAGGTTTCTGGTTACATATTAGTCGTATTATGTTCTGAACAAGTCTTTGCGTCTTATCTAGGAAACTTTTAAAGAATGAGAGTAATGTTTTATCTTTGGGGTTTTTGGTACATTTATAGCTCTGGAAAATTTTTTGGGTAATGCTGTTTGAACTTCATAATGTGGTGTGAGTTGATACTAGCTATGCATTGTGGACTACTACAGATGAGTATCTTCTCTGAACCCAAGCTTATTCTGAGGAACAAATTGCTAAGTTGTGTTTATTCAAACTCTATTTAAAGATGAAATAATAATAACAACAACCCATGTCTATAGTATGTGAAGTGTTAATATATAGAGTGATGCACTTCTGCTGAATTGTGGAGTAATTCCTGGGTGAGATCAGCACCATAGGGGCAGGCTGAGAAATGGCAGTTGCTGCTTCCAGCTGTGGCCCTGCTTCTACTCCATCTGTGGTGAGGGTGTTCTGGTGGGCTCAGTATAAAATCAGATGAGGAAAGATCTGGGGAGCAACACTTGAAGTTTAGTACTTAATACAAATAACTATCACCAGATGCTGTTTCTTTTAAATAAATTGCAGTGACTTGCTCATTATGTCAGTGGACTTGATATTGTACTTCACTCAGTCCTTCAGGCATAGTTGTTAATACAGTGATGAACACACACAGTGCATGAAACTGAGTAAAATAGTTGGCAGCCTAACAGTGGAAACAGCTCAAGGCAAAAGCTTTTAAAATGCTGAGTGAAGCTTGGTTATAACTATGAGAAAGCCAAGCAGTCGGTGGTTTGGAGTTGTTTTTTGAAGGTATTATTTAGTAGAGTATACAAAAGGGTAAAATGGAATAAGGAGAAATGTAGGTGGAAGGAGTTGCAAGTTAAATATTTAAATCTTGTCATTTAAGGAAAAAGTCTGTGGCATAGGTATGAGACTTGAGACAAGGAGAAATTTAAGTTATGAAGAACTTTCTGTTAACAAGGGGATGATGAAAAAAGGAACGAACTGCATCAGAAATAAGATATGAGCAAGAGGAAAAATAAGAGAAAGAAAGTTCCTTTCTGTGCTGTGTCCTTCTTATATTTCTCTTCCTCTTGCTCACCCAAATGTACCTGTTTCTGTTCTGCCCAAAGCACTAAAATGCTTGTGGAGAGAGATGGGTTTTTACCCACCTCTTCTGGAGAACCATGTATGACAAAATGCAGCAGTTGATCTTGGTGAACTGTGAGTGGTGGTGTAAGCATATTTCTTGCCAGGTGCCCTCATGAACTTTAAAGCTCCTTTAATAAATGAAAAGTAACCTAGTTGTGGTACTGAGAAGCCAAAATCTTATTTTAATCAGGAAAGAGCTGTACAATACCATAACCGACCACCAGAGAATGTGAGCAGTTATACAGAGTAACAGTCAACAGTTTTAACCAACTTTTCACAGAACACGTGTTTTCCAGGCAGGATTTCTGGTGTCATAAGAATGAATAGTGTGGATGTTCGCGGTCAGTAATAAAATCGCAACAGCATATTCAGTGGAAATGTTAATTTGCTTTCCATCTAATTTCTCATGTAAGGACACTTAAACCTAAAAATACTACTTATACTTTTGTGGTGACATTTCTGGTTTGCAGCTAAACTAATGAAGTTGGCATTAGTTGGTAATGTAGGAATGGTGGTGGCTTATCTTGAAGAGCTGGGAGAAAAGACAGCAAAATCTTTTAAACTTGCTTTGTTTATGAACTCTGGAGAAAGATTATTGCTACCCACTGCTTAAGCACAGGTGTTTAAAGATATTTTGTCTGAAACGTGTCCACTGTTTCCTGGTGTCAGTCATGTCTCTTCTCTTTCTAATCCCCTTAATACACCAGAAGGGTGGTTAAGCAGGGCTGAAGGCAGCATTTTAGAAAAGATATCACTTAGATCTGTACATTCAAATGATTACTTCACCAAAATCTTAAACTAAATAGTTATGAGATTAGATGATTCCTTAAGTATATAAATAATTCGTTGAAATGTGAGGAGTAAGTGCTCCCTGACTTTCATAAGGGAGGGGAAGGTACCACATAGAGCTCTCTAGGAGTCTGTTGTGTTCTGTGTCATCATAAAAAGCCCTGGAGGACAATGTGTGCAGTGACACAGCAAAGCAGAGTTCTCAGAGCAGTAAATACAAAAGATGGCAATATCATGGCTGGCTCACCAGTGTGGATAAATGAAAAAATGATGGTCTTCCTGAGGAGAGTGGAAAGGACAATTTGAGGGTTGTGTATGATCTGATATTCTTTCTCCACCTGAGTTGTGATGGTCAACTTTTAGTTCTGTGATCAACTTCATGACCAGGAACAGTGAAGAAACCTAAACAAGATTAGAAACTTGGAGAGAAACAGACTTGTGTTATACAACGTATTTATGGAAAATAACATAGCATAATCAGTCAGAAATCTCTTTGACCTATGAGGGGATCTAATGCATTATACCATATGAGTTGGACTATTGGACAAGAGTACTATAATTGTTTAAAATATTTAGTTATATCAGTCAAGCAACTTGTGTTTCTGCCTCCTGTATTCTGATGAAAGACTGATTAAGGCCTATGTTTCTCCCTCCCTATGAATATCTTTATTACAAACTGTATTTGTAGATCTTCAGTTGTTGTTGTTGTTGTTGGATCAGTGCTGCTTTTTTCCTCATATATACCTTCTATGCAATTAGCTGATTTTTATGGCCTTTACATCCAACTCAACTGTGCAAATCCCAGCTTTTCTAGTTTTTGAGATAATGAGGACCTTAGCAGGCCTTCTCTGCATTTAAGACATGTTTGCAAATTCTGATTGAATGCTATTTGAGAAGATTTGTTGGGTGACTGAAAGTGTTAATACCTGTGGAAAAACTTGTCTAGTGGTTGCACTGTTATATTGATGTACAAAAGTCATAGGAAACAGACATTATTTTCCGCTGATATTGTGAACTGGCAAGGTTCTGGCTTATTGGAGTTGTTTAACCTCCAAGTGAGTGATTCTGAACTCATTACTGCACAAATCTCCATCTATTCTCTTGCTTCAGTCTTTAGGGGTTGTTTTTCAGGCAGAACTGGCTGACCTTGATCTCCCACTGTATCAGAGAATTGCCAGCTGTCAGCAGTACATCTACTAGTTATTCATTAATGATGCCAGCATACTCACTGTGTAACACCAGCTTATTGGCTTTATCCTTGAGATTACCCTACTGGTAACCTCTTCTCAACATTATAATTCCTCTTTACATATCTGTCATCATTTTCCCTTTAGGCAATTTCTTCACTGTGTTACAATTGACTTGGAAAATAAAGCATATGTCAGGAATGCTTTTTGTTAGTGTCATATGGGAAGTATTCAATAGAGAGCCTTTAATGATACTCTACCATTATCATTATTTAAACTTCTTATTTTCTTCTGCTTTCAAGTAAAAGTGGGCCCAACTAATTTTTACTAATTCTTCTTTTTAGTTTGCCACACTGTCCTTGGAAATTGTTGCTTGTTTAATGGGGAGAAAACGGTATTTGTAGAAAAAGCAGGGCCTTTCTTTTAACTTACTGTAACAGCATGTGACTATGACAGATGAGCAAGATTTATTTCCCTTGTGATCCACTGCTGAATATTTACTACCCTTTACTGAGAAACTACTGTAGACTTTTATGTGTCTTCTGGCAAGGAAGTACCCCACCTTCTGTAGTACTACTGCAACTGAGGAATGATTTTATCTGGGAAGTTGAGACCTTGACACTAATCAAAGTTAAACAGTTATGAACACAAATGCTGTTTGATATCTCCAGTCATATCCCATCATCCTGTGTCAGGAGGTTTCATACTTAGAAAATTGTCACTGTAATACAAAAACTTATTCCTGTTATCTAAAGTTATGCTATCTCTCAGGTTCAAAAGTAGCATGTCTATCACAAGTATAGGGAAATCCTACTGTTGTACTTGCTACAGTAAGAGCCTTTGTCTCTTTCATCACTTACACCAGTTCTTGTGCTTGTTTGTCCTGTTTGTACAAGCCAAATTGTGTTTTTCCCCTGTCTCTGCATGGCATAGTCTTCAGGGGAGAGGCTCTTGCACTGCAGAAAGTACTAAAGCTATACATTTGAAATAACTTTGATTTTATATGATTTTAGAGATATTAAGTTTTAGTTTTCTTTTTAAAAACCCCCAATCTTAAAGTCTTACAAAACCAGACTTTCCCAATTTGTTTGAAATGGAACAAACTCCTTAATTATTGAAGGAAGATTTTCTTAATGGCTTCCTTTGTCATGAACAGTAGGAGTTACTGCCCCTCTGGTTTGACTTATACTTTTCTATTCCTTCCCATCAACTAATAGGGAAGTGAATCCATGCATGTTTAAAAGTAGGTTGAAGCTGTTGTATGGAGTGTGTTCTGAGGTAGTTGATATTGACATTAGAGAGTACTTTAACCAAAATACATCAGAATCCAGTACTAGCATATTTTCAGGCTAATAACTGCCTTGGATTGAGCAAAAGGTAAATCACAAATGTTGTATTTCTGTAACTTCAGTTTTCATTTGAACAATGTTAAGTCAATCTCATCAATTTTACTGTAGTCTGGTTTTCAGAAACAAAAACTTTTATCTCAAACTTTCATGTAGCACATCTTTCAGCACTGAAATATGCTGAGAACAGCAGTAAGACAAATGACTGGTGAAATTACTTTTGAAATATGTTATACAGTTAGGAGAAAACATCTTTTTTAATTAGCAAAGTGAGATTGTTTTCAGATAGATTGAAAGAGGTGGAAAGAATTTATGAAAAAGAAGGCATTTTAGTTACTTAATTTAGCCAGTTCTTACTTGCTTAAGCAGCAAAACAAAAACAAACTTTGAGTTTGTTATTTTGTTTGCATGATCTTGATACAGGAAGGTGCTGCAGGCAATTACAGACTAATTGCATCATAATCTCAATATTGCTGAAGAGTGATCACTTATTACAAGCAGCTTCTTTGCAAGGAAATGCACATGGCCTTACTGCATGAAGGACTTCATTACCGTGATCCACATACATACATTTCTATTTCTGATTTAGCAGCAGACAATTCTGGAAAAAAAAAAGCCTCCCAAAACCACTAGAATAACCCCAGCACACCAAAAAATTATTTTCTACCTCAAGAAACTACAGCATTCATGTGTGGGTGGGAGGAAATGAGGGGTAAGCCGTGGACACCATTATTCACAGAGGAGGTCTTTCAAAAGGATGATGCAGAGCTGGTGATGTGATGTCAGTGACATCACCTAACTATAATCACAAGTATTTGTGGCAGTGTATTGAAGCTGAGATCAGGTGTTTCTTGGCGGAACTTAATTTTGTGAGCAACTGCTTTATCATGAAGATTAAAACTACCTGCTCTAAAGAAGTAAACAGGTAAATAATCAAGATACTTATTTGTGTATGGCTCATTCTCCGGTTCTGGAGATCTGAAAAGTACAATTTTGTCAAATACCATTTCAAATCTTAGTTTAGTATGTGTGCAGGGCAAAGGATGAAGTTTTCATTTTCTGGAGAATATTTTACAGAATAAATGGCATTGGAAACACCATACCATTGTGTTGATAAGTCATCTTCCCTCATCATGACAACACACTTCTGCCTCCTCAATTGCACAAGTGAACTAAATTCTAAACAACAGATGATATGTTGTGACTGTTGTCACAGTGCAGTCACAATACAAACACAAGGGAAGGGTAGGACTAAGGTCTGGTCTGCAGCATTTTTAGAAACACTGCTCTTCTTCCTGTTAGGAGGAAGAGAGAAGGATTTTTATTTTTTTTCCTGGTACGAAAGTCTGGTTTGGCACTATACTGCAAAGTCAAAAGCCCCAGAGTTCTGTGCTGCCTGGTGTTTGAATGGTTCAGTGTTTTGGTGGGGCTTTGGTTTGGCTCTTAGCCCATCCTGCTGTCCTATTTTGTTGGTGTGCTTGGACAGCATCCCGAGCTTGGTCAGTTGTAGTCTCACTGATTTAAAAGTGGAAACAACTGCTCTTCACAATGATGTCATTTTTTTCCTGCCAATTTCATAGTTGAGGTTTTCAATGCTATTGATTTTAACAGTACAGAAGGTACTTGACTTTGCTACAGACTTAGCTGAAATACATGGATTCTATGGTCAGCCTGTATCTCCTTGTTTGTGGAACAAAGCTGTGTGTCATCAGAGGTTGCTTCAAGGATATCTTCACCTTACAAGCCATAAGTCTGTTCTTCTGTGTCTGTTTTCAAGCCAGTGCGTTCTTTTAAGTAGTCACTTCATGGTGTGAAGAGCAAAATCAACAGCAAATCATTGGTGAAGCTATGGTATGGCTTATCTGTGGTGGGCCAAGGAGTCAGGCTTGGTTTGGAGGACTTCACAGGTGGAGATGAATGGGGGAAGAGGTTTCAAGGGGATCATAGGTCTTTTTAATCTTTTCTTTTTTACAAATCCTGACTGTGTAATTTAGTGCTTCTCTTCTTTTCCCTAGCCATTCTCTTAGGTTTGCTTGGTATCTGTTTTTTAATCCTTTCTTTTCTTCCTGTTCTTTTTGTGTTGTTTTTTGTTTGTAAATATTTATTTGGGGACAGCCAGGTATATGGAAAGGAAGAGGTGTGCAGTGTCTTGACACCGAGTTGCTGAGGAGAGAACTGAGACTGAAGTGACATCCTTCTCTGTCTGGAAGGAAGGAGGCTGTTTTCTGTTATTCTGTTTACTTATTGGTAGATTAGGAGTGTTTATCCCCAAATGATATTTATTGTTTAAATGTTCCTGGTTTTTCCCCACTTTTTTCTGTTAGCTGTTTCTTTCAGGGGTTGTTCATCTGTGTACTTAGGTTGTGAAAGGGTTGTATCCTTTAGTCTTGTGTTCTGTTGAGTTTAGAATGACCCTAAGGCTTTATCTTTTGTGGAAAAGAGGGAAATAAAGTTTCCATGCCCTAAGGTTATGCAGTGACCATATTGTTCTAGGGAACTATCCACTGTCTGTGGAAGTGAGAATCTCTTGTGTACTTCTTTTCTCTGTATCTCTTCCTGAAAATTCCCTCTGCACTTGCTCTCCCTGAAAAGCACGCCTCTTATGCTTTCACAAAATGCAGTTTATGCTCTTCTGATGTGTAAAGGTATCCAGAGAAGGTATAAAGGGGCAACTGTTGCTTCCTGGAATGTAAAGGAATAGCTGATAATTGTGGCGCTCAGACTGAGCAACTCAGTAGTTGCCACTGAACTGTTTACTTAATCACGATTTCGGCATGCTTCATACTTGATGTTTCACAAATGCGAAGGTGAGAGGAGTCCAGTCCTGCTCTCCTTTATTCAACAACACTTCCTGGGAGCTGTAAAGACAAAACAGTAGTCACCGGCCAAAGGAAACCCTTAACCTTTTAACCAGCTGAATGCCTGTTCCTCTTTATGCGCTTCTCTTTGGAAATGCAGGGGTATGATCATCACCAGAGTCTGTGTTGCTTTTGTAATGTATTTTTTATTCCTTTTTGCTAGCTGGCTTGCCTTTTGCAATTCTCAATTCAAGACGTATCCCCTTCCAGAGAGGAGTTTTCTGTAGTGATGAATCCATCCGGTATCCATACAAAGAGGACACCATTTCTTATAAGTTGTTAGCAGGAATAATTATTCCTTTCAGTATAATTGTTGTAAGTTAAACTTTTCTTCATTGCTTTTAATTTCAGTGGAGGTGGGGAAGAGGGAGGAGGGGCTATCTGTTACTGCAGACTTCAAAAACTGTAGTCTGTAGGATTTCTTGACTTTACAATTAGACCAGGTGCTAAAGCAGTAGAAATGGTGTTCTGGCAAGAATAACTAAAAGGGTTTTTTTGGTTTGTTTTTTTTTTTTAACAGAAAAATAATACTTTATAATTAATTCTGTAATCTGAGAAAAAAAATTCTTTAATTACCATATCGGCTCAGAACAACACCAATATGTTTTAAATGCCTGTGTCAGGCTTTTCTGTTTGATGAGCTTCCACTTTGAGAGCATGAGTTTACTGTTAATGGGCAGCATTTTTATCTGCCACACAGTCACTGGGAGCACTTCTGTGTGTGGAAGTGTAACAACAGATAGTAAATTCTTTAGCAGAAATACATTATAGCTTCCATTCAAAAGTTAACTAAAACATAACTAGAATTAAAAGAATGAGTACCAAAGGAGTCTTTCCCTGGATGTTTTCCCCAAAATTAGGATAAAATACAGGGCTCATTTGTGTTTGATTTAATGCTAGAGCTCACTTTGATGCTGCACCTAACCTGGCTGAAAGCAGGGTACTGTTCTCCTTCCCTTCTCTTCACACTGGATCAGTGAGATGGACAGGCTGCCTCTACAAACACCAGTTTGGGATCTCCCTCTTTGACAACAACTCCTAGCTCAGCCTTAAGTACATAGTAACTGTCTGCTTTAGGTTTAATTACTTGCTGTCACCTGAGCTAACCTAATAGCTTACTGTGGGTAAAAAGTGAGGCCCCACTCTTATCCTGTCTTTTGCCACCTCTGGTGGCTTGTTTGAACCGGGATAAGCTAGTGAAATTCCTTAGCCTGGCAGAAAACAATAGCTTTGAGCTAGGTGAAGTGAAATGACTCTTTGAAGAATACAGTACCAGTACTGAGGCAAAAAGGGGTGGTGAGGCGTGTCCTTGGTCACAGGCAGAGGGGAGAGCTAGAACTCATGCATTAATTATTTCCTATCTTGAGTCTTATGGAGCTACACTTATGTTACAATGATGGCCCATCAAGAGGGGCTTCAAGATCCCTCTCCATATTAGCTAAAAAGCTTCCAACTCCACATATGGCTCTGTGTTGGGTGACATCAAAGCTCATCAGAGCTACACTTTGAGCAGAGTTAAAGCTCTTTTATGGCAAATAAAACTTTGAGGTGTATAAATATTTATCCGAATATATCCTAGAAATCAAGGCTGGAAAAAGAGCAGCTAAATGTATACTTCACTATTGGCCAGTTGTTTCTCTAGGCTAATGGGTTAAAATTAGTAGGGATGTTGTTGCAATTAAATCTTATATAGCGACTGCACAGATTTTTATCTAGGTTCCAACATAAAGATCAACTTATACTTTGTTTGCTCTTCAGTAGAATTTTTTTTTCCACAGCTGCAGAAATATGGATCTGGGAATCAAAACAGGGACTTGCCTAGTTTCCCTTTTATTTGGAATATCTACCTCAAAACTTAAATACATCTGGAACAGATAAAACTTCTTAGGTTCTTGTCTGCGCTATTTAACTGCAAATTTTTTATTCTAGAAGATCCTGCTTTTTAAGAGGGGACTACTTTTTTTTTACCCTGCCACTACTGTTGCTTGTCATTATTACTTAAGCATCAGTACCTAGTCACAACTGAAGTCCGTCTAGCTTGTTACCTCATTTCTATCTGCAGTTAAAATGGATGAGTGAGGAAGAACAGAAGATAAGACTAGGGGCAATTGGGTGTAAACTGAAGAGGGGCAGATTTAGGCTAGACATAAGGAAGAATCTTTTCACAGTGAGGGTGATGAGGTGCTGGCAAAGGTTGCCCAGGGAAGCTGTGGTTGCCTCATCCCTGGAGGTGTTTAAGGCCAGGTTGGATGGAGCCTTAGGCAGCCTGATCTGGTGTGATGTCCCTGCCCATGGCAGTGGGTGTGGACCTGGGTGATCTTTAAGGTCCCTTCCAACCCAAGCTATTCTATGATTCTATGGAGCAAGCAAAGTGTTTTTTCTCTCACTACTTTTCTACCAGCCATTAATGTAATTTTTAATGGATGTATTTGCTTTGAATTTACCAAGTGTCCGTGTGAACCTGTATGAATTTAGCTAACCAATTTACCTTTGCAACATCAGGCACAGTATTTTTTTCATGAAATTAGGCTTTTCAAAAGCAAATGTTGCTGTCAGTTACTCAAGGCTCACTCGTGCTATTGAAGATCAATACTCTTTGCTACTTCATTGGATGCAGACATTGACATCACCTGATTTTTTTGTCACCTCAACCTTTTTGCAGGTTTCACAGGAGGGTTCTTTAAAAGGGATTCAATTTTTTACCAATTATGGCTGTGATACTTCTGTTCAACTCTCCCCTTTAAGAGGTTACTCTCTGGGATAGGTGGAATTCTGTATAGGAGCTTGCCAATATATACTTTACTGAAAACTTTCTCAGCTTTAGTCCATGTTCTGATGTTTCTCTGCTTCACTCTGTGTTTTGGTAGGGTGCAGAGTGTAAAAACTTCATTGTCACACATCTAATGGGATTGTTTGTTTCCCTTAACATGGAAAGTTGCCTAGGTGTCAGAAAGTCTAATAACAGCTTCATTCACCAAAACTCTGCTTTGCTGGGATCCTGGACAAGCCACTCAAGTGACAGATGGAGCTGTCATTTAATATTTACAGGATTTTTAAAGATTACATATATGCATACAGTCCCCCACCCATCTGATAAGCTCTTCCTGTCCAAAATGGGATAATCTGATTTGGTATCCAGCCTGTCTGGGTTGAAGTTTTTTACATGGTTTAAGGAAAAACTTACTTTGTGCAAGACAGAATTGCAGGAAAACCAAATTAAATATTGGCTTTCCTGTCAACACAATGCCCAATGGAAAAAGAAAATCCTTGGGAAGACCTCACTAATGCCTGTCTTGTCCCTATTTTCATTGGTTTCTTTTTGCCCTGAAGATTTAATTTTTCTGAGGAGCAGGGAATTTCTTTTTTTTAACTCTCCTTTCACATCTGGGTTTGAAGTCTAGACCCTTCAGAATAATCTTGGCTTCACAAAAATCATAACTTTATGGTGAAATACAGAAATCCTACTCAGCGGAAGCTTTGATGAAGAAGACTTGGTATAGAATAAAATGTGACACTGAATAAAATGTTTCCACCCAGGGCCATGCCAAGTGTAATGGATAGAAGTTACTCTGAGAATGGTTTATTTTAATAAAATATTCTGAAAATCAATAATAAGTTCAACATTAAGCAGGGTAAGGTAAAAGGTTTTATTTCTTCTATGTAAGTTGTTAAAGTTTGGGTATGGTTACTGCTGACTCTTGGAAAATTTAAATTTGCAGCTTAATGTTAATGAAAAACCTAATTTCTGAAACTGTATGTATGCTAACACAATGCATTTCTTTTCAAGTAACTAAATTTAACTGTTCTCCTTATTTCTCTTTCAGATGATCCTAGGAGAGACTCTCTCTGTCTTTTATAATAATTTGCACTCAAATTCATTTATCAGAAATAACTACATAGCCACTATTTACAAAGCCATTGGGACCTTCATTTTTGGAGCAACCGCTAGCCAGTCATTGACAGACATTGCCAAGTACTCCATTGGTAGACTGCGTCCTCACTTCCTTGCTGTGTGCCAGCCTGACTGGACACGAATCAACTGCAGTCTAGGTTACATTGAGAACTTCTCTTGTCAAGGGGATAAAGCAAAAATCAACGAGGGAAGGTGAGTCTGAATAATCTTGTATATTTGTTTAAGAACTGTTTCTTAACTTGAGATGAGGAGCTTGATATAATTACTGAGGGTTTTTTTGTACTTCTAGAATAAATGTCTTGTAATGAATTTTAAATGCTGAGCCCTGTCTAGACATTGGGATTTTTTTCTAATTTGTGGAAACCTGTTTTATTAATGGGCAGAAGAATGCATGAACTATGGTGTATTAATTTCTGCTCTTTTACAAACTGTGGGTGACATTCAGATTGATTGATTTCTATTTATGTTACTAAAATTTCTGTGCCTCCCAATGAAGAGAAGAATTTGAAGTCTGCCTTCAAAATTGAATATGGAATAACAAGGAAAACAATTCATGTCTAGAATGAAAGCAAATAGAAACTGAATGTATCCATATAAAAATATGGAGGACTGTTAAAAGAATCAATTTTCTCATTATGTATTTCATTACTTTAAATACTTACCTACCAGTTTAATTGAAACAAGATAATAGGGAAACAAAAATCAAGTATCTAACATATTGGAATTCGGTCACTGTATTATAAATGATAGTGTTTGAATGCTAGAAGAAATGTGAAAATATGTTCAGAATAATTTCTGGTATTTGAGATGCTTGAGCTCCTTGGAAGTTTAGATTTAGAGAAACTCCTTGCCATTCTTTTTCTAGGAGACCTATACACCCTCTTGGTTAGAACTTTTCTCTTTGTCTGTTTTTTAAACAAATATGTGTATGGGCTCTGTGCTCATTTGCTTTTCTAGCGTGGATCTTCCAGTGGCATGCATGTTGTTCTTGCCAGCCACAGGAAAGTGTTGCATATTGGCTTGGTAGGGGAGCAGGTCTAGCTCCAATTCACACACAGCAGCTGTTTAAAGGTCCACGAGCAGTTTGTATTTTGAATGTCTGTCAGTTGTAGAGGAGCAAGTGAATGATGGTGGATAAGTGGGATAGCAGGTAATCCTAAAATGAGAAGAACTTCATGGAGGCCATAAATTGACAAACTGCAGTTTTTTCTTTGAGATATGAAAGTAGAGGAGCATGCTTCATGTGTAGCTTTTTTGTATTGCTAATGCCCATAATCATACTTAGAAGATTTATTTGCTTTTTTCTAAGCTATTCTATACATCAATTACTGGGTTGACTTTCCTTGCCTGTGAGTAGCCTGTAGAGAGTCATGATATCCACTAGTAAGGTATAATTTTTATCTCTGTTCCAGAAAATACGTGATGTACTGCTGAAGAATTTTAAAGGTCACTTTCTGTATGACTGTTAACTTCAGTTTGGAGAAAAGCAGAGTCAAAGGAGGATTTTCATTAAATGTAGAAATCAAATATTTTCTAAACAATGTCTGTCAGACCTTTGCTACTGACTTTTCAAACATCTGACTTGCAGTAGAACAACCTTATATGAAATAAAGGAGATGCCCTGTACCCCAGGATAACAGCTTGTCAGTTTTTCAAATTTAAGTGTGGTGAATTAGCAGAAGTAATTACCAGAAGGTAACTCTTTTAGTGTTTTAAAGAAGATAACATGGTAACTTACAACACAAGAGAGAGGAAATACAGATTTTGTTGTATGCTATGTTATGTCAGGGGTAAAATGTTTTTACTTTTTGGTTCAACTCATTAAATGTTATTTAGTTTTATTATTCTGCAACTGTGTGAAAAGATACTTGTCTATATTTCACATGGAATGAAGTCTTAAAATTGCACATTGAGGTGCTTTGTGAAACTGAACTCCTTGCTTTCAGGATGAATCTGTAGGGTCAAAATACAATTTGGCATAACTCTGACTCTTCAGTTGAACTTCTGTATGAGTCTAAAATACCTCTCAAATGTAAAGAGGGAAAAGGAGAAAATCTGAGTTGACATTAATAGCTAAAATGACCCTGAAATAAAATTTTCTGGGGTTTTGAGGTGATGAAAAATAGTTATCCATTTCCTTGATTGAGGATAAGCTTTTTGTTGTATGGGAACAAGAACATGTTAATCACTTGGTTCTTGTTCTTCCTTATGCAACTGGTGCTTTGAAATCTGACTTCCATATTGGAAGCAAGGTTTTTCTGTTACCTCTTAACTGATGAGTTGTTAGGTTTGTATTTTCAGCTAATGTTTTGTTCCCTTTTTATTGTCCCTGTTGCTCCCAAGAAATTTATGTAACAGGGCTCTCTCCCGTTTGTTCAAAACTTGACTTGAAGAGATAACTTCAAAATGAATTCACCTGTGGTACTTGAGCTCTCAGCTGAGACTTTTCCCATAAACAGGGAGCTGTAAGCAAAAAGGAAGCTAGTGAATGGTAAAAGTAAGGTAGATTAAAGTGTGACATTGTCCTGTACAGGGGGATGCCATGGAGCATTGACCCTGTAAATAATTCTGGGCTTCTTATGGAAATTGGGTTCTGCATCTGAAAGGGTGGTTTCAATGATCTTGTCATTTGCCTACATACCTTACAATTAATAAGCCATAAAGAGGATGGAATTTGATTAAAGTGAGTTTTGCAGCAAGTTGAAGAAGGTCAGTAAGCTCTCTAACTGTATCCCAAAGGTGAATTTCTAGATCAGCTGGGCAAGTACTAGCAGTAAACTTATTACCATCTACCCTTATTTCCATAAAATAAACAGGTAGAAATTCTAAGAAAGAGTGAAGACAGGACAATCCGTGTTGCATACAGAGTCATATGTTATGAATTGAATGTATTTTTCCTGTTTGGTAGCAGAACTCAAAGTTATTCTTGAATAATTTTAGAGACTCATGCTCAGTTATGCTACCAAAATGACAAGCATTGGAAACTGTAGTTTGCTGTGTATTTTATAGAACAACACTTTTGTCAGACAGTTTTGGGGATTTAAGCTAGATACAGAAGCTTGGCATGAGGTTCTTCACAGAAGTTTTCTGAGGGTGAATGGTTTATACAGAACTGCATTCTGAGGCGTTTATGAAGGTGTTGCTACGTTTGATGCAAACTAATTGTACGGAGATTTATAATATTCCATTTAAATAAGTATCAAGAGTAGTAACTCAATAAATGTTCTTGAACTATCTAAAATAGCAAAGATTTCCTTAAAGCATGTAAAAGAGTTGAGCAAGATACATATTATTAAATGTAGTTGCACTGGCCAGAAGGGTACAGAACTTCGTTATTCATTTTCTTTACTGTGAGGCAGTGGCTTGTTTTAGTATCTTGTAAATAAAAATAAGTTTGATATAGAAGCAGAAGTTTAAGTGTCTTCATTCACAGAGATCAAAGCCAAGACGTCCTCCCATCACTGGTGCTAGCAATTAGCATGGCACTTAATATACCAGTGTATACTTTAATGCTACTGGATTGCCATTAAGGTATTTCTTTAGCACCTGTAAAGATAACAATTTACCAAGTGGCTGTTTCCTTTTTAGAACTCAGTAAAATAGGTAGGTGTACGGGGCTACAAAAATAACTGACAATGTGAGTGAGCAGTCCACTAATCTCTCATCTCTTTGGCTTTTGTAGCTCCCATTTTTTTTCAATTCTTCCCTTTCTTTTGGCTTGCTACTGCTTACCTTTGCCTGATTTTGCTTGTTTGGCAGGTTATCCACATTCCTTAAAGAGGACTAGACAGAAAGGACACTGAAAGAACAGATGATGACTTCTCTATTCCTTATTGGTAGCTAGGGCATACTTCCCAAACCTGTTCACTCTAGCCAGTCCATGGCAGATTACTTGTGCGTCCTGTTTGTTAGCTTCCTTCCATCTGAAAGAGTTAATAGAAACCACAATGTCCAGCAGCAGGAACTGTGAATGAATGAGTATTTTAATTTTCTGGTTTTGTAATGTTCTGTATTTTAATTTATATTGGTGACTGTACTTCTGTGTGTTTGCTGGTTGTCTATCTGAAATGAGTTTGTAAACAGTGAAGCTCAAATATCCAGTGAAGTAGAACATCAAGAGCTTCACTTTTCTAGTATATGAATTGTGGGACAAGTCTTCAACAATCTAAAAAAAACCTTAGTGTATCCTACCACTTGATTGGATTGGAAAAATTTTTAAGATTTCTGGTAGTGGAAAAAAGGGCAACTTTAAAAACTATTTGTTTAGTTATGTTTAAAAGTATTGTGCTTCAGGACTTCAGTGTGGTGATGGTGTGCTTTCTGACTGTATTGTTAACAAAAACCAAGTCCCCACCTCCAGTACCCCAAATGGAACAAAATTTCCTCCAAAGCAATGTTAAAACCCTCACAAATCAAGCTTCTGGTGTTGAAGAGTAGTGCATAATTGAAAGAACGTATGAATGAGAGGGGTTTTTTTTTGCATTTTGAACAATGTAGTCAGTGCTACACACAGCTTACAGTATTTCTAGAACTTAATTTAGGATTGTACTGTCACTTTTGTGTGTGTGTTTATATTTTTGCATATCACGTTATAAACTTGGCAGCACAAACAGCACGTTCAAGTTTTTTGTAAAGGTCAATTATATTGAATCTGATACTATTTAAACCTACTTTTTATCCAAAAAATGATAAGAATAAACATAGCATAGCATGAAGTATGTAGTATTATTACTGTCTGCTGAATAATTTCACAGGGACAGTAATATATGAGGGTGGAAATAAATAAGTTCTAGTTACTGCTGGTACAAATGATGCTTCCCTAAACTTTAAAGCATACTGCCTTAAATTATCTGGTTTTGGGATCGCTTCCTGCTGGGTTTGCAATACCAATACTAAATTAGGGATGTGAAACACAACTATTGCAAACAATGTGTTGAACTCACAACCTTTGAAAGCAAAGCACTTAATGAGTGTGTTCCTCTTGTCACATGTTCAGTGTACCACGTTTGTTTGTTGTGCCACAGAAGTCTCAAAAGTCTCTGGAACGGAAACTAATTAGGACCAATCAATTTAGTGGACAAAGGTGAAGAATCAATTCAGATACCTGACATCTGGATTATAAAGTTACTCTTTGTAGTTTTGGATTAACATAAATCTATATTTTTAATACTGTATTTTGGGATGATAGTTAACTGCAGAAGATGGTAAAAACTACTTTTTAAAAAAAACCTTTCTAAAGGTCCCTGGAAAAAGCATGAAAACTTTTCATAAAATAAGATATAATGCCTTCTCTTAAAATCTAATGTTTTCTATCATTTTGAGTATACTTTATAAAGTTCTGAACTCTTCTAAAATTTTCATTGAACTCTTTCTTAGTATTGAATTGATTTATCCCTCCTGCACCCACCCCCCTCCCCAAGCAGTATAGTTAATGGAAGATTCTGGAGACCTTGTTACAATCATAGAATCCTAGAATGGTTTGAGTCAGAAGGGACCTTGAAGATCATCCAGTTCCAGCCTCCCTGCCATGGGCAGGGTCACCTTCCACTAGATGAGGTTGCTCAAAGCCCCAGCCAACCTGTCCTTGAGTACCTCCAGGGATGGGGCATCCACAGCATCTCTGGGCAACCTGTTCCAGTGCCTCACTGCCTTCACAGTAAAAAATTTCTTCCTTACATCTAATCTAAATCTCTCCCTTTTCATCTTAAAACCATTACCCCTCATACTATCACTGCATTCCCTGATAAAGAGCCATCTGTCCATCTTTCCTGTCAGGCAGGAATGGATTAACTACTTCTGGTATGTGGCTGGATGCTTAGAAAGCCTTTGTGTATAGATACAGACTATATACACAACCTCTCTAGGTCATCTAGACAACCTCCAGTTTCAAGTGGAGATAACTAAAGTTTTGACCAAGCCCTGCATATCTTGATTCATTCAAAAGCTCTGGAGGCGGAGATTTCACAGCCTATTGGGAAATTCTATTACTTCAGTCCTTCATGCTCTTTTTCTAACCATCAGGAAGACCCCTGTCTCCTTATCATGGCTTCTTAGCAGTACATAAACAGCCTTATCTTGGCATAATCTGCCTTCTTCAGTACCACTGGGTGCAAGTTCAGATTTAAGTAATCGTAGTTAGATCTTCCTTGACTAGAAAGTACCTCTCCCCTCTGAATTTTACTGCTAGGCATGAAGACCCGGGAAGCTGAAGGAAAAGATGTCAAAATCTGAGGCAAAGATATCAAGTACCTTTTAGCTTTTCTAATTCCTCTGCCACAGCATAGCTGACCCTGTTCAGTGGTGGGTTTGTATTATCCTTGTCTTTGTTTTGCTGCTGACCTACCAGGTCAGTACCTTCCCCATTGTCCTTTGTATGTCTCACTAGCTCCAGCATTGGCCTTCCTAGTTCCTTCTCTGCATGCTTGGATGTTGCTTTGGTACTTGTCCTTCGCAGGCAGTCTCTTTCTACATCTCATTATTTTTTTGCATATAAACTCAATCACATGTTGCTTACTGAGTTAACATAGCCTCTTGTTATCCATGGCTGTTTCTTCCACAAGGGGATGGAATGTTTTGTGTTTTCAGAGGAGGTTGTCCCTGAAATCCTACCACCTCATGGTTACTGCAACCAAGGCTGTTGCTGTAATGTCCAGCTTGTTCATCTTTGCTCCTGAGTTACACATCAGCAGAAAGCTTTTTTGCTGTTAGGCTGGTCCAACAGCAGTGTCAAAAAAATAAAGCCATTGAATTGCTTGCAGCCTCCCAGCAGATTTTGAGGTATGTGAATTTCCTTTAGAAGACTTTCTGAATGTGAAATGCCTGAGTTCCCATGCCTCCAGTTTCCAGAAATTTTTATCTGTACTTCAGTGTTAGAGATGCCAATTCTAACTAGTAGATTCTAATATATTATGGGCTTGCCCTCTATCTCTTGTCTACAACAATTGCTTACTAAGCCTGAAGGGTAGACTTAGCAATTCTTCATGTTCTTCAGCACTGGGCAAGACTTGAACCCTGGTCTCTAAACAGCTGAGTGAGTTTTCTCCTTGACAAACTTCTGACTTTGTATTTCCTTGTTATGCAACTCCAGCTGTACCTCATGATGAGTTAAAAGGGGAAGGGTCAACATACGGTTTAATTTCTTGAACTCTTTACTTCTCTTAACTCAAGCTTATTCATTAAGCTCTCATTTAAGGTGCAAATTTGAAGGTGTTCATCTTCCCGACTCTTGAAATGTCTGCCGCTTGAGGTATTGTTGGCTTGTTTCTATTCTTCTATTTTTTTATATATATCAAGGCTTTTTGTCTTGTTGGTATGCAGGATCTACTCCAAACTGGATTTCATAAATGCCAGATGTGTCCCTTTGTGATGTAATTTTATTGTCCTTTGGACTGCAACTGAAAAATCTGGACTGAATTTCAAATCTGGGTGATTGCTGGGTCCAGCTTTTGCCTTTTTTTAAAAAAAAAAATTTAGAAGTCTTCATGAATACACTTCAAAACCCTCACATTTTTCTAAACTCAAGTATTGTTGCTAGTTCCATAATAAAATGGGGCAGTATTCATTATAGGCAAAAAATACATAGACCAAACATCTCATACCCCACTTTTAAAATTCTTTTAAAATGTGATAGCAGAGCTACTGCACACAGGTAGCATTGTTCTATAGTCTTCAGGTAAAACAAATAGCTTTTTTCATTCCAGGGGTGTAAAGTACTAAATTATCATGCTGCTGCTATGAGACACATAAGTTGCAGGTGGGAAGATGTAGGATTAACTTATACTTCCTTGACTAACACACTGCAAAGTTGAGAGCTAAAAACAGGGGTTTGGATCTTTTCCAGAGAAGGATGTAAGAACAGTCTTTTGGCAGATTAACCTTTAAGCCTACAATTTTAGCTACAGTAGCTGGTTTCTAAATAACCAATTAAGAGCATGTGTATGTATGAGTATGCATACATACAATGTCTTGCATAAGCTCTGTTTCTGAGCAACTAGGAGGTGGTACAGGTGATTTGCAAATGAGTACTACCAGTGGATGTACTTAAAGTGGTTGCCTTAATTCTCCCCTATAGTATATATTGAAAGGAATTTGCTGTTAAAACTTTTTGTAGCTGAAACGTGAGCCACATTGTAAATCACTTCTGAGGACATGCTTTCATTTTTCAGAGCTTTAAAGTAAAATATTTTTTATTAATTGTTCCCAAGATCCAATTTCTCTCTTACAGGACAGTTGAATATAAATGAGGAGGAACAGAGCAGTGGTACAGGTGTTCAAAAGATGAACTGGATGCCAGCTTGTTCGTTTAGATTGTTAATGACCTTTTCTTGTAGTCATGCTAAATTTGTTTGTAGTGTGCATTACAGTACACTGATATATGCTATTGCTTTAACACTGGTTAACTAATTTTCATTCTTATACCATGTGCACTGTTATTGTTTTTCCATGTGTAATAGACCTGGGTGTGTGCTGAAGGGTTCTTAATCTACCTGCTCAGGCTTCCTGAGTTTACTACAACTTTTTCTTGGATGAAGTATTTATTGCTTTTAAGCTGAGCAGTGCAGGTTTTTCACAATAATGCAATCTAAATATTTTTAAGTGTCACTTTTTAGCTTTTTTATTACATGGCTATTGGGGTGGCACCTGAATGTTCAGAGTTCTGGGTGTGAGGAACACTGAAAACCCAGTGATTTGGGAGATCCACGAAATTGTCCTTTCTGGTTTATTTGTCATCAAACTAAGCACATAAGCAAACGTAGAACCTTTGACCCTGCAGTGTTAAATACTAAGTCACGCTGTACATGTCTAGCCATCTGAAGTCTGAACTCTTATTAGGATCCAAAGCAGACTTGTACTGGTAGCACGGATGTGTATACATATGTGTGAAACACTTTATCTGAGGTTGAATTTAACCTTGTATAGTTGAAGTTCTTCAGTTTCAGCATGTCGCTTTGTTCTGTTTGTGGTTACACATAACACAGTTGTTAAGGTTCATAAGGTTTTAGTGGCAAATAGGAATGGTTGGACTTGATGATCTAAGAGGCCTTTTCCAACCCAGTGATTCTATGGTTCTAATCATAACTGTATTATAAGTGCATGGAGTCAAATTACAACTCAGATGGCTGGAGGAAATAACAGTTCCCTACTTCAGTTGATGCATTGCTTCCATGCTGACTGCACTGAAAACAAGCTGTATGTAGTCTGTCACTGTAAAATCAAAATGTAATCTTCTTTGAAGAAGTCTTCAGGGAATTAGAGCTGTCTGTTGTGATTTTGATAATTTATTTCAACACAATTGCTGAAGTGGTGCCCTTTACCAATCATTTGCCAGGAATTTTATTTCAACTGTGTTTAGAGCTCTTTTGTGGGTTATGTTTGTGCCTGCTGGTGAGTGCATTTAGATTACTTGGAGCAGTTCCCAATAGCTAGGCACCTGTGCCAGATAGCTGGTGTGGGACTAACCTGTATTACTTAGTTTTGAAGTTCAACCAAGCTGTTGAAACTATTCTGTTGTCAGTTCTATGTATACTTTCAAAACAGTGGCTGTGTTAAAAGCAAAAACCCACCAGACTTCATTCATTACTTTCATTTTAATGAATACTTCTGTTTTCCTCTATTTCACTGCTTTTGCAGTTGGTTTGGATCTTTTTAAAACTAAGCCAAGAGCCTGATCATTTTCTTCAAATTAACCCATGTCTATTAAACAACTGCTCATGTCTCCTGCTGTCTTTCCCCTTCTCCCCACCCCACTACCTGTGTCTCAGCACTGGAAATATTTCTGTGATAAAACATTATTTTACATTAAAATAATTTGTATGAAATATTCCAGTATTTTATTTTGAAATTTTCTAAAGCTTTGCAAAAATCGAACTGCATTAATCATTCAAGCACAACTAAATGGATTACTTAACTAATCTGGCAGTTTCTAACTGTGTTTCTAATGGCAGCAAGAATCCAAAATGTTTCTAAAGCTGGTACAGATTTATTAACTGTGTTTGCTAGGGGCTTACTGGTGTGTTATGTATAGCCTTCTGATTATTTCTGTTACAGAGCTTTTAACCTGCAAAGGGACCCATGTATAGGTTTAAGATTTTTCATCAGCATCTGATTTAGTGATTTTTGCTTCAGTAAAGATACATGCAAAAGGATTCCAAGGAGCTGGGATGCTGAAGCAGCTGAAAGGGTTGAATGGAAGATCACATATATGTACTGTAATTTAGATGGTGCAACTTTTTCCTTAAACACTTCTCACTCTTCTGTTATTGCTGTTATTCAAGATGTAACATAGCTGATTTGGGAACACTTCCAGTCCTAATGAAATTATTCACTACTTCATAGAACTGGGGCTTAGCCAGGGCACTTACAGTTGATTTTAATAGAAGGGAAAAGCTGAAATATAGCAGTGAATTAAGAGTCTTTAAATATTAAAACTTTAGAAGCTTCTGGGCTATAGAGGATGATGAAATGGGGCTGTACTTGATCCAGAAGCAAACAGAAACTGCCTTTGCAGTAGAAATTAACTGGCAGTAGGGGAAAACAAATCTGAATAGTGAACATACTGTAACAGATTGAGATGTTGTTCTGTAATCTGGATCATGTTTCTGAACTTCCATCTCATTTACTTTAATGTGAATTGGACCTTCTCAATGGTGATGGATAGCATTAATTTTCATAGCTGAAAATTAATGAAAATAAACCTCTTCACCATTTAACAGTTTTCAGAAAAAGGTGTGCTTACAGTCTGTCTGCTGTTGCAGTAACTTGTCATGCTGAAGTTAATTAGAAATCAAAATTTTCAGACTCTGTTCATCATACCCCGAAAATTGTGTGGAAGCTGGGTCTAGTTAATCAATCATGTAGATGCATTTTCTAATTCTTGCCAGAGTTTCACTGACTTGCAAAGCTTCAGTCCAAGTTAACAGAAGGGAAGAATCTCTTAAGAAAAAACTCTGGACATATGTATAATTGTATATCGCTCAAACAGTACTATAGGAAATGAAATACCGTTAATGCTGATGGTTCTCCTGCTGCCTCCCTCCCCTTAAGATTATGAAAATCTGTTGGGGCAAGGGTTCTGCACACTTGCCAAGCACTTCAGATCCAAATTGGTTTCTTAAAGAGCGAAAAACAATAAAATTCTTGATTTAACAGAGTTTATCTCTTTTGTTTTCCTTCCGTTTATGCAAAAAGAAGATAATACTCCTTTGAGTCAGAACAATACTATGTGGATAACTTACACAGACAGGATAAATGGAACAGAAGCCTGTAATCTGATGCATGGGAGAACAAACTATTAGTTTTTTATAAATGTTTATTTGAGTCCCTGTTGCTGCTATTTTCAATTTACTCTTTCCTGAGCAGGGATTACAGGGAATGAGAAGTAAACAGAATCCTGTTTTATTTTTTGTCCTCTATTAAAGGAGGGTAACTAGAAATGTAGTGGAAAATTAAACTTTCTTTTCGTGTTGAGTTAAATTGAGCGACAAAGTCAAAATTGAGAAGAGAACTTGCTTAGCAGTGATTTCTCAATGTTAGTGTGGAATGCCATTGCAACATGTTGGCTGGTTGGACTTTGTAGTGTAGATAGCTCAGAGCATGTGTTTGTGTGGTACAAATCACAGAATCACAGAATCACCGGGTTGGAAGAGACCCATCGGATCATCGAGTCCAACCACTCCCACCAAACACTAAACCATGTCCCTCAGGACCTCGTCTACTCGTAACTTAAACACCTCCAGGGAAGGCGAATCAACCACCTCCCTGGGCAGCATATTCCAGTGCCTAATGCCAGGAGTTGGTATCTCCTTGTTCCCTAGATAAAACTGGAAAATTTTGAAGTTAGATATGGATTGACTGCACATTTGAAAGATAAATATAGTAGGGGGCTGAGATTTTTTCTTACTAGTTGTCCTAATGTGAAGTTTATTGCTTTAGTAGCTGCTGGTACAAACTGCTGCTGGCAGATGCTGAATAGCTAGCTAACTAGTCATTGTCCAATTAAATTGTACCATCAGTGTGTAATACTTCTATTTAAATAAATAAAATGTACATGGTATTTGCATACTTTGAAGTATTGTGTGATAATTCAATTCCTAGATGGGGGAAAAAGAACTCTGTCAAATTATGCCAGTGCAACTTTGTTAAAAACTTCAAAATCTCGTCAGTCTAGCAGTGAAGACAGCCCCTACAGTGGTCATACAAGCTAGACCACTTCGTGTGGATCCTGAGCTTGCAGTGTCTGCAGAGCTTGTTCCAAAAGGGTAATAGGAGGCAAGAAGGTTAGAAATTAGAAGACTGCCACTTTCTTCTTCAAATGTACTAGGTCTGCTTTATGTTGTTAGGATAAGCAGTGAACTTTCACTTGTGTAAGATAAGAATAAGGTGAGATAGCCTGTAAAAGGAAAAATGTGTGACTGAAAAAAATGGGCATAACCTTCTGCATATCAAGGGTCAGCATTGGCAAAGCTTGCTTTCTATCTGCTACTACTTAAGGTAGAGCTGAGTGGACATACCTCTTACCCCAAATATGATTAGGGACTTGCACGAGACACTTAATACTAGTAAATCACATGTCAGAACACCTCTGTCAAAAAAATTGTCCTCTTGAGAACTACTGACTTGGAAACATTCTGGCAGCTTTTTCCTTTTTCTAAGTATCAGCCTTTGTACTTAAGCATGGGTTTAGCTACTGACAGAAAAAGAAGAAAGTGGAGAAATTGAGAATACTGTATTTTGAAAACGGGTTTCTGAGCAGTTGTTGATATTGTTGGATAGATGAACTGCTTCTGTGTGTACTTAAATATTTATTTGCAATAATCACAAAAGCACTTATCTTCAGAATTGTCAAATCGCTGGGTTGGAAAAGACCTCTAGGATCATTGAGTCCAACCATTCCTATCAGCCACTAAACCATGTCTCTGAGCACCTTATCCACCCATCTGTTAAACACCTCCAGGGATGGTGACTCAACCACCTCCCCGGGCAGCCTCTGCCAGTGCCCAATGACCCTTACAGTGAAAAATTTTTTCCTAATGTCCAGCCTGAACCTCCCCTGGTAGAGTTTGAGGCCATTCCCCAAATCTTTCAGCCCCCAATGATATTGAAAGCTGTACTCATGCATGTTTAGCACTTGAGAAAAGAACAGGTGCTGTGAAAACATTAACTACTGAATGCAGAGACAATTTACTTCAAAGAATATGGGGATTCAGCTTAAACATAAGGCTAGCACTTTATTCAACTGTGTTCTCATGGCACTGAGATTCTAGGAATATTTCCCTGACATGCATGTGGAGTGTTCTGGCTTACTTGACACAGACGTGCTGAGCTGCAGCTCTGTCTGGTACATATTTTAATCCAGATCAATGGAACGGGTAACACTAATGTCAGTGGAAGCTTTGAGTCAGACTTGGAGAATCCAGTGAACTTGAGAGTAGAAATGACTTGCTGGCTAATCCAGTGTGTAGTTTTATTTGCTTTGATGTGTAAGTGTGTATAATGTTATGCTGAGCCTCCTGTTTTTCTCTAAGGGATCATTCTGTAATTTAATAGTTATATTGGGGAGACTCCCTTACCATTCAGCCTCTGTTAGGTTTATTGTGGCACCACAAGATACACTTTTCTGGTTTATCCATTTTTACTGACACTTTTAACACTTTAATTTTTCACCATGTAGCTCTGCTGTACTATATGTATTTATCATAGAATCACCAAGTTGGAAGAGACCCACCAGATCAAGTTCAACCATTTCCATCAAACACTAAACCATGTCCCTCAGGACCTCATCTACCCGTGCCTTAAACACCTCCAGGGAAGGTGAATCAACCACCTCCCTGGGCAACCTGTTCCAATGCCCAGTGACCTTTCTGTGAAAAACTTCCTCCTGATGTCTAGCCTAAATCACCCCTGGCAGAGCTTGAGGCCATTCCCTCTTGTCCTGTACCCTCTCACTTGGGAGAAGAGGCCTCCCCTCATGTAGTTGTAGAGAGTAATGAG
>WAAB01012156.1:82712-106978 GCA_013389865.1 Piaya cayana
AGCCAGCCTCCAGTCCAGTGGAACTTCCACAGTCTTCCAGGACTGTTGGAAGATAATGGAAAGGGGTTTGGCCAGCACATCCGCCAGCTCCCTCAATACCCTTGGGTGAATCTCGTCTGGCCCCATAGACTTGTGGGTGTCCAGTTGGGCAAGCAAGGCTCTGACCACCTCCTTTTGGACCCTGGGAGCCTCATTTTGCTCCTCTAGTTCCAGGGTTTGTACACAGAAGGAACAGTTTTCTTTGCGATTAAAGACTGAGGCAAAGAAGGCATTAAGTACTTAAGCCTTTTCCTCATCCCCTGTCACTGTTGTCCCTTCTGTGTCCAGTAGGGACTGTATGGTCTCTCTAGTTCTCCTTTTATTATTTATATATTTATAGAAAGATTTTTTGTTATCTTTCACAGCCTTAGCCCCTCTGATTTTTTTATCTACACAACCTCACTTCCCTCCTGTAGTCAACCCAAGAGGCCTGTCCCCTCTTCCAGAGCCCATAAATGTTCCTCTTCTTGTTAATGTCACTCAAGACCTCTCAGTTCAACCAAGCTGTTTTTAAACCTTGCTGGCTTTTTTCCGGAACACAGGGATGGCTTTCTCCTGAGGTGCTAGGATCTCTTATTTGACTGCTTCTTAGTCTTGTGTTGGACTAAGGCTGTTTATTTCAATGTCAGACTCCTGCATTTTGCTTAAACGTTTCTGTCCATTTAGGTGTCCTTAAAAGACATAGATACCAGCATCAAGCTTATCTACTGAGCTTCAGTGTTCTGTAATTCACTTATGAAATACTGCACTTTACAAAATACTGCCAAGCAGAACTTGATCCTGAAAACATGCTGCTTCTTGCAAGTGACAGTGTAAGACAAATGATCCTTCTTTTTGCTGTGTGTTATGTTGCATTTTTCTACTAACTGAAGAAAAGGTACCTAGGCTAAGTTTCCTTTGTACACAGAAAGGAATTGAACAGAATGGTTGTCAATGTCAAGTCCTGTGAGGCAATCTGTCTTAGACTTGTTTATCTGGGATTAGAAATCCTGGCTTAAAGTACTGAGTGGTTCAGCTCTTGTAGGGGTTGTCTGTACTTTGATTATTTTTCCGCGTAACCTTAAAAAATGCCAACTTAAAATAACGAACTGTAGTCATTAATTTTAATCAACCATATGGCAGGCTTCTTAAAGTATAGTGTCTTTGCTTTTGTCTGTACCATAAGCCATGTGAAATTTGTGGCAAAGCTGAAGTTCAAGAAGGCTAAACAGCCCTTAGGTCTTAAAATATTGTAATCTTTTTGAGACGTCCACCTGTACTGTGCACATTGGCAACTGAGAGCATGTTTAAGACCTCAGCTGAGACCTGAGAGACCTGCAACTGGTTTCATGTTACCACTTAAGGAGTTGTTTTCATTTGATGATAATGCATAGCCCAAGCAGGAATAAAGTGTCTGCTTTTTCTTGTTAAAATGAAGCCTTGTTCCATACATCAGAAGGGATCTGCGAGGTAGATACTGAGGAAGTAAAAAGCATGGGTCTTGGCAAAGCTTTCTTTTGATGTCAGGCTCTGCTGTTTTGGAAAGAATCAAAATGAGAATTTATTTACCAGCTTTGTTCCATGACACTACAGTTTCACTGAATACTGTTCTAATATTTATTTGTAAAAGATGTTCTGAAATCTGATGTGCTAATTCCTACTGGGATAGTTTAGCCTTTCCTTCACTAGTGAAAGGCAGGAGTTTTGTGAGGTTTTTAAAAATTTATTTGTACATATGTTTTCTTCTAATACTTTTGCATTCCTGGGACCAGTAAATACTGATTTTTTTTAAATTAAAAATTTATGTTTGAAATGCTGCACTTGAGGAATAATCACAAAGACAGGGGTTGTGCAGCTATATGACTGGTTTGATAGACAGGATGTTCTTCTGAATATTCTCCTGGCTTTGGAAAGACATTGTTTGCATGCTGAGGAATCATTGGGAAATTTTTCCGTTGTCAAATTTTGTTTTTTATAAGATGTCTAGAGGCATCAGTATTGCCAAAGAAATTTCACTGGGATTGCAGAATGTACAAGTTGGATCAATACTTTGTCCCAGTTGTGTTTCTGGCAATACTTCATGTACCAAGTACAACATTTTCAGTCATGTACAACATACTAATCTAGTCATGATGAAAATGCATTCAAATTTTGTAATCTTCATCTTGGAACAAGGCTTTCTTAGTGTTGCACTGAGTTAATACATTCTTAAACCCAAGAACGCCAAAAGTCAACAAGACCTTTAAAATGGCAAAGGAATTCCAACATAAACTTAGAAAATTGTGTTTATTCCTTCACTCACTTATTAGCTTTCTGAGTTACTTCAGCTGGAAATAAGTTGCCTTCAGGAAACCTTATAGACAACAAGAATAGCCCCAAAGTCAGTGGATGAAATATTCGCATAGGAGTCAGTAATTCCTTATTCTGTATCTTCTGTATTATAGAACAGCACACTTTGCTTTTGTGGCTCAGATAGAGCTTTTGTCTGAAAAACAGAGATTTTCAAAATGGTTATTGTATTGGATTTCATGGTGGATGTTTGCCCAGAGGTTTTAACCAGTGAAGAGTTTAAGAGTGGAGAAGGGGGTGTCTAACTGAAATGTTTTTAATTTTAAACTTCTGAAGGTAATACATTGTCAATACAGTTTTTCTCTTATAGAACTGAATTGAAAAATGTGACACAAGTCACTTTACTCTTTTCAAGACTGATTATTCAGTATTTCTGAAACTGAAAGTTACTGGCAGAAATATAAAATCTATGGAGGAAATTTATGTGGGTTTTTTCTGATCAATTCAGTTTCTTAATGTTAATGTATACAAATTAATTGAGGAAGTTCTGCAGTTTCAGTTGTGTGCAAGGTTGTTTTATTGCTTTGTTTGTGGTATTTGAGTGGTGAATGTTTAACCCAATTATCTTACTGCATATCAAGGTGTCTGAAGAACAGAATTTCCCTGACCTCAGGTTTTCTGCCTGGCTGAGGCACCAAAACAGATACCTGCTAGATATGGTGGAGTTGCAGTCTGGAAAGCCAGAAAACTTTTTATTCAGTTGGCCTTGTTTGTGTATTTCAAACTCCTAAGCAAGGAGTGGTATATTACATAACTAAATTCAGCAGAACCCTAGCTGAGACCAGGCTGATAGCCTGTTGCACAGCTCCACACATAGAACAGAAAAAGTAGTTTAAGTACAGGTTCTTTTGTTCCTCCCCTTAAGGCTTAATTAGCAATATCTTTACAATTTTGTTCTCTCTTCTTGATGAAGAGGTGGGTGCAATTTTTTTTTATGCTTTTGGTACTCTGCTCCTTGCAGAAGTCACCTGTGCAAGGGAGGACCTTGCTGAAGGCAAGACTGTCTGCGTGAACTGTGAAGTCCCTTCAGTCTGGACCTGCCAGAAGCTCTTAGAAGTTAAAGGCAATGTTGACATTTTTAAAATGAGATAGCCAAGTATAAAACAGTTTCTGTGAATGTAAGATGAAGTATCATCTTTTGCAGTTGGCTGGCTAGTGAAATGCATTCCTGCCTTTCTCTCTACCCTACAATGATAGATAATAATGGTCTATATGAATTGGTACATTTAACAAATGTATACGTGGTATGAACATAAATATGACTTGTTGACTACTACCTCTTGATTATGACTGAATGCAGCTGATTGGTTTGGGGTGATGAATGTCTCCTTTCTTCTCACACACATACTGTGAATGTAAGATAAGTAATTTTAAAAAAATGATAATATTTACGATATTCTGGTATTTATAAAGACTGAGGGCACATACTGCTTAAAGGACACTTGATTTCTTGCTTTGAGGATGTGTTCACTTGCTGTTCAAACTTCAGCCAGAAGGCTAGTATTTTCTATCTGATGTGGAGATCAACTTATTTCTACTGTGTGGTGAAGTCTGGCAACAGCTTTGGATGAATGGCACAGACATGAGTGATGGCTGTTGTGACTAGATAGCTTTCTCGAAGGAGAAGCATGGAGGTGTTTGCATTTTACCACTTTGCCTGTATAATAGAAATTAATGTCACTGTAGACTGAGTGTTGCAAAGGAAAAGTAACAAGATGTCTGCTCTCTTCTCTTCCAGACTCTCATTTTACTCTGGCCATTCTTCGTTCTCCATGTACTGCATGCTCTTCCTAGCAGTAAGTATGCTCTCTCCATCTAAATGACAACAAAAAGCCTGTTAGTTACCTAGTACAAAATTGAAATACTTACATGACTGTTTTGCACAGGGGGTGCTGCTTTTGCATTATGCCTGTCTGAGGTAACTGAAGATTTCTCCGTAGTTAAGGGTACACCACTGATACGGGGTACAAGACTAGAATTATGTTGACTATGCCTGAAACCATTTAATATGGTCGTTGACTGGTGTGTCTACTCTAAAATGAACCTGATGGCAGTGGGCTTGCAAAAAGTGCTGTTACTTAAATGTAGCTTTATTGAAAGTATTATAAGCCATATGGAAATGTGTAGCAAGGTGTCTGACTTCATGAAACACTGAAAGCCTATTACACAAACCAAAAAAACCCAAACAACCTAAACTTTAAACCCTGATCAGACATGGGTAGGCCCATAAACACAAAACAGCAGTCATGCTTGGATTTTCATATTCCTTTTAGTTTTCCCCAATATTTTTAGGGGCAGGGAAGGGAGAGTGAGGGAAGCAAGGGGACAGATATATCTATGGAAGTGAATACTAGTGATGAAAACAATTCGCTAACACTTCAGTTGGATCCTAATTATATTTCAGTTCAAATTGCTCAAGTCAGTTGGGGCAAATAATCTTCCCTGCTAGAAGGAGCTTTGCAACACAGAGTTATTTGGTTGTTTACTCTTTGTTAGTTTGTAACACAAGTTATTAAGCAACTTTGTGCAGTTTAACTGTTAATGTAGTTCTAAAATTAAGCTCTGGTCCTGGCATAAATTACTACCATAATACATATGTGCCGGGATCTTCACAGAGCTCAATTCTGATTTGCCTTCTCATCTTGATTGCATTTTTAGCTTTTTTGCTGTCTTTTGGCAGTAGTATAACATCCACAGTGAAAGGACAGATTATCTAAAATAAACTAAAAGCCCTACAAACACAAAGAGAAAGGGGTGGCTCTTTGGTATGACATAGGCCTAAAACTTTCTAAGAAGCTCAGTGTTCAGTTTATATCTATCATTACAGTTTGTCTAAATTGTTTTGGTTCCTCTCCCCTCTTACCTGTTTTTATCTAATGTAACTACAAAGAACTCATGAGAGTATTGTGTCCTGGGCTTGACAAGAATACAGTGCAGTTTCCTTTTTGCCAACAGTTTTCTTAAAAAAATCAGTGTCTTTACTTGGTCATTATGAGTCAGTCTCCAAAATTATATAGAGCCACTTGTGATATGAGTCCAAAACAAAACCACTATTTCCATAGTACAGTGGTGCAGTTACTGCAATATAGCAACCTAACACAGCTTTGCCCTGTTGTGCTCAACCATGCACTTTAACTTGTGTATGTGCTTTTGCTGAGAAGCATGAGAAGGTACTGTCACCTCTCAGGAGCACAAACTCAGACATAAGAGAAAATTTGCTAGTTCTGCAGCAGAGTGTCATTTATAACCTATGCTGACTGGGTTGCAGTCATTTGGCAGGGATCTGGATCTGCCTGAACTTTTACCTGTCACATGTACGTGTAAGGAGAGTCCTGCTTGCTGCAGCCAGGGGAAATGATGTTTGTCAGGAGGCCTTCTCAGCTGGTACAGACTGAGAGAAGGGAGTTGATGTTTTCAAAAGTTGCGTGTGTTCCTTAAAAACTTGTGTGCACCTCAGCAGCCTGCACCACCAGCCTTTGCTGTAATGCTGAAACCATCTGTGGTTGCATACAATGTAATAGAAGATGTGATGAACAGCTTGGGCCAAAGACCTTGTTTATTTAGCATACTAGGACTTGAAAAAAGGCAGCCTTTGACAAGAAGGTAGAGACATTCTTCATTTTGAGGATACTAACTTTGAATGCTTTCTGTAGTTGCCTGTGGTGTGTTTTTGAATCCATGAAAAGGAGCTTATGTGGACAGTGCCTGAGCAGTCAGCTACGAACCTTTCCTGTCCTTTCGTTTTGTGTGTGCCTGAGCTTCACTCTTAGCAACCTTCTGCATGGGGGCAAAGTGGGACAGTAGAGGTCAAATCCATCCTCTGTATGCCACGCTGAAATGCTCTAAAGCCAGAGCTAGTGTCAGTTCTGGTACAGCAATGAAACAAAACTTGGTGTGGCTCAGCATGCTGCTACAGAAATTGTCCCTGTATTCACTCAATCTTGTAGTAACTGCAAGATGACATGTCTTTACTTAGTTCCCTGAAGCTAGAAGGCTACAAATGTCATGTTAAGAGTTGAAATATAAGTGTTTTATTGGAGATGTTTTAGTTTATTAGTCATTGAACTTGTGAGTAATGAGAACTCTGGCTGGAGGAGAAGGTATTTTTCATCTATTCCTTCACCCTATTTTCTTGTCTTGTCCCTAGCTGAGCTATAACCTGGTACACCAAAGAGGCTTTCTGGAGATGAGATTTTTAATTTCTTCTGCCCTGTAATAAGATTATTCATCCAGACACCATTGAGAGAACTTAATAGTACCTTCTGAAGAAGGTTAATGGCTCCTCTGCAAGATGTTTTTATTTTGTTGGTTAACATGGCATCACTGCTTACCAACTTTTGTATTGAATGTGGGCTTTTTATTAAAGAAAAAAATAGTTACTGCAAGAAGGTGAAGAAAACTGCTTTCTAACCCTCCCCTTGCCCATGTGGCAAGGTAGAGTGCTGTGGCACTTGATAACCTGCTCATGAACTGATCTCTGATGGTGGCTTCATCTGTTCTTTAAACACTTTACTCCAGTGTGTACTGAGTCATGAGCAGGACAGAATTGTTAACATGTGGCATTACTCATAGGCAGTATTAATCATAACCAGACACTAGCATGCTGGTTTCTGGAGAGACTGGAGGAGTCTCACTTGTGTGCATACTGCGGAAAATGTACTCTTAAATGTTACTTGCTGAACACGTGTACTATGTCACGTTACATGTTTCAAAAAAGAGGGAATATTTTGGGGGAATGAATACTCTGCCACGGACAGCACAAACACCGCAACTGTGAAATAAGAGAACCCTAAAATGTGTAGCTTAAATAAAACAAAATACTAGGCAAAACAGTGAAATACATCTGCAGTTTTCAGCTATTTGAAGTTATTTAAAGAATTATAAATGTTAAATGTTGCAAAAATTAAGCTGTAGTTTATTGTTGTTCTGTGCACTTGCACATGATAGATTAAAACCAAATATTAGGTAATTAATCAGCATTTTCAAATGTTTTAGATGCTTTAAGCCCTTGGTGACATGAGAAATTCCACAAGTCTCAGTGGGAATGAGTGCTGGCTGTGCAGCTTCACTGGTATTGGGAGGAAAAAAATTGCAATTTTTAGCGTAATCCTGTTCTGCATGTCCCACCTCCTAGTAAGGGCAGTACATGGAAACACCTCATGGCTCAGGATTTGTTCTTCACATGAAGAAATTGGTGACAAAAACCATAAGCTGTAGATGCTGCTGTTTTTTTAAAAAAGTTCATCTGTTATGGATGTTGTAACTTTAAGTGTCTTTGTATTCTGGGGGCTTCATTACCCTGGAAGCAGGGATTTTTTCTAGATGGTCTCATTTTCCTGCTTCAGGAGAAGCAAAAATAAAATGTGTGATTTATTTCAGAAGGAGGGATAGAATCTGAAAAATTTAAGATTCCAAATTAAAAATACATAACTTGAATTTCAAAAGAGATAAAGACACATGAAAGAATATCATGCAACATGAGCTGTTCAAAATAGAATAGTCTAAGCAAGGACTTATCTAGGAATTTGGAGTGTTTCTCCTTTGTTTGCCTTTTGCTTTGTGGGACAGCATTGGAGAACAGAGCTTAATTTTAATTTGGACTCCTTTTTATGGAAAGACACAGTAACCTTTGCTCCCCAGTGTTTGCTTACTACATGTTACCTAGGACAGTCATCTTATGTTCCTTGCCGGAGCAACATTCACCTTGCATGCGTGTGGCGGTCAGGCTTATATAGGTTATCTAAGTAAACTGAATGAGTAATATACTTCCATAATTAAGAGGCTTCATTAAGCTCCTCCTTGCTTGAAGTCTTTTATAGCAAACTCTAGTGGACCTACATTTTGCTGCTGTGTCTGAATTGTCAGTGTGTTCATATGCTAAATCTCTACTTGAGCTGGTCTCGTGCAGCCTACTGTTTGTGTCTGGTGTTAAAACAGAAGTGAGAGCAACATCTACTGCAAGTGGTGGCAGCTGTCACTGAGAAAGGAGGCTCGCTCTTCTACGGAGGAAAAAGAATGCATTCGTTTGGTTTCATAATGTACTTATATAACAAGTTCTAAAAGAATGATAATATTAATGTGTGGGGTTTTAATAACTTTAGAGAATGTTAAATAGTTTATGTAAATTACCTGTTTAAATTAGCAGTACTGTGTATCACTTGTCGTTCTGTGCTGTAGCATAGAGATCACTGCCGCATTTTTAACTCGCTGTTGTGTTGCCATGAACTTGTAACAAAGCCCTTTTGTCTATCTGGATCAGTTTAAAGCCTGGGGTTTTTTTCAGCCTACTTCCAGGTTAGACTTACAGTTTCTTCTAGTTTCTAGCTCATCAGTATGTGGCATGAATGAAATGACAAAAAAAAAAAATCTGTTTTCAGAGTGTCAAGCCATGAAGTTGTGGTGGAGAATGTATTTTGAGATTAATTTGACAGAACTACTGGGTCAGTTTGGATCCAAACAGAGCTGTTATCTCTCAGATACTTTTGCTAACAACTGCACTATGTGGAAACTTGAAGAAGTTTGAGCAATAACAGTATGTGGGAACCCAGTGACCTAATAATAACAGATGCTGGATCCCAAATTGCCTCCATCATCCCTTTCTTGGCATGGAGAATGCAATATCAAGTGTAGTCAAACATCCCCTCCAACAATGTCCGTATGACCACTTCTCCCCTTGAGAGATGCTGCAGTTATGAAGTTTTTTCTTAAACTTTTTTTCTTAAATCCGTGTCTGAAAGCTACTGTAAATTAAAATGTTAAATGCATGCTGTCTTCAGTAGCAAGAATGACCCCACTGCATCTGTTGCAGTTGGCAGAAGTGAGCGTGGCCCTGAGGATCAGGTTCCTGTAATGGATTTGGTCTTGGCTAAAGCTGGTCTGGGCACTTCTCTGCCTGCACCTAACCCAGGATGAAGAACAGACATGTGGAAACACAGCCAAACTGACTTGCTATTCTGGGCAGGGTATCATGTTTGTGTTGCTTAGACCTGGGACGAAAGGGGATGATGAATCTTAGCACAATGTAACATGAGTGGCTCCCAAGCACTCCCACAGTCATTGGGAAAGAACATCTTGTGTGTCCAAGGACATGGGGAATTACAGATGAGAATGGGAGGGCAGCTGGTATTTCAGAGACCTCTTTTACAGGGAGATCATAGGCTAAAACCAAGTGAAAGCAGGGTTTAGGTTGCTTTTTGAACTCATGCTCCTAAATGTGTCAATCAAGCTTTAATTGTTTATTGTGGGATCGGAGGTTGAGTGAATTGCAAGTAAGAGCCTGGAAGCCTTTATTACAGTATTTTACCTATGTCTTTTTGCATGGGAGTATTTCTTTGCTTTCCCAGGTGCTATTGACTAGAGCTACAGAATAGTCCCTAGTGCTTTCCTGCCCACATGAAAGCTGAGGACTGCATAGTTTTCAAAAACTAATGAAAAGACAATTGTTACTGAATTTTTTTTTTGGCTGTAGATGTGGGCAGTGCCAAGCATCATACTTGAAGCAGACAAAAAATAAAGAGTAACTGGTTGTGCTGTGACACTCAATATGGAGGCACTTGTTATGCATTCCTGGAGTTCTCTTAATATCAGTATTTAGAAATTTTAATAATAAGCAAACCAAATTCTCCACAGTTTGCTTGGGAGTTGTGGCTGTCAGTAGTGATGAGATTATAGTGAACTCACACCTGCAGCACTGAGCTGAGAGATATCACTTGAAGTACTAGCAAAGGGTTCTATAACTTTGTAGACAAAACAAAAATGCTTACTCCAAGTAGAAAGAACACGTTTAGTTTTTTCTCATAGAAAAGAGCCGAATGTTAGTGTTGGTAATGGCATAAAATGTTTTTGTTTATCCTGCTTTATGGTAAAATGATGTCAATAAGCAATTATTTCTGCAGTGTACAGCCAAGTTGAGGCTACAGGCATAAAACCAAAAAAAAAAAAATCACTTACCCAGTGGGAAATGTCTGTACAGAATAGATTGTTTGTAGTTTTGATGTTGAATTGGGAATTGGGCTATTACTAGTGATAGATGGGATTTTTTTCCCCATTGCAAAGTAGGCAGCTCTCTTAAAGAGGTCAGACTTGTGCATATTCTACCTTTTCTCCCTAATCTGGTCAGTCTTTCCGCCCCTGCTTAATTCAGCTGTCCAGTGATGAAATCCCTGTACCAGCTCACCACAGGGCTGTTCCAACATCAGAGCCGGCACAGGGGAGTCAGGAGGCATACACGGTTAGAGTAAAAAGGCTGTCTTGACCAACAGCCTTGATATACCTCCACCTTGAAGCAGCTGCAGGCCTACATCTTTTGCTTTCATTTCGGGAGGAAAAATTAACCTTTTCCTTTTTCTGCCCAACCAAAATAAAGAACAAATAATATTGCAGGTATACCAAGAACCATAAATACGTATTTGTTAAGAAAAGGAGAAGGTACCATTAAAAAGACAGAATAAATTTTGAAATTTAAGTTGCTTTTTTCCTTCCTTTTAAGAGCTTAAGCTCATCGGACTGATGAATGCTACTTCATCTCTGTAGTGCTTTTATTATGTAGTACAGTTTTCTGTTTGGATGTGAGCCTGTTGTGTTTAAAATGCTATGGAATAGGCATTATCAATAGAAACATCAAACTTTATATGAAACAAAATGTTCATTTCTGGTTTGCAGGCAGTGTCTTATTTGATGCTTAGACATCTGTTTATTCATTAATACAATGCTTACATGTAACAAACAAGCTGCTGCATTTGTATATAATATTTAAACACAAGATTTTATATGACAGATTATTTCTAAACACACCTTCTGGTTCTTGGCTATAGTTTTGTGCTCAGAATTGCAATTTTTAGATTTGTTACACTTCCTTGAATTCCAGAGTTTGTGCAAGCTGAAATAAGATTACTAGCTTTTATGCTATTTAAATAATAGCTTTTATACAAAGGAATCTCAGAAGCTTCCTGTAACATGCAGAAAGGGAAGAGGTATTTTGCAAGTCTTTGCAGAAGTAGGAAGCTTGGAAGATCTCTGATGGAGGATTTTTTCTCCCATGTTTCGTAGTGTAAGCAGGATAGAGGTGTCTTGGACTGTAATGCTGTCCAAGGGAGATGGCAGATCTTCCATCTATCTGTTCATGTTCTCTTACTTCATAGCATTATGCAAGAATCCAGGATGAATGTTTCCATTCTTTCATTCTGTTAGAGAATCTTGTTTGTATAACTGCTTCTGTAGAAAATACTCAGGTGCAAACTGTGTCTTGTAGAATTGTGTAGTGCTGTGGTTACTGGAGTCTTCTCTTATCACAGAAAGTCAATGATGCTCATTTACGGATGGAGTTGAAGGGAGGATAGTTTGGTGCTCTGCACATCTACTCAGTTTCCTAGTGGATGACTTGAGTCTTAGGAGCTGGTGGATTGTGTCCTGTAGAGTTGTTCTTGGGATGTCCACAGAAATGGAATTCTTGTATCTTGTAAGTCTGCATGAATTCTCAGCCTTTATTCCTAACCCCAGGTCTCCTGGAGAATTTTGCCCTATCTTTTATATTGTTTACACTAAAGCTGTTTTTCCAGAAGACACTCATACACCGGTGCTTCCTGTGCTTTCCCTTCTTCCTTCCACCCCTGCCTCATTAACAAAATTATCAAAACATAGTACCTCCACATCCCATCCCTCCACCCCAGAAATCCCAAAGCCAACCACATACATGTGTGTGCAGTCTTGAAATGTCTTACGCATTACTATTTTGGAGCTTCTTGGCTGGGAGAAAATTCATATGGTAGAGTTCCACAGCACTGATTACTGTTTGTGGATCCTGAGACTTTTTGGTTTAGCAGATGTACTTTGAAGTATAAGCTTTTCTAACTCTAGTCAGTAATGGATCCAAATACTAGTTGGAGTTGGAAGGGACCTTAAAGATCATCTAATTCCAGCCCTCCTGCTAGGGGCAGGGACACTTTATTCTAGATCAGGTTGCTCGAAGACCCATCTGACCTGGCCTTGAACATCTCCAGGGATGGGGCACCCACAACTTCTCTGGACAGCCTGTTCTAGTGCCTCACCACCCTCACAGTAAAAAATGTCTTCCTAATATCTAATCTAAATCTCCCCTCTCAGTTTAAAACTATTTACCCCATCCTGTTACTGCATCTTTATTCAGACCAAAGCAGTAGTGTGCTAGGGCTTTTTCTTAACGTGCAGGCAGGTATCATGAAACTAAAAGTAGGCATGACTGGTGGTAAATGCTAAGCAAAATAAAGTAAATGCCATTTACTTGCTTTGTCTTCAAACTTGTATTGACTACTATGGTCTCTCAAAGTAGGGCTTATTTTATAAGCAGAAAACTTAATTTCTGCACCTCTTTTCCTTCAGAACTGTTACTACCTGCACTCAGACAAATTCAGAGGTGTTCTTCCTCATGTCAGAGAGGAGTTTTCTCTCTAGAAAAATGACATTCTCTGTTTTGCTATTAAGTTCACAATGTTACGAGTATATTAGGATCGAGAAGACATAAATAAGAGGGGAAAATAGGTACCATAGGTATCCTTTTGACTTCCTTTCTTGATGAAGATGGAAGTGCAGGAGAATTTCTGATACCTTATTAGGCAAAACATCTTGCAGTACAGAATTTGTGTAATAGGATTTGGAAAAAAAGCTGAGAATGTATTGAATGAAAAATGCTGAGGAGTTTTACGTATTGGAAATAAACATCTGAAATATGACCTTGGTTAGTGGTGTGAGTAGATTTTGGTAGATATAAAAACTTTGTGCCCTTAAGGTAGGGATGTGGTATTATCTGTTAGGAAATTTTCTTTTGAAGCTGCATGGTTACACCTCCAAAAGACCATCTAGGAAGTAAGTCACTGTACTTTAAAATTAGGTAGGCAGGCATGTGTGTTAATACCGCTTCGGTGGAAGAGCAAATACTTGAAGGCTATGCTAGAAAGATTACAAGTGGCAAATCTTCAATTGCAGAGACCCTTCCATTCATGTCTGTGGCTTCTTGTAAAAAGCCACAAAGTGGCTGTAAGTTTCTCTTCATTCCTGTGTATATTTTTAGAAATGAAGTATTAGACCATAGATTAAGGAGAAACTTGTGTTCAGTATGTGTATAATGTAGGGAGCATATTTTCATTATAAAGTAAGACTTAGCTAGTAGGGAAGAAAGTTGGAGATTATTTAATCTCATTACAAAGATATTTCTATGAAATCTATTTGTGTGCTTTCAAAAGTATAATCATGGGAAACGGCAGGACTGAGGAGTGAAGAGAAACAGATCATAGCTGAATGTTACTACTGAATCATGAGACAGATGCCCAGAAACAGGATATCACGGAAGCTGGCATGGTGAAATAGCTGTCACTCATGGGAACACACGACCAGAACAGCTCTGGATGCTCCTGCTCTATGGGTAAACTAATAAATTAATTTCTCAGCAACAACTGAAATGCTGGTAAGGGGCATTATAGTAGTATTAACCAGATAGCGTTTCTGGAAGTTCCTGCTGCTTCTGTGGAATACAAGTTTTAGTTGTAAAGCTTTTTTTCTCTCTAGCAAAGAACCTTGAGTGGGCAGACAGGCAGGGATTTGCCTCTGTTTTCTTTCTTTAAGCCTGTGCTTGTAAATTACTTCAAAGAGAAGCAAAGAACCTGAGGCATACTGTGCATATTGGCAGGGGTTCTGCAAACAGTCCCAAGCTATTTCCCTCTGTTAGTCAACAGGGTCAAAACAGTAGGAAGTGTTAATGCAGTCAAACACCAGGCATCTTATAATGCTGTATAAGGACTAATACCATATAAAGGACTCTTGGGCTTACTTTTGGCATCAGCCTTTGTTTGTATTTAATGAAATTTTAAAGCAAAAGCTCCTTCCTCTCTTTGGTGTCTTTATTTTGCTACACAGTCCTACTGGCCTGTTTCAAGCCAGACATGTTGCTGTTGTCTTTCTAAAAGTGAGTCATGGTAGTAGGAAAAAATCTTTGTGGGGGAGCATTACTGCCTGAGCTATTAAAAACAATGTCAGTTTGAAGTTACCTGCTTAAAAATAACATGGAATTTGACATTTTAGCAGCTGGCTGATAAGCAATTATTCTCAGCTGAGCAGAAAAATAATAGAAAAAACAGCTGTAACCAGAACAGCTGCTAGTTCTGAAATTAAACACACCAGTGATGAGACACTATGATGAGACACTGTGATATGATTTCTCACACCTGGTTTTTGAATAATATAAGTCTGTCTGTGGCTAGAATGCGCAAGAGAGGCTTTGGGCATTTCCTGTACAGCAACTCTGGAGCTAGTGGTGTGAAGAAGCACCTAGAATTGATGAAACCTGTAGCCACCTGCATGTGCTCTGCAGGTGACAAAGCAGTTCCAGATCTTCTCTATGACTCGAGATCTTTAAGTATGAAATGATGTCTTCATGTAGGTGGTAAACCCAAGTTTCTTCTTGTTCTGTTTGTCAAGCAGAAAGTGTATTTGAATGCATGCTGTTAGGGAGGTTCAAATACTGTTATTGGTCTTTTGGTGTTGTGGGCCAGCATCTTTCCAAGTTTGGTTTTTGTGAGGCTTGCCTTATTTTCTTCCTCTGTTCAAATAAACTCGGCTTCCTACCTATCTGCAGTTGTATAACCCTTTTTCTTTCTAAGACGACTCTACATCTTTGCCAACTACCAGATACGCTTACATGGAAAGAACTTTTTTACAGTGAAGTATTTTTAGCTGTCTTAAGCAGAATTCAGTGGGAATAGGGGAAGAGGAAAGAACAGCCAGTATCAAACTACCTGCCAGCTCTTTTTGGGCTACCAGCATGTGTTCCTTGGACCTACTCTGCTCCATTTGGCACTCGGGTCCTGTTCTGGTCGACTGTCAGTGAATCCAGATTAATACAAGACCTTTAAAACACCTTGTGTTAAAAGATCTGTGTGACAGCTGATTTCTGAAGTGGCTAAACAATATTTTCCCTTGTGGTGAAATTAAGATCCACAGAAATATGCAGTGCCCACCACTTGAAGAGAGGGGGGAGGGGAGGAAGGGAGGCAGGGGGAAGGGGAAGGAGGGGTAGAAGGGAATATTTTCTAGTTAGGCTTAGCTGTAGCTTCTTCAGAGTTGGAATTGACCTTGATGTTGCTATTAAAGAACACCAGTTATGGATAGGGTTGATCTTTCTGATGCTCCATTTATAGCTGAAAAAGTCAGCATGCCATAATTATGATGCAAGTTACTCAGAGAAACCAACCAAACATTCCCCAAGTGTTTAACTTTGGAAAGTAGCACCTTTGCCTCTACAGTGCATGCTCTATGCCTGTATTTACATTGTAAATGTAGTGCTTCTAAAAGGTAGCCATGGCTTTTGAAGTTGGCAGTGGAAGGACTTACCAGAAGTGTAGTGTGCTGTCTTAGTGCCTGAAACCTATGTTTTAGTTAGCTTCTAAGATTTCAAGACTGTCAATTAAGGTTTTGTACTCCACCTGAAGTTCCTAGATGGTACTGAAAAGATATACTTGAAATGTTATATTTAACTTCCTACTCTATTGTTCTTCTCCGTAAGTATGGAGACTTTTTTGGTGACAGGATCAAGTTCCAGAATAAATTCAGTTATGTTTACATGATGGGTTTGGAGAAAATCCTCTTACAGCTGAAGAGGTGTTAATCCTAGACAGAGCAGAGGAGAGAGGAGACAAAAACAAGGTTTTGGATTAGATGGGAAAATAAGAGTTAAATACTGTGAAACTGAGATAAGAAATCAGAAGTATGGATATACACATCAGAAAGAGAGCTGGGGGGAGAAAAAAGCATGGGAACTGCACATATCCACTTGTTTACCAGAGTGGTAACATGGTTAATAAGCAGCTAATAAGGATTTAGGGACAGGTGAAGCTCAGTGAAATACATCAGTGACAGTTGAGGGATGAGATCACAGATGTTACCAGCCATTATATCAAGTTTATTCTGGTGCTCAACTACAGCTGGTGTATTATGCCAGAAGTTTATAATGCTAAAAAGTGACCGGAATTGAGAATAAAGTTAAAAACTTCTCAGCACTTTGTACACTAGACTGTAGTAAAAATGTTAATGGTCTTCCTGCCCAGAGCAAGATGTCTCCATCCACTTCAGAGGACTGAATATTGGTGGTTGCCAGCTATGTTTTATGTAAGGCTTTTAGTTAATGACAGACTAGAATCCTGTTTTGACTTCCACTGGATTCTTAGTGAGCCTTTTAGTGGCTCTGGTATTACCAGTAACTTTATTCAGGGAACTGTCACTTGTCACACTGGTACAAATACAGCAAGTATCTTTATGTGCAGGCTGTGCAATTTTATATAATTGTGTGAAGACCAACATTGATTATCAAACTCTGCCTTAGCATCTTCTGAGAGTATAGCACATGGAACATTTGTGGACATTGTATCCCTGAACATGGATTTCAAGTCATCTCTTTGAACAGACCCAAGGCAATTTTAAATGATTGCTGCATGTTTACTGCACTTTTATAATGATTTTTCTTTTCCTTTTAGCTTTACCTTCAGGCCAGAATGAAAGGAGACTGGGCAAGACTTGTACGTCCTACTCTACAGTTTGGTCTCATTGCTGCGTCTATCTATGTGGGTCTCTCACGTGTTTCTGACTACAAGCATCACTGGAGTGATGTTTTAACAGGACTCATTCAGGGAGCTGCGGTAGCTGTGCTCATTGTAAGTAACTTGAGGGGTGCGGAGGGGGTACATGCTCACAGTGTGTGGCACCTTGGAATTGCAGGCTCTGCTCAGGGGAAAGCAGACCTGTCTTCCTACTGCTCTGAAAATTGCTGGAGAAGGTGAAACAACCCCTGGAAGTGGGTGTAGCAACAGCACTTCAGGGAGTGAGGCAGACTCTGGGCCAATGATGAGATAAGTGGCTGTTTTAGCTATTAGCCTGCATTAAATTATCCCTGCCCAAGACCTTTTCTAGTAACAGAGATAGAAACAGTCGACTGCAGAACTGTGGGGCTTCAAATATACCCCTTCTGCTCCTAGCCAAATACTAACTCTCAAGTACAATAGCAGAGACAGACTCTGTGTAAGGTCAGCAAAGCAAAACAAGACCTTTAAGGATGAAGACAGCATTAGAAGTATATGCCTCTGCCAGTTTATACAGCCTGTTTCTTTTCAGTCTGATGGGAAACTAAAACTTTTGCCATTTCTTGCGTGCATTTGGATTGTTAAAAGGGTGTTTACAACCAGCTGGTAGAGCTTAGCTGTACTGATGAGTGAAAAGCTCTCAAGGAACAGAATCATTTAAATTTGGACCTGCAGGCCAGGCTGACTGAGTGGCAGCAGCTGTGCTGGCTGCAAGTGAAGTGACATGGTTGATTCATCTATGGGAGGGGACAGATCAGAGAGAGTTCTCAGACTTGAGCTGACTAAGGTTATAACTGCAGAATTCAATTACCAAGAACTGAGACTCACCTGAAGAACCACCTCCAAGATAATGCTCTCTCAGCTGAAAACCAGAAGGTTATGGTTCATTTCAAGACAAAGCTTTGTTTTGATGACTGATTGCAACAAGCAAATCTTGGAGCTGCTCTGGGAACCTTCCATCCTGCATTAGCTGTTATTAAATGGCTGCACTTACTAAAACGTATTCATACCCTTCATTTTTGTATGACCTCATTTTCCAAGAAAAGGAGTACAGGGAACGAGGAACATCAGGGAGTGAAGAGCTGAAGGCACTTTAAATAGGAGAAAACAATTATTGAAGGGTGTTTGAGAGGGTGTCTTTAGAGTTCACCTCAGCAGAAATCTGAGGTAAGAGCATGCTGGGCAGCACCTGCAAACGGAGCACTCTGACCGAATCCAGCATTCAGTGAAAGCTGAAACTCCCCTGCTGTGCAGCTGAAGCAGTGCACTGCGTCCCAACCGGCCCTCAGCGTGGAAGACGGTTTCTTCTGCTGCCCTAAACTACATTTAGCAGTTCTGAGGTTTGCAGTGGGAGGGGAAGAAGGGATGTAGGAAGGGAAGGGATGATGAGAGGTGGTTTCTCATGTACAGCAGACACAGCACTGTACCAACTACATCTACTAGTATGACTTGGGGAAGCGGGCAGAGAGCAAGCTGTAAAATTGGATCAAGGCATGTATCTGGTAGGCTGTAGCTGTGAAGGGAGGTGGTATGTTCAAAGGAATGCAGGAAAGGACACCATAGATAGATGTGGCCTTACAGCTGCGGAGCTGTGGATAAGACACAGGTATTATATTATGGAGGGAGAACTATTGTGAGCAGTGAATCCAAGGATGTGAATCCAAGTTTGGATTAACCAGTTTTTAAAGAAATGCAAGTGAGAGTGACAATGCAGAGAAAAACAGTCACTAACTTCTGAACTCTTCCTCAGCTAAAGCAAAACCTCTCCTTTCCTATTCTAAATAAATTACAGAATAAATATAACCATACATGCAATGTGGGCCCTCAGCAAGCACATCTTGCCCCTTCATTTAGAGTAGTTCAAAACTATGGCTATGATAATGAAGCAGTGCCATATAGGGAAGTTGGAGCTGTCACTCAGCACGTAAGCCTTTAATTTGACTTAAACCATCTGTGGGCAAGTGGTCACTGGGGCTGTGTGTGTCATAGCTAGCGAAAAAGATATCAGAAGACAGGATTTTGAGACTTCCTAGTACATTTCTAATGTTAAATTTTAAGTTCTTTATTAGTTTTGATAGTGTAGTTTACCTTCTCCAAAATAATTTACTCAGTGTTTCAAAGATGTACGTGTGTAGAAACCTAACACCTATTTGTTTGTTTAGGTTGTGTACGTGTCTGACTTCTTCAAAGAGAGAGTATGCACATTTCAACCAAAAGAAGATTCCCATACAACCCTACATGAGACTCCAACAAATGGAAATCACTTTGGCAGCAATCACCAACCATGAAGAATTTCCCACCTCACCCGTCTTATGCTCTGAAAGGAAAACAATTTTACAAGTCTAATTATGTAATATAAGTTAATGCCTTTATGGGACTGCTGCTGCTGCTCTTGGATGCTCACTTTACCTGTATATAGTAACATCTACCACAGTTATTGTATATCTAAACCTTAAATTTCTGTTGGTTCAAGCTCTTGCTTAAAAGAAACAGGCTATTTGAATTGTAAATTTTTATTGAAAACATGGTAATGGCTATATTACATACACTGCTGTTTGTACATGCCTTGTTGAAACAACTGTGGTTTAAGTACACACCATTAAAAATAATGAAATGAGATGGAAGTAGCATGTGAAGCTGATGAACTTGTTCCATAATGTGAATCTACTACTCTTTTTTTTGATGATATCTTCTGTTACAGGTAAAGGCTTGCAGCGAACACAATATCTCTCTTGATTTTTGTAATCCCTATTAAAAAGGAAAGCTGTATTAGTGTCTAGCAGTCATAACTAACACAGTCTTTTAAGTGTAACTACAGGCATCTAATACTTAGCAGTAGAGAAATGAAAGACATTACTACAAACATGGTCAGTTAGCATGCACCAAAACACTACATCTTTTAAGTCAAACTTTAGAAGAGATATTCTGTAGGAAGAGATCGAAGATGCGGTTTACCATGATGTCATGAACAGACACATTACCTCATCATTCACCCACACCCTGCCCTCCATCCCCCAAGTGTCCTTTCACATGCTTTCTAGAATTACTTCTTATACTGTAGAAGTGAAATACATACCCTCTGCAAACTTATTTTCCAACTCTGTATTTCCAATAGCTTTTGCAGCCTGGCACATCTGCCGAAGTAATTCTTCTAGCCTTCTCATGCAACGAATTATGCTACCTGTATAAAAAGAGTGAGGGAGAACTTTGTATTCCCTGTCCCATCTGGCCACTGAATAATTCAGTTGCAGTAGTTCCTTCTCCAGCCCTATTCCATTTATCTAGAAGATAACGCTAAAACCAACACTATGTCTTAAGCTTGGTTTTTGTTTATCAGTCAATTTTTAATATCAGACACTTCCCTAAAGACATCTCCAAAAGCATGTTCCCTTCTGTTTACACAGCCTCTAATATCTACTCTGAGGACTTTCTGGGCTGTTTAGTAATTCCTATTGGATTTTTCCTTCAAGCACGTAAGGCTTCCCTCAAGAAACATACAGGTTTAGGGGATTCACAGGTTTGCTGCCTCAAGAACCACCACAAAGAGGCTTTTGGGGTGGAGATGTGGGTTATTTTTGTTGACTGCCCTTAGTCTTTAGTTGTCAGGGACAGTGAGCAGTCTACCTTAGCTCTCTGGTGCCACTGAGGAGTCCATGGAACATGCTATCCCTCCCCTGCATGCTTGCAGCAATGCACACAAGCTCAGTCTTGGCACAGTTCCTACACTGCAACCTAACACCCACAGGAGTTACACATTCGTCTCACTTAACTTATGTAAAAGGTTTCATGCAATGACCCTAGTGCTTATGCTCTCCAAGTAGCACAGAAACAGTATATGTGCTGTTTGGTCATTTTCTCCAGCAGCTTCTCAAGTCTACAAACTGCTGCACACACAGTAACTGTCATAGGGTAGATATGGGATGAATGGTTTGAAAGCCCTGCTGAGAAAGACTTGGGGCTGCTGGTGGATGAAAACTTGCACTGTGCACTTGCAGCCCAGAAAGCCAACTTATCATGGGCTGCATCAAAAGGAGCGTGACAAGTAGGTCCAGAGAGGTGACTCTGCCTCTCTGCTCTGCACTCTGCAGCCCCCACCTGTATCAAGCTCCATATTCCTCAGCACAGGAAAGACATCGGCATGTTAGAGCAAAGATGATGAGAGAGATGGAAAACCTCTCAGCAGAGCTAAGGCTGAAAGAGTTGGGGCTGAACAGCCTGGAGAACAGAAGAGCCCCAAGAGATGTCACCACAGACCTTCAGTACTGAAAGGGGGCTTATAAGACTCGTACAGATGTTTTAGCAGGGGCTGTTGCAATAGAACAAGGGGTAATTGTTTTATATTGAAAGAGGGTAGGTTGAGGTTGGGAACAGGTTGCCGAGAGAGGCTGTGGATGCTCTACTCCTGGAGCCATTTGAGGGCAGCTGGACAATTCTTGAGCAAATCAGATCTAGTTGGAGATGTCCTTATTGCCTGCAGGGGGCTTAGACTAGATGNAAGTAGGTCCAGAGAGGTGACTCTGCCTCTCTGCTCTGCACTCTGCAGCCCCCACCTGTATCAAGCTCCATATTCCTCAGCACAGGAAAGACATCGGCATGTTAGAGCAAAGATGATGAGAGAGATGGAAAACCTCTCAGCAGAGCTAAGGCTGAAAGAGTTGGGGCTGAACAGCCTGGAGAACAGAAGAGCCCCAAGAGATGTCACCACAGACCTTCAGTACTGAAAGGGGGCTTATAAGACTCGTACAGATGTTTTAGCAGGGGCTGTTGCAATAGAACAAGGGGTAATTGTTTTATATTGAAAGAGGGTAGGTTGAGGTTGGGAACAGGTTGCCGAGAGAGGCTGTGGATGCTCTACTCCTGGAGCCATTTGAGGGCAGCTGGACAATTCTTGAGCAAATCAGATCTAGTTGGAGATGTCCTTATTGCCTGCAGGGGGCTTAGACTAGATGACCTAAATTGAATGAAATAGGTGCTCTGGACTAAGCATAATACCTGAAAAAAACCAGTGCATATAAAAATATTCTACAAAGCTGTTGAGGAAGTTATATGTTAATTAAGAAAAGTAAAATAACACTCCTAAAAAACATTCATATGCCCATATTTATAGGCCATGCCAGTTTCTACAGTAAGAATGGTTTGTGTGAGGGCAGCAATCTAAAACCCACTGCAACGACACCAGGTGAAAAAACCCACAGTCTCTACAGGGTACTAAGCCAAAGCAAGAGAAGCGTGGGCAGCTCCCCCACAACAGCCACACTGTGCTGTGGCAGCCCAGGCTCAGCTCCCAAAGATCTTGCACATATCCATTTACAAGGCCAACCCTGACCGCTGTTCCAGGGAGCACTGTAAACAGGCAATGCCACAGGGGTTGCAGGCTACTTCTGTGCATTAAAAAAAATTTTTTTGGAATAAATTATTATTGTCTATGCTTACACAACAAAACAGTTGATATGCAGTTGGTTAATAGGATACTTAGCTCAGTTTACCCTTCTTCCTTACAGCTTTAAAAAGCTTCTCTAATTTGCTTCTTCCCAACAGAAATAAATTTCAGCTTGATGACAACTTATTTTCAATAGCAAATCAACACTGCCCCGCTTTGTGGCAAGCACATTTGCTCTTGGAGCACTTCAGGCTTATGCTACAACCTGAAGACACCATTTATTTAGCAAAACTACAAGCTTTCATGCTGCTAACTGCACCCAAAAGAGGTTTCAGACACCTGACCATCAATACTAACCAAATAGCAGAACACCATCTATATTCAGGCTTCAGAGAGTGGAAGCATTCCATCAACCCAAGTTCCCTGTCTAAAAAAGTTCTTTCAATGTCTGCTAGCCGGATGACAGCACAAACTGAACCAGAGTCTTTCACTCATGAAGAGCTCTAGTCTTTTGAAAAGCACTTTTAATAAGTTGCGGGGTGGGAGATGAAAGACTAGGTTTAAAAACATGATGGCTTCCAATGCATTATCTAATGGACAGTCAATTTTCTGCCTCCTTACTAAACCAGTGCACAGCAGTGAAATTGGGACTCCCTGTAAGAGCAGCAACTCATTACTGCCGATTCTATATTGTTCAAAAGGCAAAGAGGAAAACACACTTCCTTTTAGAGCTTTAACAAGCCATCTTCCTATATCTCATGGTTAACAACCTCTATCAGAATTAAGACAGGAAGCACTGATACCTATAATATAAACTTGTACTTCTGATCAAGATAAGGACGCTGGGTTTTAGTTTGTGTTTTGCTGTTGTTTTGGGGGCTTTTTTATTCTGTTTTTAAGTTCTTTGAAATCACTACAACAACTTAGCTAATCAGGACAAATCCCCCTGGGATTTAGCATCCCTACATTGTATTTAAGGTATGTGTAAACGACAGTGGACATCTGAAGAGCATTCTTTCCTGCTGGACAACACACAGACCATTAAAAGTTATGTGAAGAATCAGGCATCAATCACTGCCACGGCCTGAGCTTCTCAAAATGGCCCCATAAGATCTAACTTTGAGGAAGCTGGCACTGTTGATTAGGACAAAGCTGACCAACTAGCCACAGCCCAAATGTGGTAAATCAAAATATTACTGTCCTGTGTATTCTGAACAGTAAAGTCCCAGTGTAAAAATATAAGCCAGCTACAACTTCTCCTTCTGTGTTCCTCTAACTTGTGTGTGTATGTGTCTAGGACAACTCTGCACCTCAACTGCATAAAGTTGTCCCCAGAGTCAACTGCTTAGAGTAGTCCCGCAGAGAGCTGTCCCTTTCTGTACTCAAGGTATAGAATATATCTTCTACAGCAGATTTAAGGCTCAGACACACTGCAACAGGAGGAATCTGTTCAACACAGAATCAAAGACTGCCAGGATTCCCGTTGCTTGCAGGCAACCTGCTTTAGAAAGTTCCTGGGCCCATGTGCTGGATTACAGAAGTGCATTAATTCTTTTTTCTAAGGGCTCCCATTTGCAACTGTACACACAAACAAGAGAGCAGCATTTAAAACAGTCATTACACACACACCTCTAAGACTGACACACCCACCCTACTGTTCTTCAGAGCTTTCAGTGCAGCTGGTAAATCACAGAATCACCAGGTTGGAAGAGACCCATCGGATCAAGTCCAACCACTCCCACCAAACACTAAACCATGTCTCTCAGGACCTCGTCCACTCATAACTTAAACACCTCCAGGGAAGGCGAATCAACCACCTCCCTGGGCAGCATATTCCAGTGCCTAATGACCCTTTCCATAAAAAACTTCCTCCTAATCTCTAGCCTAAACCTCCCCTGGCGGAGCTTGAGGCCATTCCC
>WAAB01012156.1:107339-172395 GCA_013389865.1 Piaya cayana
AGGGTGCACTCAATGCCTTCATCCAGGTCATTGATGAACACATTGAACAGGGCTGGACCCAGCACTGAGTCCTGGGGGACCCCACTTGTGACTGGCCTCCAGCTGGATTTAACTCCATTTCCCACCACTCTCTGGGCCCGGCCATCCAACCAGTTTTCCACCCAGGAGAGTGTGTGCCTGTCCAGGTCGGAGGCTGACAGTTTCTGTAGCAGAAATGACGAAAACAGGGCTTGCATTCTGGGTTGACCTTCAGATGGATGGTTTGTCTTTTTACAAAGCATCTGGGCTTTGATTTATCCTACTTTTAAAATGATGAAAACTAAGTAAGCTTCCTCAAGGGCGGTTTCTAGTACTCCAATTTCACGAACCAGATTAACCCAGGTTACGTCCAAGGTTTCAAATATCTGCATAGCACTGCTGTGATGAGCCATCCCAACAGGGACTTGGTTACCACCTCTCCCTTCTGCATTATGACAGCAGGAGGAACTTTAAACTTGCCAAATAAATAAAGCTCTCTACTGTAATGAGGAAGGGCCAAGAGCTGTACTACTCACTGACTGGCAAGCATTTGGAACATAGTATTTTTCCCCTTAACTACCAAAGGTAAGTTAACTTTGTTGCAATTTCTGAGTTCTCTACAAAAAAATTTTTAAATGTAAAGATATTCCTTTTAAAAAGTATTCTATAGGCTCTAAAATATCATCAGTGTAACTAGAAATTAACACACACAGTAAACATTTTTTTCCAGATCCAGTTTCAGCCATGTGGATATTTGAATATATCTGAGTTAAAGAATTTTTTAATCTATTATAAGGTTATTCAGAATTACCATTCCATGTTATGGAATTACCATCTCACGCCACCTAATGAAGAACTGATTAACATACCTTCAAAGACATCAGTCATTTTGCAGATGTGAGCAAAGTTAGCTCCATTTGTCCATGTATACACAACATCCATTAGGTTGGGTCTGAAAGAATTTAAGTAATTTTCTTCATCAATTTCCAGTTTTGCTTCTGCTGACACCCTGGCAATTCTTTTTGCACACTCCTTTAAAAGAAAATATTTTATATTTATAATATGCTTAAACAGATAAAGTGTTTAACCAACAGAAAGGCTTGCATACTATTAGGTACTGTGCAGATGTCGTTTCAAATGTGAAATCATTCAGAATCAGAAAGTAAGCCAGTGATTACACTGAGTCTGTCTGCACAAACAACTTACAGCATAGTAAGCAAGCTGATAAAATTTTTAATGGTATTTTCTAAATTAGCATATAGATTTCTTGCAATTACAAGATAACCCTTTAATAGGCACTACAAAACCAGATGCAGTGTCAGCCAGATCCACTGATGATCCAAAATCAAGTCTTCCCCATGCACACATTATACTTCACTCATGCACTTTACTTAGGTTAACATTAACTCCGAGCTCAGACAGAGTTCAAATGGACAGATTACCTGCATCTGCCGAAGTGGTCCAGCCAACTGCTCTGTCAGTTTTGGCATTTCACTGGACTGAAAAAGATGACATTAAATAATCTCATGCAGTTTCATACATTTACTCTACAGATTAAGTGTAAAAATAGAAGTTCTACATGTGCCAGTACCACCCTAGATTATTCCAATGATTTTTCAAACCTGTTACCAACCACTAAAATTTGCAGAATTCTCCAAGTACTTGTTCTTCAAATTAAATCAGAAACCGAAACCTTTCTGTATAGTTTGCCAACAGTAAGAAAAAAACCACCACCTGCTTTCTGAATACTTCCAAAATCCCCTCTATTTAGCTGTTCCATAGTTCTGATCACTTACTATTTTAACTACTACAAGTTTTTTTTCAAAAATATAAAAAGCAAATGCTTTTAATAAATTAAACATTAGTGGTTATGTATAAAAGTATGGCTATTCAAATACAGTAATGTCTTTATGTTCTATCTGTTTAGACTCAAGTACTATCATTGAGTAAACAGCAATATTCCAACTAACCTTGCCATCCTCTCTACTAAAATATAATTCATTTAGAAAGAACCTGAGTGAAACATCTTGCTAGCTATCTACAGTGATATTTCACACAGAAGTCTATTTTACTGTGTTTTCTTGATGATGCTAAAATAGGGGGGGAGGAATAAGGTCATCTAGTGCTAAATGCCCATGCTTTTAACAGCTGTATTTAACAGCTCTTTTCAAATTAAATTCATGTGGTATTGCAATTTTCATCAACAGGTCAAGGATACTGTCCAAATTACATGGGTGTACTGCAGCACTAAAAGATACCCTCACCCTGAAGTGTGAAGCAGATATTGTTAAGACCGTTTTTTTTTTTTTAAAAAAACCCTACATTTAAAATTACACGGATATGTGCATGCATACTCAAATACAAGCACATATCCTGAGAATCTACTCATATTACTTCATTGCATGAGGAGGAAACAGCTGCAGAATCATTACAAGGACTGCAGTTTTATGCAACCTTCAGCATGTCACTCATGAGGAAAGATATTTTAGCACAGAAGCTGCAATGCTTTAAGTAAGTTCAGTCAGAGTTCATATCAAATACATGGGGAAAGGATAAAAAAAAATGCACAATGGCCTGGACTGTTTTGACCAATTTCTGGAACTATAAACTATACTGTTGGTAGACAAGGATGTCTAGAAATCATTAACCAAAATGTAACTCACGTTCTCTTGAAATACAAAACAGCTCAGTAGTGCAGTTGCCTGTTCTGCAGTTAAGTCATTGAAGAGACCATTGAACATCATTTCTGTCAGGAGTAGCTCATCGGCACTAAAAGAAAGACATGGAAGTTTAGGCAGAAAACCTACTGAAACATAATTTTTAAATGAAATGCTGGGAATCATTTTTGTGAAGCAACTGGATATAGATAAGAAACAACAGCTTCTTGATTTTTCTTATAGGAACACCAAATACTAATATTTTAGCTTTTAAAGGGAGATGTCAGTTAGCAAGATTGAGGCAGTATTTTAGAGAAACTAAAAGCTCTTACTGAACTATTAAGCATCTCTCCTGATAGTTCATAAAAGTTGGTATTAACAGTTGCCTTAGTTTTTTTTCACACAGGACATCAAGAAATTGAAAAGAACCAGTGTGCAGCAATTAGGGAAAAAGACTGAAACTGGTTCTGCTGCTGTCCAAAACCAATTTAGCTGGATATTTCCAAGATACTGAAGAAAGAGGAACAAACTTGCTTCCATTTACTTGTAGAATAAAGACTGAATAAGGGAAATACAATTCCTCTTATAGTCAACAGCCCTATGGTGGCAATTAAGCTATATTCCAAACTTGTCAGCAACTTGATAATTGCTGACAATCACCGTTACATGCTTGTTTGAGAATGACACTGTACTGAGTGTCCTGGGAAGTGAAACTGAGACCATCCTCTCATGTAATCTCCAATGTTAAATGAAAACACACGTTACTGCCTAAGCAACATAAGAGAACAATCAGTGTTTTGGTACTTTCACACTGACATTTTAGTTTTAAAATGTATTGTATTTTGTCCTTAAGCTGGTATCTTTACTACTTCAATCACTATATTCTCCTTATGACACAGATCACGCAGTCTCTGAATAATCTTTCTTCTAATTGGCTCAGAACTTTAAAATATAAACACAACATACTAATTTCAGCAAGGACAGTAAAGTCTGTATTCATTACAATAATCACTTTGCACAGAAACCAATTACCTGCTGATTTCACAAGCAACCCGTCCTTTCATCTCAATAACATCTGAGGATGTGGCAAACCCAAGTCTTCTCAAAACACGCTTGCGGCATTTGAGTTCATCCATTTGTAAGACAGTTCTAGCTTTTTTCAGTTCTCGCTTTGCTGCTTTAATATCTATAGCAATCTTAGTGGTCAGAAGGAGAGAAAAAAATACATGTTGCTGTTTTAAAAGATGCAATTGTTTTAAAGACATTGCTTAAGTTAAATAAAGGCCACAAAACATCAGTATACACACATACTCCATACTCATCAACACCAACTCATCGAACTCAACTGAAAGGAAAGTTTAAAACAGTTTTTAAAAAAGAAAAAAGTCAGTTCCATTTCCCAAAGGAAACTCTGGTAAGCTTGGGAAGTTACAACTACTTAACCATAGTAAGGGAAAATACCTAACCAGCCTAGACCAAAAAACCCCAGAAGTATTTGGTGAGACATGAGCACTCATCTTTTTCAGGAGGGCCACAAAAATGATCAAAGGGTTGAACACCTCTCCTATGAAGACAGTTCGACAAAGTTGGGCTTGTTCAGCCTGGAGAAGAGAAGGCTCAAGAGAGACCTTATTGTGCCTTTCAGTAATTAAAGGAGGTTTACTAGAAAGATATGGTCAAACTTTTCAGCATGGCCTGTTGTGATAGGACATGGGGTAAATGGTTTTAAACTAAAGGAGGGTAGACTTAGAGTGGATATAAGGAAGACATTTTTAAGATGATGGTAATAAAACACAGGAACAGGTTCTCAGAGAGGTGGCAGAAGCCCAATCCCTGGGGGCATTCAAGGCCATATTAGATGGGCTCTAAGCAGCCTGATCCAGTTGAAGATGTCCCTCCTCATGGCAGGGGAGTTGGACTAGATGGTCTTTAAAGGTCTCTTCCAGTCCAAAACATTCTATGACCTTCTGAGACCTGTACTATGCTTCAGCTAATCAACTATTCAATCAAATATAGCCCAAAGGCACTATTTCCTGCTACTAGAGCTTGTCCAGAGTCTTATCACAGTCATTGTCAACACACTGGCAGTACAGTGCTGACACTCCTGCAGAACTCTGCTTGGCCCATCAGGTCTTACCACATGCAACTTGCTGTCACCCGTATTGGAACTACCTCACTTCTTTGGGGTGACTCCTGGAGAACCTGTTTTCTGGAGCAGCACGAAAACACAAGAGCACAGCCAGTTTCATTTTAGCAGGGTACAACGCTATACAAAATAAGTGTACTGCTTCCCTGCTTCCAGCTGGGAGTCAGCTCAGGAAGCAGCAGCACAATGGTTCATACAGTATGCTCCCCAAGTCCTATCAATTCAACTTAGCTCTGCACAGGAAGATTAAAAATGACCAGTTTTAACTATCTGTGGAGACCTTACCTACACTGTACTGTGCTATGCCTTCTCAGGGAAAAAAGACTCCAGTAACCTTCTGCTCTCTGATGACCTTTCTTGAAAAGTTTTCTTTCCAGATGTACTTCCTATCTGATATCAATCAAGGGCATACCACCAACTCAACCAGTTTACTAGCAATAGTCAATAATTTCACTGCATTTAAAAAGGATCATTTGGACTTCGCAAACAAAAAGAAAAGCAAGTAAGATAGTGTCGCAGAGTCATAGAATCACCAGGTTGGAGGAGACCCACCAGATCATCGAGTCAAGATAGGAACTATTACTGTCTCTCTCTTCACCTAAATACAGGTACAGTGTCTGATATTATAATTTTACCTGTGCTTTTTTTTCACAAAGTTTGTAAACGGTTTCCAAATTTGGATCATTGTGAAGAGGATGTGAATACATCCTATGCTCAAATGCCTCTACTTTCTGGATTACTTTTTTCAGTCCTTGATCTTTGATGCCCATATCATCAATGGGGTCCAGTAACGGCACTCCATCAGGAAACCGCTTTTGTACTTCCTAAAAAGAAAAAATATATACTTTTTGGTAAGATGAATAACAATAACATAAACTATCCTTTCATAAATCAGTTCACCCAGCTATAGGGAGCCGAAAGACAGTAATGCAAGTTTCTTATGTGATGTTTCAACAGTTTCTGAAATCAGTTTCAAAAAACTGTTGACAAGAAGAAACAACAGACTTGCATCATAGCTTCCAACTCCATTTAAGAACAAAGCTATGTGACAAGCTTTAGACAAATGTCTTTAGAAAAAGTTGCCTTGTGTTCAGGGGTACTTCAACAACCACAGCAGAGCACATACACAGCCCAGGAGAACTTACTTGTATGGATTTTAACACACTTTGCCTATTGTCAATAGGTCTCAGGTCTTTTGGTATGTAAAGTCGGACACTGCTGATAGCTGAGAGAAGATGCACCAATACAGGAACAACCTATAAATGATAATGAAATAACTGACTAATCAGTAAAAAAATTATATTTTTACTATTACTATTCCAAAGCTAAACTTTCCAAAGGAAAAAAAACCTTGTGTACATAAGGACACAGCATTGAGTAAGGTGACATCAGGGAACAGGAAAATGTCAGTAATGAGATTTAGTATTAGTAAACTAGAAAAGTGGTAGTAAGAGTAGTAAAATCTGGAGAGAGGATATAACTGCAAAGTAAACAACTCCCTCTGATATGAAAATGACAATTATCTGTCTTGCCACAGGGTTTCAGACAGAAAACTATAAATCATGCAAATACTTTAATGGAAAAAAAAAGCATTTAGGATGAGATAGCCTTGCAAAGCTGAAGGGTGAGAAAACCAGAAAAGAGTAAAAAACCACTCTATTCCCAGACACAGAAGATACTGCTACAAAAAGTATCTTCCAAAGAGCATTTATTACTCAGCCATTATAAAAACTGTAACTTAATTCTGAAATCTAGTACAATAATGCACACTACCCTAAAAATCCTGCAGGAGTATCTGAGCAAAAAATAGCTCGTAGACAGTTGTTTGTCTGTAGATTTTATACGGTAACAAATTCACTCAAGTATCCTGAAAGTTTTTGAAACTGGGAAGTTTCTTCCTCAATGAAATCAGCAACTGTTTAAGAAAGCTGAGTTGGGTGTACAGTTACTTTCTCTCCCTTAACCCATCAATACCTCTTTTACCACAACTTGCAAATGCTTTGTAAATGGCATTTTTGAGAACATTTATAAGAAATTATTGATATTAAACACGTGTTACAAACCTGCATCTCTCCTTTTTCATCAGGTCTGGCAGGCTTTGCAGCCTCAGTAGCAGAATTTTTCAAACTCTCTTTGCTGCAGTGCAGTAGCACTTCAACTACGTATAATGGGTCCAATTCACCAGAATTTGGCTGTTGAGTACACAGAAAAAACAGGTCCATAGCAGTTATTATATAATACCAGAAAGAATGGAAGGAAAAATCATGATTATATTCATTATTATAGGTATGAAATGATCTACTGCTCTTCACCGAGTATCAGCTCAGTGATGCGGTACATTCTAAAAACTATTGAATTAGGATTGACTGAAAGATCTCTCACATAGAAAAACACACTTGCAAAAATTATCCCTTCCCCACCCTTCCTCATCAATGTAGCCTAAAGTCTAGCTGCAGTTTTAGATGCTTCTGTCTTTTCTTCTAAACACAGCTTTATCAAAGTAAGCAAACACATCTTTATACACCCCTAACACCAGACATTAATCCAGAAAATACAGACAAGCAGTGGTGGTGGCTAAAAACTATTGTTCACAAAGTCATAACCCTTATTTGAAAAAAACTGACATTAGTTATTTGATGGTATAAATATGCACTAATGTTGCTCAAATACACTCCTACTATAAGAAAGTATTTTTATGACTTCGAATAGAACTAAGTTATAGGTCTAACACTGAAGGCAGACACCATCTTTTAAAATACTGTCCGCAAGCTTCTCTGCTTCCAAATACAACAGAGAGGGGAAGAGAACACTCTCTTCAAAATTTCATGTTAACTCAATTCAGTTTTGCTGGGCAGTATTTTTCATTACAAATATACAACGTAGAGTTTTCTTTCAGTGGCTACAAAGCAGGGTAGAACCAGCCAGCATTTCAGAGAGATTCTCAGAAGTACTATGAGAAATTGACATAGTAAACTAAACAGAAAACCAGGGTTATTCTGTTCTACAAGGTAGGTAATTTCTCCAGGAAATGCAATTATTCACTGGGGAAGAAACTGTTCCTCTGAATTCTGTCCTACATTTGCAGAAAGCACTCACAGCAATGTACAAGATCCATGGTGTTGTTCTCTGAATTGGAATGTTAAAATAACATCCTCATGTACCAAATCCAGTCAAAGCCATAGAAATCATAATGTTGACTTGAAAGGAGACTAAACTCATAGCTGCATAAATATGCTACAGAAAGTACTAGAACTGGAGCTGTCTACAAACTTATGGGGGGGAAATCCTATCAGTAATTGTATTGCTATCCTAATGAAGGAGTAAAACTGTCATTAACATTTGCTGTTAATATTACTCTCCATAGGTTTACATATACTAATGTCTTTTAGACAACATTGACCAGATATGACTTAATCTGGAACTGCTTTTTGAATATGTACTGTTTCCTTCAGTGGGTTTCACTAACCAGTGAACAGGAACTGCTACGTTTTTATATGCAAGAGTAAAAAGGGACTAGAAAAGCCTGTAAAACTTTGTTAGTCACAGATCTCGGTCATATCACACTGGAACGATACTTTGGTTCATGCTACATTCACGAGGTTTAAGTATATAATTATGCCTTCCTTTGGCAGAATATTGTATGATTACGTGTATTCCAAGGATTTTAGATCTGCCCTGAAACATCTATTACTTCATGTGTGTGGAAACAAAACAAGACAGCCAGTTGTATCTGCTATATTTGAGGTGCTCAGGGACATGGTTTAGTGGTTGATAGGAATGGTTGGACTCGATGATCCTAAAGATCTTTTCCAACCTAGTGGTTCCACAATTCCCTGATCTGCAAACCAAGGCATACGGCACAGATAGCAAATTCAGATTACTGGATCGATCAGACTCCCTGGAAATTCAGTGACTATGACACAGCACTAAAACCAACGTTTATGTAGTAAACATTATAAACAAACATGAACAGAGAAATATGTAAATTTATGTTTACTAAACAAGGATTATAATAATCTAAATAAGGAAGACCAAATTGCTAATTTAATGTCTAGAATCAGTAACAAAATTTTGATGTCTAGAATCAGGGGTCAGATGACAACATGGACTATAAACAGCACAATTACAAAACTAGCATACTGCTGGCACAATCTAGTGGAAATACAACTTCTTACTCAAAAATATTTGGGGATTTTTATGAATTCCAAAGCAAATAAGTTACTTTGGTGCCTACTTTATTGTAAATTATTTAGCAAGCACCGCTGCTTGAAATAAATTCTTCTGCCTACTGTAATTCAGGATGAAGTGCTATTCACAATCACAACTCTGTGGAACAATGCATCATGAAATTATGCTGGAAGAACATCTAGGTATAATTAACAACTAACATAACTGACAACGACTTGTGCTTTTGCTGTCACATTACAGCGTAAAGAATTACTTACTGAAATCAACAAACACTGTAACATTAAATGTCGATCTTCTTTACATATATTCCTCAATAAAAAAGGGACTTCATTAGAAACTACGATACAGTAGAAAAAAAGTTTACCATTTAAAAAACCCCAGTATATAGACTAAATTCAACATAATTTCTAAAAGCAAATCTGAAGAACTGCTGCAGCTTAGACATGAATGAAAGTTTAAAGATACGGCATAACAGTGATCTATTTCAAGTACTAACTACATATTTCTCCATTACTGTTAAATGTGGTAGTATACATCTGTATCCCAGGAAAAAAGGCATTTAATGAACATATAAAAATGGGTAACTAACAGGTTCTTTAAGTAATTTATTTTGCCTCTGCTCATACAAACAAGTCTTTCCATACTGATTTTAAAAGTTACACTGCTTTAAGGTTGTCCCATAATTTTTAGCACCTATCGTCATTCTTTCCACAGAACTTAGAAGGAAAAATTCAACCCAGCTGCTAGAACAAATTTACGAAAAAAAGTGCTGCTGGAGCCAGAGCCATCTTCTGCAGAACAGACCATAACTTCAAAGCTAACATTCAAACTTACATACAACTGTGAGACAGGCCAGATAGGGAAGGTAAATACATACATGGATAAAAGGTGCACAGACAGAAGAAATGCCTCCAGTGACACAGAGGTAGGCAATTTTACATAGAAGGCTGGGGTAGGGGTGAAACCTGTTCTACTGCTCTTGTGACTCTATGAAAAAAGCAGTCTAGAAGCAAAAGCTTAAGCAGCAGCAGTAGCAGTCCATTTTTCCAACTTGAAAAGAGAAATATGACTTTCAAAAGGAAGATGAAAACCGAAAAGAAGACCTCTTCTAGTAAGTTCTATATGCACACATTTTTCTTATTTCCTCTTTAATTAACACATATTAGAGGAGAACCAAAAGGTGCCACAACAGACAGGCGCCAGCAGAACTTCACAAAGACAACATCTCATTTAGAACTCATAATTAATGCCAATGGTCTCCTGCCAAAATTACAGCAAAAACACCACCCCAAAAAAATACATTTTAAACTTAGGTTTTAATTTAGACCACAGAATAGCCTGTCAAAACATTTCTTAAAGGGAGATCAAAACATCATCTCTGGGTTTATGCAGAGATCAACTATAAAAATGGACCTCTGGAGGAAAAAACATATATGGCTCCTGTTGCATCACTGCCCTCTGTATTTCCTTCCACATTTCCCTGCATCCATTTCTGTTGTTTTGTTGTCTTGGTAATTTCACATCTCAACTCTGAATTCCACCACAATGTCTCGGAGAACAACCAATCTCACATCTCACGCAGTAACTTAGGACTCAAGACACAAACCTCATTTCAAGATAACGCTCTATGCAGTGACAAACATCAGTCTCCCTACCCTCTCAACAACATTACAGCTTCTGTAGATCTGAGAACAGGTAACATCATACCTTTCCCATGAAGGGTTTAGAATGGCGTTGTTAGAGATGTCTCAGAAACAAACTAAACAGTTTGAATAATTTGTAGTGCCAAATGCACTTTTGAACTACATATCCAAGACACAAGCATTTCCTCTATGAATATGCTGAAAACTAAAAAGAAAATCAACCCAGCAGTAACAGCTTTTCCCACCTCCCTTTTTTTTTTTTGCTTTATACTTTCACTCCAGGACTTGAAGGTTTGTAAATATCGGGCAAAAAACATTTTTTTTGCCTTTTAGTACCACAAAAAACCACGAGTTTTATCTTATTTTCAGAAAAAGCAGCAAGGTATATATATTTCTAATGAAGAGAGTGTATATTTTACCTTGACATTAGATTTCTTAGAGAAGTTAACAACCACTCCCCATCCAAAGTCATCACCTTCATTTTTCACCTGGAATATTTACAAGATGTTATAACATAGCCCATGTACAATCACATTCTAGCAAGCATATCTTTCCCTATTTTTGATATATACAACAAGAGTAATGGACTGTTCATTGTCAACACACTGTCAAAACAGCATTTCTTTTACTACATAGCTGAATGTTCAACAAAGAAACATAATGAGAGTCAAAATTCTTTGCTTAGTGTGGTGCATGTAATTTTTCAAGATGTTAAAATGGCAGAGAAAAATGAACTCTGCAAATCTCATGGACAGGTAGAGATTTGAACTAAAAGCAAAACAAAAGAAAAATCAGATTACCTTTACCAGTCTTCCTGGCTGTAGGAAAGGCAAGCAATACTTTGGTTTGTGAATGTATTCTTCAATCTCTTTACCCAGTTTTGCAAGCTGCTGTCGGATTTTATAGTATATGACCACATTTTCTTCATTTGGAATAGCTATTTTGTTGTACTGTCCTTCCAGATTATTCACCCCTGTAGTAAAAAGAAAAATTTCATGCAAATTAGTAATTTCAGAGATTTAGAAATTAATGCTACACTTCCAGATTTACATAACTTGTATTTTGTCAAACACTTTAGCATTCATTTATAATAACCCACTATCTAGAAAGCTAGAAATCTACACGTGTCCATTAAATTCTATTTTCAGAAAATTAAATACTACTACTGCTTTTTTTTTTAATAAAGAAGCTTGAGGAAACAAGTTGCACAGACAACAAAAACTTGTGGTGATTTCTGGAAGATATTCACCACCTACCAGCACTCTCCTACCTCCTCCTGTGAAAAGGAGATTGCTCAAAGACATCTTCTTACCAGGTGTCTTCCAACAAGAGAGGAAGTTGTCAGAAAGTGTTCTTCTACAGCCTAACCTGTTTTAGGCTGTTTTCATCAGTTAGAAATCAATTTTCTTCCTCCAACATTTTTACACCTTATTTAAGCAAATCAGTTTTTATCACAAGCAACATCCTTTGCTTTCTCACATTGGTAATACTGTTTCTACTAACTCACTTTCCTGCGTGATATTCGAATGAATACGAGTGACTCAGAAATCCCATTTCACTGGGAGTTCAGGGACAGCCCAGGGAAGTGCTCCCTGTTTTTAGCTGCTCTCCTTTTAAAGAAAAAAAACCCTAGCACTCCATATCTATTGCAGAATTTCCTCCTTGATCTAAACAAAAACTTCTCCTCTGTGTTTTTAATTGCAGCTGAAATGATTACAAGATTCTAACAACCAGTGTGGTGCTGAAACAAAAAACATCCAAGAAATAAAAAAAGTCTTCTCCAAATTCTCTATTTACACAGTAATGCTGGAATGACAGAATGAAGATGTAGGCATGTCAGCTGGAACAGGCAGGCTCTCAGGAAATACGTAATATTTCATAACTACTGTCTTAAATACTGCACCTGCAAACTAAAAGACTCTCACACACAGTCTCTCTTAGTATTTAATTTCCAGATTAACTGTTCATTCATCAGCGGCAAAGAAGTAGCTGCCTCTCATGTTCTTCAGACTCTTTTGGGTCAAATCTTGGAAGAGGTCTCACTCCCAAACATTGGCTGAGATCTTTGGAAACTGACTTTGGTTCATGAAAACACACTATTTAAAGACCACAGTTCAAAATGTAGTTACTCACTGGAGTGCAAAGTCCTCTCCAAATTTTGCTTTTTATTTTAACTGAACATTTTTTCCTATACCACTCTGAATGCAGCATACCCGAGTTCTTTTCAGAGACCATACAGAGAGATTAAAATGTTTCTTTTATCCAAGTTCTGCATATCAAAAAAGAATAAGACTTTTCTTCTCTGCACCTCTAACAAGCCACAGGAATTTTAAAATTGTTTTTCCTTCTTCCTATTCTACAGTTTAGCAATAGAGCAAACATTCTTGTCTGGCTCAGGAAGGGAAGTTCTCTTCATAGATTGATAGCGTATATCGATACAGGTCCAAAGAACAAGAGGAAATTACTCTTCCTGAAACTATGACTTAACAGCAAATTGCACAGTGGCAACTGTAGGCAGGGAAGACAAGAACTGCACAGGCATAAACTCTTACAAGCACACTGAAGTGTAACCACCCAATCACACAGCAGCATCATCTTTTATACTGATGTCTAAGAGTACAACATACAGTAATACTTACTTTCTACTATTTCAGGAATCGTTCTGTAATGTTGGAACTGATAGAAGGATTTTTCTAACATGTATTCAGGGTTTATTTCTTCTACTCGAAGCAAGTTCAGTACCATGTTGTATGTCAGGTGGAATGCACTGTTTAACGGATCAGCTGAACCCTGAAAAAGATCCAAGAACACTGCCCAGTTAAAAAGAAAAATCATTGCAGCGTATAGAGTATATCAAATCATGATGTAGTGTTTTATATAAGGAACTACTTCGATGGGTAGTATAACTTGTCTTGAATTTTGATTAAGTGCCTCATCATATTCTAAGCAATTTTATTATGCTGAATATCTAACAATATCTATGTCTCATCTTAACTATAGTTATATTACGATATTATAAATTAGATCTGAATGAAATGAAAACTTGACATTAAAAAAAAAACTTATGCGTTTCTTATTGTCTGTTTTGATTCAATTATTTTATCATTAAAAATAAGTTATTTAACTATTTAAAGAAATCTATCATTTTAACACTCTGGAAAAACTTGCTTGGACACCTTTTTCTCTTAAGACTTACTGATCACATTGGTGGTTTGTGAAGTCTGTACAAACACTGGTAGTCTGTGACTTCTTTAATTTTAGTAATACCTCATTAAAAAATAATTTAGCATGGCCAGCAAGATGAGGGAAATGATTCTGCCCCTCTGGAGCACTGCCTCAGCTGGAGTACTGTGTCCAGTTCTGCAATCCCCAACATAAGAACTGCTAGAACAGGTCCAGGGGAGGTCTATGAAGATGATCAGAAAGCTGGAACACTGTGAGGTCAGGCTGAGAGTTGGGGTTGTTCAGCTTGAAGAAGAGAAGGCTGTGAGGAGACCTTATAGCAACCCTCCAGTACCTCAAGGGGGCTACAAGAAAGCTGGGGTGTTACGTTTTACACAGGCATGTAATGACAGGCCAAGTTTACATATGCAAATGCTGAAATTCAGATCAAGTACTCTCCTACATAAAGCTAGATCTAATGGATTTTAAAAGACATTACCAATATATACAAATTTTTCTCTTAATTCTAAATGTATAGTCAAAAATTTGATAATATGTCCATTGATGCACTGATGTCTGTTTCAATCTATTAGTCCTTCACATGTAGGCTATTTAAGAATAATCCCATTTGCTTTATCTGAGATATAGAGCCGTATGAGATTGCCTTACAAACCACAATCCTCCCCACTGCATGATTTTTTCATCTCAGAAAAGAGCTGTTACAGAGAAGCCTTCAGCATACATTTCTACTAAGAAAGTACCAACATGAATGCATGTAAAACACACACCACAGAACAGAAATACCTCTTAAATTAGATCGTGAAGTGCATATTAAAAATAAGACTGTCAGTTCTGCAGTTACCACAAATGGCTTTCTGCTGACAGAAATGTGTCAATAAGGACATCAACAGCTAAGCTGCAGCGTGCAGAGGAAAGCTCAGTTTTCTAAAGATAATACACCTGATACATCAAATGAAGATGAGAGAAATTCTGCCACAGATACCAACCAACGTAAAGTTTTTTCCTTAGATCTGATGAAAGGATTACATACCCAAGTGCTTGTCTATTTTTCCAAATATATCAGTTGTTCTAGGAAAAAGGAATTAGCACTACCTAAAAACCTTGCCTCTCTACAACAGAGAATGCCAGCTAAAAAAAATGCCACAGCATTTGTGCCAGTGTCAGATTGTTTCCTACAGCAACATCCACTTCTTTAGCCAGGCATCAACTAAAGCAGCTAGAATACACCCAACCAGCTGGCTACAGCCACTGGCATATTTACAGACTAGCAAAGATCTGGTAAAACACTGCTGTGATTGCTCCAATCCTACTATGAACCCTTCTTTCCATTCCTGACAATGTTTAAGGCTTTAAGGCATTAACTTTTAGCTGTGTGCTTGCAAGACAGTCAACCACCCAAAAGAATAAAATCCTAAGTGTCACACTTTCTCTTAAATGCTTTCATAAAATCAGAAAACAATGAACTTCATACAACTATAATATATGCACCAAACGTGCCAAGAAAGACCAAACAATTCCTGCAGATTCACGTTAGAGACTTTTTAAAAAAATCAGCATAGTTCAACTGTGAAGGAAGTGATTTAAAAACAAACAAAAAAATCCAGCTATTTCAAAGATTATATAAAGCAGACTTATTAGAAAGGCAGCACTTGAGCCGGTTGCTGATGTGGCATTTTTTATTTTAAACACATGGTCAGCATTTTACAGTTTGAAAATAAGATCATTCTATTAAGATTAAGCAGTTAAAATATTAATACTGTTTTGGCAAAAATTAATTATTCTGTTCCTTCATCTCATAAATACATTGTTCTCCAAGTTTCAGAAGTTCCTGTTTTCTCAATGTTGTTCTCTAGGCAAAACTACATTTGAAATGAAAAGTTCTGACCAGCTCGTTTTTTTCTGAAAACTGGAACTGTTACTTCTCCAAATGAAATGTAACTATAGTAGCTTTACTGCACTGCACCTTTAGCAGAGCAAGTGAATTCTGCAGCATGCACACTAGCTACCAAGGGCAACCAACAGGTTTGTATATAACAGGCAGCAATCACCTGGATGCCCTGGCTTCACTTACCTAGTATCAACATATGGATTTTATAACTGCTTTAGGAAACCAAGTAGCAAAATACAGTTTTTCTTCTATATTAAGTACATTCCAAATACAAGTAGACAATCAGCCTTTTCAGGCAAATTATAAAGACTGCAGTGATTACTGAAGAGGAAATTAGTGGTTACCTAAAGACACCTGGTAGATGCATACAGTATGTAAAGGAAGAGGAGGCAAGATGGGATCTATTACTGACAAGAAAACAAAATAAGGGGAGGCCCTTCCTTTACTAATTTGCTCTCCAAGAGCCTATAAAGCATGAAGTATTCAACTATCCTGGATTTTGATTGCTGCTAAGACATAAGAAGCAAATCACTTTATTTTACCCACTCCACGATGGTTTGCACCTCTTGTAATACCCTTCTCTGCTCAAACCCTGTGCCACACAGCTCCCAGATCGATTTATTTTTAAGAAAGTAAGAAAATAATTGTTAAGCACATGCACAACATTTAGTTTGCCCTCTCCCATAGATCCTCCCATCACACCTCATCAACCTTCTCTTCAACAAGCTAGGGTATGCCATCACCTGCCTCAAGTTCTCAGTCTCCAAGGAAGCCTCTCCCTTGTTTTCAAAAGAAAAGCTCCATATTAAAGAACAATCAGTCACGCAGAAGACCAGACAAAAGCCTAACAAATCAGAGCTGCAACAAAAGCTGACGAGAAAGACTGCCTTGAACATGCATCAAGTTGTTTTCAAACACATATTGTGTCCCTAACTTCACTGTTGCTGGAGAACTATGATCACAGTTCTTTATCCTTCTTTCTGCAAGTAATCCTCCTCCTTACCCCTTAAAACAGGGCAGTCTCCCCACCCCAAATCTTCAATGGACAATAGCAACACACTGATTTCTGAAAATTTTTTTTAAAAACAGAACCATTTTGCAAGCTCTTTTTATCTCTCTGCATAAGAACTGCCTTGATGCAGAACAGCCTCAATACATCAACTGAAGTTCTCAGAAATTAATAACCTATTTTCAGCTTAAAATTTTCAAGAAGTGAAGTGGTTGCAAGTGCATGCTTACTAGTACCATGCTTTCAAGTTTTCCAAGATTTAGATTGCAAAAGAATGATTGGTTTTAGCTGACAATGTTAAAAATCCAGGACATGACCATAAACAATTCACTACAGAAAAAATTTACTCAAGGACTACCAGAAAATTACAGCTGCTAGATGCTGTGCTGTGTTGGAAGTCCCACAGTTTTAGAATGGACTTTCTGCCTAATACAATCAAAACTTGCAACAGAGCATTCAATGTTTACAAGTCCTACCATTTCTTGCCTGCATAAACTAGAATGATACAAGGATTGGGGTGCAGGAAGACTAGAGTCTGAAACCGATATTCATGGGGGTTTTTTTGTTTTTTTTTTTTAACACATTTTCTTTATCTCTGCTAAGACTTGGAAGCCTGGTCTAACCAGAGAACTGAGAGCTGTCGTTGCTGCATTAAGGGTTACTCTCTCTGTTCTCTCTTATAGCGGGAGAAAAATATTGACATTTTCAAAACTGCTCTGATGCAAAACAAATTTTGCACCTAACATTCTTGCTCTCCAGCCTTGCAGAGAACCATGAACAAAGCTTTCACAAGGAATAGAAGACGGTAAATACTGCCTGAAATTAACCACAGGGACATTGTGATCTAACAAAGATGAAAAGCCAACTTGCAAAGCAACAATAAAGTATCTTTCATAATTACAAAAATAGATACCCTAGAGGACATATTTTATGCTATTTGGTCCAGTGACAGACCATTTGCTTATCAATGTTTCCAGAAATAATCTGAATGAATAAGATTCCAAAGTGGAAACAAAGAACTGCTTCACAAAAAGAGCAAAGAACAGAAGACACTGATGTTATTTAAAATGTCTCTCACTTTTTTTCCTTATAAGGAGGAATAAGGGACTGTCTGTAACACTCGTCATTACAAACTTCTATGAAAAACCTCATTGAATGAAAACGCAAGTGACCACTTGATGCATCTGTAAACCACAGAAATTCCTTTAGTGAAATGTTAATTAACAGCACAAAATTTTCCACCCCTTAATGACAGTTACCACAAGAATAATCAGACAATATCAAGAAAAACTGCATAGTTATACTGATAACAGGATTAACCTGAGCTACATTAGCATGACTGCAAAACTAATAAGAACTCCTTCTGCAGAGTTATTTTTAACAGACAATGGTTAGCCACTATTTTAAGCACAAATTTATTACTAATTTGGCTCACTGCTTTGCTCTCAAAACAGCTACACCAACACAAATAGAAGCCTCTGTGAGTGGCAAAAGACTGCTTTAGCAGGCTTTGGTCATGAAAATACCTAGCACTTGGGTACCACAAATGCTCTAGTTGCAACAAGAGACTTAAAAGGAAAAAAAAAATGTATCTTGATTTCTCTTGCATGCAGCTACCACCCACTGAAGATACTTCTGCGTAAACAAACAGAACTTTTCACTCATTTATCCCTCTAATACAGTAGCTCCTATGATTATAACTATCCTTAGTTTTACTCTGAGACAGTAACTCCAAGATCCATTCTTCCCCTATGCCTTTTCTATTCTTTCTGAACTGAACACAGAAAAATATACAAGAAACATCTCAATTTAACAAAGCAATATTTAAACGCCAAGCAAGAAGCTAAGACTACAAGCATCCTACAAAGAATGAATACTGTACTTCAAATTCATATGAAACTTTGAAGACCAGCCTTCCCAAAACCAGAATCAGCACTGCTATACAAATTGCTCTGCACAAAACACAAATGGATGGCAGGGGAAAAGATAATTTAACATGTGTTCAACACCACACTCTGCAATGATTCTTTTGGATCTGAGCTGGCCTGCTAACACTGTGAGTTATTTGAGAGATTTTTGCTCCTACTACGTTCAATAAACTCAAAGAAAACTGAAATGGAATGTTGTCCTGGTTTCAAAGGCCATCTAGTGTTAAGGAATAACTCTTCACTTCCTATCTAAACTAACACAATGTAGCTAAAATTTTAACTAAGGAAACAAACAAACAAAATCCCATAAAATTTCTTAGAAATATGTAAACATAAACCTATAATTTACTGTTTTCAGAAAGTGATCCAAGGTTATTGTAAATATTTATTTTTATAGGTTTGTGCAAGTCCCTAGTTTACTAAATAGTCAGTGGTCAAACAAATACTAAGGATAAACAAAAAAACCCCTAGTTACACTCCAGAAGACAAATGTACATTACTGAGTTTAAGAAATACTTTAAAATATCCCTGGTAAGAACTTCATCTAAGATATGAACTCGGAATTTAAGTCTGAAGCGCTGTACACAGTGTCACAATGAACAGCGTCAAAGACAAGCAGTACTGCTGGTACCAAAATACACCCAAAGCTCTCACTTCACTGGCCGCAGTGTTAGGCAGCTGATAACACTGTTTTACTCTCGTGTTCAGGAAACGGTTTGGATTAGACAGGTATTAGGGTTGAGGAGATATTATAGAAGTGTCTCATATAAATGTGCTATCAATCTCAATGTGGCTTATGTATTCCTTTAGAAGTTTTCCATATAAATCTTTAGCTTATCCTGAAGCAAATTCACAATACTTAATGTGACAGCAGAATTCTACCACATGACATGACCATGGACCTTACTACAAACACTGCCAGTCGGTATCTAAAACCTAATTCAGACATATAATTACTTAGATATAATGAAAAAATAAGAGACTACATAGAAAGCAAAAAAGGTTATTATTCTTCCCTTGTGTTTTCTTATAATTTAAAATTAAAAAGAAAATCAAAAGGCATCAAGTTTAAATAAAGGAAATATTCTGTATTATTTCCTTCATATCTAGGAAAAAATATAGTGTCAAAATGTAAGTGATCTAGTATTTTCTTTTTTGTCTTCATGCAGATTGAGCTCTATAGTTCTCAAACTACTGAACTTAGACACATTCTGAGTGGTTGAGCTTAAGAGAGCAATGTCAAAGTCAGCAGATAAGAAAAATTGGTGCTTCATTTATTTAAGTTATTTACAACTTTTCATATAAATTAACTTTTGGTGGATATTCCTTATGTACCACAGATTACAAGTACAAAAAAAAAAGTGAGTTTTTTCCTTCTCTCATTTTGTACCTCTTGCTGATCAATTTTTCAGATGTGGAAGTACAAAAGTATAAAGCCTTTGTTTAAATAACTATGCAATAAAAATACATTTATTTTCTTTAAACAGCCTTAAAAATTCAGAAATCCAGTTTAAATACTTCAGACACCTCAGACATAGAGATGCTTTAAGTATGCATGGGGACAAATAAATGTATGTCCACTCCACTGAGAAAATACAAACTGCGTCAAGACTAAGAAATAAATTCAAAACCTAGTACTGCCATACGTGAATGAGTTCCAATATTTTTAAAATTTCTTATTTAACTAATTCTGGTTGGTTAGTCATTATGTAGCCTTCATGAAAATTCTGACTTTAAGAAGGTAAACACCACCTGCATCTAACAGTGATCTAATGGACACGTTTATTATGAATTAACAGGCAGCACAAACAGAGCAGAATGCAGAACAAAGAATCCACATCTGCATAACAGCAGCTTTGCACATATTTTCCCCCTTACTCTTCATTTGTCAGAAGTAAGCAGAGAAATATTGGCATCTGATTTTTTTTGGCAACAAATACATGATTTTATTAACATACCCTGATGCTGACTTAAGATGACTCCCACAATTTATACAAATTCCAATATAACTGTAAATTCTCTTTACAAATGACCTCCTATTTGTACCACGGCTACGTGATCTTGAACAGTGTGCAGAGTAACTCTCCAAGTTTTCAATTTTAACATGTGTGTGCAATTAACGTATGCAGCCTAAGACAGGCAACACACACACAAGAATATTATGCTTCTTCATGGGGACTGCTGCCATGAAACTTAAATACTAGTGGAAAGCATGCAATATTTCACAGTCAAATTATAAAAAAGGGGTATTACTGCAAAAAACTGTAACAACTTCCATTACAGTTTGGGGAAACCCTATAATCCAATGCCTATATCAACCAGAAGGGCGTTTTATTCAGCCTCTCAATTTCCAAGCTTCAGTGTTTCCTACAAGTGCTATCAATTTCTCCATAGTTAATTTCAGCTCCCTAACCATCATCTCACTCCTATTTATCATATGTACCTCATTTTCTGCATGATTTTGTACAGTTTGCCAATTACACTGAAGAGTCCATTAACAGATCTTCATTCCATATCACAATCAAGTCTTTAATAATTCCTGTAAAAGCTCAGCAAGCCTTTTCTAGTTCAGCACTACCCTTGAACTGACTGCTGTCTGCAAGAAACAAACACAATACTGCCATGCAGGTGGTATCACTAGAAAACAGGACATTATTCTACCTTCTCCCGCCTCTTTTATACTAAGAAGGATGATACTAATCTTCTGATTTTGTTTCACAATAGAAATGCCCACATTAATGAGAATTCAGTGAAATGCAATACTCCTTTTAGAAATCATCACCTCCTACCTCCATGATCTACACACTTTTTTTTCTAGGCCTATAATTTTACATTATTCAAGTGAGAAGAACCTTAGTGGAGTGGATAAAAAAAAGTTAACTTCCCTCCTACCTTCAAAAGCTGCTTGCCAACTGTTGGACTCATTTTTTCATCCACCATAAGAATTACTATCCCTCGGTCATCCATACCTCGACGTCCTGCGCGACCTGACATTTGAATGTATTCACCTGAAGATATCTGGGATAACACAGAAAAGAGAAAAGAAATGAGAAAAGAAACCCCAATAAATATTAGAAAAATATCAAGAAGGCAAGAAGGTACAAAGTGCTATTTCCAATTACACAGTAAATGACCATGATGTATAAAAATTGGCAAAGTTAATCTAAGAAATGAGCTTTTCACAGATTGAATTCTTAACTCTTAATTGATCGCTATGCTACTAAGATACAAACCCATGACTACAGATAATGTAAGTCGGCAGCATTAAGCTAAATAAAGCTCCCATAGCTACAGCAATTTCCATAACACAGTGCATCATTTTAGTAAGCACAAAAAATGTCTTTCTACTGTCTTATGTGATGGAAGGTGACTGGGCATACTGTATATTATTAAAACATCATACATCTTCAACATACTGATAATACATCTTAACTACCTTTAGATAATGTACCATTTCATTCAAATGATTCAAATGTAACATTAAATTAGTAATATCCAGCAAGAGCAGCGTAGGCAGGCCTAACTGTGAAACTGAAGAGATTATAGAGAACCAGGACATGGATAAAGAGCCAGCTATAGCTCATCCCCTATGACTCGATAAGTTCTAAACCACTTTCTTCAGTCATCTGTGGAACCTGTATCACCAGCAGTTTCTTGAGCTTCACCTTAAGACGATGTCAAAAACTACTTAAACTGTGATAAATACTTGGGCCTCACAGTTTTGGACAAGTTATGCAGAAGTCTTAGTGTAATCCAGTATCCACCACTAACTAATGTTTGACTTTATCAAGTAAAAAAGCCCTCATGCATAATTTGAGGAACATTGTCTTTTAGGAATTTGTACACTAATTATAAACAGCCTAGAGAACGAAGAAGGATTTTTGAAAGAAAACTATTTTCTACTACACTCTAGTGGATATAGTAAAAGCAAATTTAATCCTAACATGGTTTAAATAATGCACTTATTCTACAGAACCTGGTTTCCACTTACCCATCGGAAATCTTTTCCATCAAATTTGCTGGCACTTGTAAATAGCACAGTCCTGGCTGGCATATTAATTCCCATAGCAAAAGTCTCTGTTGCAAATAAGGCCTAAATAAACAGACCATAGTTAAGCAAGCAACACCAAAGGCTCTTAAATGAATGTGCAAACAGTCAGAGATTCCTACACAAAACCTCTCCAGATTTTACTACTTAAGTACAGTCAACATAAGGACATTCATTATTTAAAAACTGAATCAAAAACATTCTTTCCCCTTTCCTTTACTTCCTCTGAAAAACACTGAAAACTAGCTAGATGGGATAATGTGAAAGAATCCAAATGAAAACACAAGGTGATGTAAATTTTATTAATGAAAAGTAAGCTAATTTCCACATTCAAAGTTTGCAAGAAGAAAACAGCAGTTGGCTATCCAAAAGAACCCCACAACTTTCATCTAATGTTATAGATTTTTTCCAGTGTGTGTACCTTAGAGCAACAACAAACAGCTTGGTAAGTGTCTACAGTTATTTATAGGAGCAAAACATATCATAGCACAGTTGAAGAAATTGTTAAGACATTTTAAGTTTAAATACTTTAGAGCAAAACCTTGAACACTTAAAACTACAGCTGTACATGTGCACTAACGTAAGAATTCTAAGACAAAGTATTAAAGACTACAAATTTTTCCTTGGAGAGATTAAAAAAACACCAAAACATCTTCAAGATTTTTTTCCTAGATAAAGATGGAGGCATTTATGCAAATATTTGCATTTCTTGAAGGACAGGAGCTGCAACCAAATACATCGATTAACTCATGCCGCGGGAAGAGCTACATGGTTCCAGAGGTGTTGTGTGTGTAAAACCCAGAATGTAGATCCACAGAAGGGAGCCTTTCCCTTCATACATGGGTAGTTCTTCTTAAAATTGCCTACTAACTGGTACACACAATGCTCAAAAAATGTTTTTGCTAAGTACTAAGCCTTACGCTCCCTGCATATAACCACATTCAAAACACAAAGTATTCTTCAGTTTGGCAAGCACACCGAGTCTTTCACCTTTCTCAGTCAAGCATTAGATTACTATGACATTAGTGTACATTCCGTGCTAAAACATACTTCAATTCACAACAGAGAAAAGCCTGAATATGGATGTTAAATGCATACCTTTATTAGGCCCTCAGAGAACAGAATTTCTATAGTTTCTTTTAAGATAGGAAGCAGACCGCCATGATGGATACCAATTCCTCGCTTCAGAAGAGGAAGTACATGCTCAACCTGGGAAGAAACGAAAGACCAGTAAACAAATTTTTGTATTTGTTGCTAAATAATAAAATCAGTGTGGAAAACCTCAATGCTGCTCTTAGTGTTTAAATGCAGGAAGTACCTCTCCAGTATTATTTTCCAGTTAGAAGTAAGAACAATATAGGGGGAAATCCACAGGCCAATCTTTTCAGTAGACTAGTCTTAAATCGGGTTAGGCCAACTGTGAAGCTATGCCCTAATTTATACATGCAGTTAGTAATTAAATTTGCCTCTCTAAAAAACAAAATATTTAAAATAGTTTGTGGAAATAGTGATCCTGGTATACATAAGACATTTTTTATTTTGATTTTCCTTCTTGATCTGCACTGTAAAACAGTGAAGTCAGCACCTACGACAGCCACACAAGCAAATTCAGGCTGTAAATGACTGAATTCAACTTTTAAATACTGAAAACAAACCTCAAACTAAAAACAAAGATGCAGCTAAAACAAAGGTTCTCATAAAAAACCTATGACTCTTGGCTACCACCCTAAACCTAATTCTGAGAACACACTCTTGAGATACCCTTGCCAACAGAGACCAAAACAGATTACTTAGATAAAATGCCACTGTTACGAATCTACCGAAAAAACCCAGCACATAACACCTTACATATTGGATTCCAATTTTCTGGTTTTCTCAAATTCACAAACAAAACAGGTATGAGGAATCTGAAGAAAATAGGCATAGCTAAAGATTAAATTGTTCTTTTCAAGAAGAAACTGCCAGGCTTACAATACAGATCACTGCATTAACAAACGGGGACCCAAATGAAGGAAAGAAGAGTAGAAAGAAACTATAGATCTAGTATTTGATACAAAAGTACCGAATCCTGTACTATTCTGTCCATTCAGAAACTTGCATTTTTGACAGTCACTATACAAAAAAATAGAATACTGCACCCTCATTTGAACTACTTACAGACAGTTTTAAACCAGATATATCTCCTTATGAGACTTCTTATTTACTTAAAAATATACTTTGGAAAAAAACCCCACAAAGTAGGAAGTTCATGTTTTCTTTTGGCATGTGTCATCTGCTGGTATAACAACTGGAAGGAACCCTAATAACTGAGTCCTATTTCACAACGCCAAGGAGCACTGCAAGAGATACTAAATCCCAGGGAGATGAATGGGTATAACTAGTTAATTATTTGTGTACCCACTACAAGAGACCCAAAGTCTCATCAGCTGCAGAAAACAGGAAAGCAGCAGTTACCCCTACTCACCTGAGGAAGCTTTTTGTCTTCATCTGACAGACAATCAATTGCATTATTGAACACTTCTTCAACCATCTTTTTTTCTTCATCTAAGAAGGCAATTTGGAAGTTATTACAAAATCCAGAAGGCTAATACCATATGTAAATAAAGCATTACCACATTCCAATACTTAGAAAAGTTTACAATAAAAATAGCGTGGAAGACTGAAGTCTACACAAACCACCCACATTGGGTCAGATGATCAAGACTTGCATGTGAGCCTGAAGGACACTAACAGTAATCACAAGTAGATGCGCAGAGAAAAGGAAAACAAAACAACCCTGGCAGAATAATCCAAACTGGTGCTATTCCCACGCTTGGGATTTCTCCGTTATATGTACTTTCTCTTTATTTCTCCCCATTTCTCTTCTACCTACCAGTCCCTATCTGCAAGGACACAAAGGCTCTTCCTCTTCCCTGTTAAATCTCAAAGTTTACATCCTTTCTGCTTAAGTAGTAAATATTCAAGAATATGTATTTCAAAGGTATGGCTGAAGATAACATATAAAAATGTATTTCTGTACTTGTGCCCATCTTTACATTTTCTGATAGAAATGGTTGCATTAATTCACAACATTGAACCAAAACATGTAAAGTTTGGAGCAAATAAGCAGCAAAACCACTAAACAGCTCACAAACGTGAAATAACTTGGTTTATAACAAATCTCTTATTTTTGTTGCAACTCTTAACACTGCTGAGAAGTGATAAACTTATTTTACAAGCTTGGTCTTAATTCAAACTTAAAAAAACTTCTTTGTTTACCTTTTGAACTTTTTTAGGGGGAGAAGGGGGAGAAAGGGAAGAAAGAAAACTGGATTGTGTAGTTGATAAAGAACAGTCAAGTGGTTTGTTATAGCATTTGTTTGACTTCGAGACAATACTCATTCTTCTAGTAGATGTAACATGAGAGTTTTGGGAAATATGTTTGTTATCATCAGTCTTTTCTAGTTATAGGCAGAAACTTCCAGGAACTCTTGTGCTACTAGGACAGTGAATAGGATTTTGGAAAAAGAAATAAAATTTAAAATAAAGAGACAATTCAACATTCTGATGACCAAGTACTCTGTGCACCAAGAGCTTCCTACTGAAAACAGCCTGATGTACTGACAGGGTAAATGAAAACGCAACATATTTTTACACAAAAAGTCCTGAAGGAAATGCAACTATCCAACTACAGTAACAATTCGTATCAAACTGCAATTGTGATTAAAACTATGTTTTATTTATCTGTACCTGTATTGAAATCTAACTTTGTCATCTGAAGTGCATAGGCTTCGCAGTCTTTTTTACTGAAGCTGAAAATAATCACAGGTTGGAAATTCCTTTCCATGATCATCTTTACAATCTTAAAAACATTTGAAGGACCTGCAGAGAGATTACATTCATTTAAATTAAATTTTAGCAAAAAAAAGTATCTTATGGAATAACTGATAAACAAGTGCAACTTGCATACAACTTTCCTGTATTATACAAAAAGTTACTTTAGAAGAGTATTCAAACTCACCTTTTGTTCCTCCTTTCCTGCCCTTCTGTTCCCCTTTTGCTAAGTCTCCTGCATCTCTCAGCACTTGCATTGCTGTATTAAAATTATCTTCTCTGAAATCTCCCTAGATAGAAAAAAATCCCACAACTTTTGTTAGCAACTACTTCCACGTAGCCCACTTAAAAATACTTAGTGCTTTGCATAGCCATAACCATTAATCTGAATATACAGGCAGAAGGACAAAAACAATGCATAATCTAGCAAGTAAGTTTATTTGGTTAGTGGCACAGCTCAGAATTGCTTTAGTGTCTCCAAAATTATTGCTAACTGTTCTGCCATCAACCACACAAGACCTGCTGAATGACACAATTTACCAATGTCTACGTGAAGATGGACTGCCCAATGAAGACCTAACTTCATGTACCATGCTACTCTTCATGGCATTAGCTAACGCTGTGCAAGCTAATGATGAATTTTAAACAAGTCATTACTTCCAAATTACCCAAAGATGCAAAAATATTTTGCAACCTCAACCACTAGCTTTTCAGTGAGAAACAGCACAAGAAGCATCAGCTACTTTACAGATCTGCTGAAAGCAGCACACACTTTAGAAATCAAAACAAGGATGAGGGCACTTAAGATGTCTCAGCAGACTACTACTTAGCTGACTACGCAACACTAGACACTAAAATCAATCTTTCTGTAAGACTCCAAATATCTACAATAATTCAGAGACTGCTGTTACCACTTGTACTTCATTTTAACAGAAACATCTTCTGTACAGTCAATTCATATTATGCAAGAGATCAAGTCATGACTGATATGTGAGGAAAAGACCTTTCAAACAAACGGAATATCCCTTACATTTTCATCAACAACCAGATGGAGTCCATCTCCTCCTGCTGGGAATATATAATGCTGCAGTGGAGTGGGTCGGTAGTCAGTGTAAATCACATGGCAAGGCTATAAAGAAAGAACAACACATGCATAAATATTTAACATTTCCAATTGCACTGTAAAAACATTCATTTGATGGAAAATCCAATACATTGCTATTAAAATATATGCTTCTAAAAGCCAGAAGGATAGATTCACAAAAACCAACATAATGATTTTTCTTTCCTGAAAATGGATTTTGTACTAATGACATTTAAGAAAATTGAAGTTTGAAAATCTTTTAGAAAAGCACAAGTTGCCTACTTTCTCATGAACACAAAAAGGACAGGTAATATTTCCTGCTATATCATCTCATAGATTCAAATTCTAACACTTTTAAATATCAAAGTAAAAATTCTTAACTTCTACTTTTTTTAAAAGTCTGCAATATTTCTCACACCACCTGAAAAAGGCACACAGTAGACTTAAAAATGTTGAAGTTTTTAAAGCATGGAGAACACTTGTTCAGAAAAAAACAAGCAGAACACTTCCTTTAAACTATTAAATATTATGAGTATCTACTTAAAAACAGTCTGCTGTTCTGCATAACAAAGCCAAGGTTTTGTGCCAAGCTTAAACATCGATCTCTTACAGTACACTCCTTTCATCACAAACAACACAGGAGTCAATCTCTGTGATATTTTTAAAACAGGACCGACCTCTTGTGGATACTAACATCACTAATTCTTCACAATACTCTTTGCTGCAAAAACATCTCTTAAAAAACAGACTAAAATAGATCTAATGGTTATGATACATAATGGATTTTTTACATTCCTTTATTCTCACTTTATTTGCATGCATATACAATATTATCTATGGATTTACTCTTTCTGCACAGTCTTTTTACACAGCTCCTCAAACACATTCTCCAAGTAGCATATTGTCTATCAGCCACTCTGAATCATGGTACATTCATTATGTTTCATAATTCAGAATGCTTGCTGAAATCAAGCTGTTGACTAAATAAGCATGGAAAACAAACTTTAAACAAATAGCGTTAATGTTATGTAGAACCAATAGCCGGTACAGTTGCAAAACTCAGAGGCAAAACCAGCAAGATCAGGAGTGATCTATTCTACCACTTACAGGTAACAGGATAACCAAACAAATGCTCAAAGGTTCAGTTCTCATCAACCAGAGAGACAACATCAAGCCACAAGACAGCAAGGATGGAAATGCAGCACATGAGAAACACAACCTGTTTGTGCAGATGGCAGATCCATTCAGCAAACTGACGGGCATTTGGAATTGTTGCAGAAAGGAATACATAATGAACGTTGTCAGGGAGTAAAATAATTGTCTCCTCCCAAACCACACCACGCTCTGAAAATGGAAATGGCAGAAGGGAAATTTATGTCACTAAATCCTAGTTTTCAGTTCTGAAGCCAAAGTATAGCATGCTCAAAGACAAAATAAAACAACAACTAAAAAAGTCTTCCCTATACGAACAGGGTATATCAAATACTTTCCAAGTGGTTTTTGCCTTTGCAAAGAAAACGCAGACTGCAACATACAGTACCTATTTTATATACATTCAGTAGAAAAATTCTGAATGATTCATGCACAAAGATGATTCATTATGAGAAAATAAAGATATAATTATTTTTTAAAATTGTTCTTGGGGGGGAATAAACAACTTCTATTGCAAAATAAAATTGTACATATAGGATACCTGAATCTCTCATGTAGTGGATTTCATCAAAAATAACCCATGCAACTTCCCGCATAACCTCAGAACCTCTGTACAGCATACTTCTCAAAATCTATAAAAAAGAAATTGGCATTAACATCCATCACACGAAACATCACGTGACACACTACAGAGGTGTCAGTAACAAACTGCCAGAGTTTTTTTGTTCACATTTACATGACAATATGAAACACTACTTTGCACAAAAAATTTAATATCAGAACTTTCTAGTCAAAAAAGAGTAGAAGACAACACAGACAGATCCAAGAGTTGATGTGTGATCTTACCTCAGTTGTCATTACCAAACAAGAAGCTGTAGGATTAATGGTGACATCCCCAGTCATCAAGCCAACATCCTGAAATTCTTCATACATCTCACGGTACTTCTGATTACTCAAAGCTTTAATTGGGCTTGTAAATATCACGCGCTGTTTCTCCCTCAAAGCCAGGGCAATTGCATACCTATATTAAAATATTGTACACATTAAAGTTGTCAGGAAGACATTCAGAGAACACTCCTTACTCTAATCTTCTGTTTAATACAGCAAAATAAAACACAAGATTTAGAACACCAGTAGAATGATATAAAGCATTTGTATCTGAATTTTTAAGAGTTCAGTGCAACCTTAACTATGTATGCCTTAACTATGTATGTCCTTGGAGAATGACACATCATTGACAACAAAATAACAGATTTTTATGGACATGAGAACACATCTAGTTAAGCTAAAGATCTAAGTGTCACTATCACATAACAAACTACTATGATTTGTACCCATGCTCTACTATATCTGCACATACCTTTCACTTCCTATCTCAGGTGAACAAAGCCACTCCACTGTCAGACCAAACCACAACAAAAAACATCCACTATCTTTTAAACATTTTTTTCCTGAACAACACCAAGTTGCAAATTAAATCAAGCCACTGATTCGGACAAACCAACGGAAACACACTAGAAACTCCATATTAGTTATAGTCAGTGGCTAGAGAACAAACATTTTCTTTCTGAAGTCATGCAATCTCTACTGCAGAAGTTGTTTAAAAATAGAAGGTAAGCTTAAACACAAATTAAGCCTTTCACTGCCCGGTAAACAAGCTGAAAAAATGTAATTTTTATACTGAAGATTAGTCAATTCAATTGTAACTCTAATGGTCTGAGAAATGGTCTTTGTACTAATGGTCTTTGTACTGAGAAACTGAGACACAAGAGCAACTGATGGCTCAACAAAATGACACCACAAATATCACACAATTTTCTTAGTAAACCTGTCAAAAAATTACTTACTCTGCACAAACAGTTTTCCCAGCTGATGTATGAGCTGACACTAACACAGACTGGTTATTATCTACACAAAGAATAGCTTCTCTCTGGAAGGCGTCAAGAATAAATGGATATTCCTAAAGAGAAAGAAAGTAAAACCATATTTTTAACACAGGGTGTTACTTACATTTAATTAATGTTGTGACTGATCTAGTGTGCAAATTACAGGCAGAAATTAAATCCTGTAGGTATTTCTCACTCTTCAAACTACTTTAATCCAATCTTTTGCAATGACTTTGTATTTAAATAATTTTATCTAATACCACAACTAAGATCTTTGCTTTTCTCTTGTTATTACGCTAAAGGAAAATCTTGCACCAATTGAATTTCCCTAATTTAGGAAGAGAAACTGCTGCATACAACTGAATTTCCATTGTAGAACAGTACTGAAATCACTACAGCCCATGAACTCTATTCAACCATATAATCTGACCCTATCAAAATTAAAATACAGAAACACCAATCCTACTTATGAAAGGACATATTTTCAATATACTCTTTTCCAAGTACATCATTTTTCCCTCATCTGCTGTCTAAAGTATGTGCAAAAAGGAAAATACATGCTCTCTATCACATACTTTTGCTGCTTTTCCAGTTCTTGGCTTCAGACCTGTGAACTCTTCATCTGCTGGAAGCGCAACCTATAAAGAATTTAAAATAAAAACAGCTGCATAATTCTCAATCTCCATTACAGTGACACTGCATGATAGGAAGGGTTAGGGCAGATGTAAAGTGCACCAAAAGTAACTTGAGCTTCTGTTACGCTGTTTCTGTGAGCTCATGTGTCAAGGTTTCCTTCCTCTCAGAGGTTTTCAACCAACATCTGTCTTCCAGCCCCAACAATGCTCCTTCTTTCACTTTTCCAATACTGCCCCCTACTGTCTCTTGTGAATTATTTCTGCTTCACCTGCATTCGAACATCAGCTTTTTAGGCCAAGACAAAGTCACGGCTTCTGGCAAACGGAAGTGGAAGCAATCACTTAGCTCACATTGATAAAGCACCCTTTCCAAGAAGTATTTGTACAAAGCTCCTCTTCAGGGCCAATATCTAACATGCATTTATACTAAATATTTAAGGTCTCTACCAAACCACTATCAGACATCTCAAGATAAAAGACTGTATATATGCATGGGCTTAAAGCCTCTATCATCAATTGCATATATGATATATAAATATCTAACTATACAGGGTCTTTTAACGTGACCCTAATTAACCTCAGCTGGTTCTAGATGACAGCACAGAAAAGCAAATGAGAATAACAGTACAGGGAAGTTAAAATTTACATATTTAATTCTCACTCTTTCTGAAATTCATCTTTGCATAAAGCATGATTGAAAAAAGTCAGCATTAATATTTCTGATTTTTTCATATTTTGAATTGTATTTATGTCTACTGACACACTTAGGAAATTCATATTTCTCATTAGTTTGCTTTTACATAAGAAGACTTTTCTTTTTCCCTCAAAATATTAATTTTCAACAGTAACCAGCCTTAAAGGATAGCCTTTCATTCTTCAATCAGAATAGCAAAATATTTCAAAGCACTGATGCACATCTAGTTTGCATTATAATCATAGATCTATTTCCCCAACCAGTACGTTTTCTTCCTTAACTGTACTCAGAATGTGCTTGGTACCTTTCAAATAAGGGAAACTATCACCATTATCACTGAGTCTTTTGCAATTACTCATTTCACTGCAAGTACCATTCATACTGCTCCTGACAAGACATCCTATTCAAGTTTCAAGTGAATTTTGTGCATGCTGAACGAGAGATGTCAAACTCTTCACAAGCCCGCTAAATAAAATATAAGATAAAGAATCTGCATGAGGGAAGGCTCAGTAGAAATGATCTGGACAGGCTGGACTGATGGGCCCAGGTAAATTGCGTAGAGTTCAATAAGGTCAAGTGTCAGGTCCTGCACTTGGGTCACAACAACCACAAGCTAGTCTTGGGGATGTGTGGCTGGAAAGCTGCCCTGTAGAAAAGGACATGGAGCTACAGGTCAACAGACAACATAATATGAGCCAGTAGTGTGCCCAGATGGCTAAGAAGGCAAATAGCATCTTGGCTGTTTTATCACAAATGGTGTGGCCAGCAGGAGCAGGGAAGTGATTATGCCCCTGTACTTGGTGCTGGTGAGGTCACACCTTGAATACAGTGTTCAGTTTTGGGCCACTTGCTATAAGACACTGAGAGGCTGGAGCATGCTGAGAGATGGGAAATGAAGTTGCTGAATGGTATGGAGCACGAGTCCTGTAAGGGGTGGCTGTGGGAACTGGGACTGTTTAATCTGGNAGCTAGTCTTGGGGATGTGTGGCTGGAAAGCTGCCCTGTAGAAAAGGACATGGAGCTACAGGTCAACAGACAACATAATATGAGCCAGTAGTGTGCCCAGATGGCTAAGAAGGCAAATAGCATCTTGGCTGTTTTATCACAAATGGTGTGGCCAGCACTGAAATGGCCTTAAGTTGAGCCAGGGATGTTTAGACTGGAGATCAGGAAAAAATTTCTTCACCATAAGGGTTGTGAAGTACTGGAACAGCCTGCTTAAGGAAGTGGTTGAATCACAATTCCTGTAATTATTTAACAGATGTAACACTTAGTGACATGGTTTAGTGGTACTTGATAGTTTTTGGTACATGGATGGACTTGATTTTTGTAGAACCTACAAGATTCTACAACTCTGATAAAACAAGTACAAGCACAAGACACAATAGTATTATAGTACCGGTAATACCTACAATTTTATGAAACGCCTATACTTTTCACATGAATTTTCACTGCACTCACCTCATGGGTACAACCTTCAACAGTTTCCACAGCTTGCACCTTTACTTGAGGCATCAGGTCTGCCAGACTAAAAACACATGAGTTAGATTTGCAAAAACTTGTTCTCTTTATAAACATGAAAATGTTCAACTTCACCACTGCAGTGTTATGCACAATAACGGATGCACAAACTTGAAATGAACAGTTGGCAGACTCGTGCAAGTATCAAGAACACCTGTAAGTGTTAAAATTTTGCTACTACATAAATCTACCTTAACTACTGCTTTGGGATTTGTCATATCTTAAAAACCTGCACCACAAAACAGCATTTGGATCACATTTGTTCACATGAAGCTTTCTGATTAAATCCAATATACAACAAAACTCAATACTTGTATTCCTGCTCCTAGTCATGACATCAAATAACAGCAGCCTGAAGCCTCACTAACAGCAGCCTGAAGATGACACCCCTCTTTCCGGTACCAGTCCCTTCTTTGATGGCCACAAGAAGGGGCTAGAGTCTCAAAGTATAATATAGCAGCTTTTTTCTGACAGTTTGAATACACTTAGTAAGCTACGGTGGGCACATGTATGTTCTACAAAGACCACTAGTACAGAAACTGACTTAAAATGTTGACTCTAGTTTTGGTTTGCTTCTATACAGGTACCCTTTGCTTACAGCATTCAGAGAGGTCTTCTTACTACTTTCTCAGAGAAAAATCCTCAACTTAAAAAAAAAAGCCGACTTACAACAAAATGGCAATCCAGATCAGAATTCTCTATAACAGAAGTCAACAATGAATCACCCAGAGAAAAGTATAAGAACAGAGCAAGCATGTGATTTTTACCTCTGTAGCGGTTTTCTACGTCTTGAACTAGAATGTAAATACCTGCGTTTGGCACCTCTGAATAAATTTTCATTCCATTAATTTCTGGACCAATCTAAACTTCTGAGGTCCCAAGCATCTCTTCAGATAACTAAGCTGAAGAAGTATGTCATGGTCCCTTCAATCTGTTTTGAAAGCCCTTCACAGAGTCTGTCATGAAGTTTTCAAAAGCTTAGGAAAGAAACAGATCCTAAAGCACAGAAAGAGCATTCTGTCTTCCTTTCAGGAAGCTCTCTAGCTATCAACACAACCAATCATCATCCCCTCTGCATCTCAAACACCTGGCAATCATGTTCAAATCTGAAAGCACGCCTGTTATTTATGATTCCAAGTATTTGCTAGACTTATAATCTTACATATCACAAAAAGCCTTGTTTCTGTCTCCTTGATAGAGTTTTTCTTCCTAGATTCCAAGCCAATTATGTCCTTCCATTGCGTGGTACTCACCAACCCTATCTCTCCTCATGTTGCCTCACTGCTTTACATGCCTGAAATCAACACGATGGCCTTAAGCAAGAACCACCTCATCCACACACAGTAACCACAAATGCCTAAACATCTCATCCTGCAGTTGTCCATATGTCCTCAGTGTTATTTTAAACATATCCACTGCTGAAGTTGTATCACCAACACATCCTCATTTATGTAAATAACAGAAAACCAACTTCACATGAAAATTCGACTTTAAATGAAATCATCACAAAGCTACTTAGATCAACTATTACCGGCTGGCATATAGCTAATGAATGTTTTGTATCATTTCCTTATTGACTAAGTTAGGCACTTACTTAGCATCTTCTGATACAACATCTTCCAGTTTTGGCTTCTTTCCCAAAACGGCATCTTCGGTGTTATCAACTTCAATTTCCCTTTTGGGCTTCCCTGTCGCTGCTACGGAAGATTTTATCTCTGATCGTTTCCTGCAACATAAACAGACGAAACCCCCCGGAGTTTGCCTCTCTGATTATCTTCGGGAAAGAAATCGCATGTCCGAGGGGCAGTCTCGCCCACACCGCACCCAGGGCAGAACCCCATAAACTGTCCCTTCGGAGTCCCCGACCCCCCTCCACCGCCGCGACTCCCCACCCCGAGGCGGCTCCAGCAGCGCAGCCACAGCCGGGGCCCCACCGCGCCCTCACCCCGGCCTCCTGGCGCCCTCGCTGGCGCCCGTTTTGCTCTTTTTGGCTGCGGAGGCGGCCGAGTCCTCCTCGAACACGCTGAACAGCTCGTCCCCGAAGGCGTCCGCCATCTGCCCACGCCGCGCTCCTTCCGGGCCCCGACAGCGTGGAGCCCCGTCCCGATACGCCACTCACGCGCGCATCCGCCCCACAACCCCCCGCGGCCTCCCGCGACCCGGAAGGTGATTGCCACTGCTGGCGGAAGGTAGGGACGCTCCCTGGGCCGCAGGCCAATGGGAGACGGAGGGCGGTGCCGAGAGGGCGGAAGAGACCAATGGGGAGCGGAAGGCGGTGCCAAACGGGATGACACGACTAATGGGAGGCAGAGGGCGATACCGACGGGCGCCAGTGACCAATGGGCGCGGCGCGTGGTGCCCGGATGTGGGGTGGGGGGTGCGCGCGGGCCGGTTCCGGTGTGGGTGGCAGCCGCGGCTATGGGAGGCCGCAACAAGAAGCAGCGGGCGGGCAGCGCGGCCCACACCGCCTTCGCCGCTACTGCCGCCGCCCGGGCCCGGGCCGAGGCCGGCGCAGCCGCACCGGAGGCGGGCGGCCGAGCGGCACCGCCGCGGCCCCCTCCTGCCTCCAAAGAGCCGCGTGTCAAGCAAGGTACCGGGCCCCGATCGGCGCCGCCGGGGCGGGAGCGGCGGAGCTTGAGTCTTTAGTGCTTGAATAGAAAGGATGTAAGCTTTTAGGTTTAATGCAGAAAAAGGGAGAGTCTGTGTCCGTGGAGACGGGGACGCGTGGGTAGAAAAGAAAGGAAGACCGAGTGTGTATAACTGAGAAATTCCACGGCTTGGGAATAGCTGCAGTTTGGATTCTTCTGACGAGGTGGTTCTGCTTTTCCTTCTCCCTGAGCATCTATTGGCAGCCCCGCTGCAGAGCCCCCACAGCAGGCGCTCGGTAGTCCCGGTGTCAGCCTGCGCGCTTCCCTAGTGTTGGCTTCTTCAAGTGGCAGGTGATAGGATGAGAGGGAATGGCGTCAAGTTGCACCGTCAGGAGGTTCAGATTGGACATTAGGAAAGATCTCTTCACCAAGATCTGCTCACCTGAGCGGTGCTGGCACGTGTTGAGTTGGTTGCCAATTGTTTCTGGTTGGTTGGTCAGCACTTCTTGTGGAATGAGTGGTGGTGTGGTGCTCCCTCAGTAATGAACTGTTCAGCATGCACACAAAGTCGACATCATATGGATTTGGTACTGGCATTTTTTCAGTCATGGAGAAAGCCCAGTTGAACTTCAGGGCTGGAGGTACTTAAGCAGTGTTGAATGAACTGAGAGGTGATTGTTTTGAGGTACAGCCTGAAATAACAGTGTTCTGCAGCTCTGCAAGACTTTTAAAAATAATTTTGTTTTGCCAGAAATAGCTCAGATACTTATAACGTCAATAACAGCTTAGATTGTACTTTAGTCAAATCATGCAATGACCAGACCATTTGAGATTCCATCTTGTTAACGTGAAGTCTTGCAATTAAAATTCCTGAATGTATTCCTGTACTCTACTTTCACAAATAGGGGCCTGCTAAATGTATTTCTCTTCTCTCCTCCTCCAACACAGTGGTGTTCTTAAGAAAGTATCCTGCATCTCTCCCAGTTTGTCTGCTGTGGTGAAAAATAAGTCAGTGCATGTAAAAAGTAAGTCAGTATAGTCTCGAATACTATGTCCAGTTTTGGGGCCCTTGCTACAAGAAGGTTGTAGAAGCTCTGGAGTGTGTTCAGAGAAGTGCTTGAAGCTTGTGAAGGGGCTGGAGAACAAGTCTGACAAGGAGCAGCTGGAGGAACTGAGGTAGTTTAGCCTAGAGAAAAGGAGGCTGAAGGGACACCTTACTGCTCTCTACAGCTACCTGAAAGGAGGTTGTAGTGAAGTTGGTGTTGACTTCTTCCAAGTGACAGGTGATAGAGTGAGAGGCAGTGGCCTTCAGGTTGCATCAGAGGAGGATCAGATTGGCAATTAGGAAAGATTTCTTTGCGATAAGCACTGGAACAGGCTGTCCAGGGAGGTGGTTGAATCACCATTCCTGGAAATATTTAAAACACAGGTAGATGAAGACCTTAGGAATTGTGATTTACCAGTGGACAGGTATAGTTGGACTTCATGATCTCAAAGGTATTTTCCAACCTAGTCATTCTAAGAAAATGAAGTAGCTAGGTAAGAATAGATCAGATAGAGGTGATCCTGCTGTAGGGTGCTCTTACATCCTCCACCAGCCATGGCTTAGGGTTTTCCTGAGCCAGATGCAATGTTTCTTTCAATGCACTTTCAAACTGATTTCTTTGCTGTAAAGCTATCCTGTCTGCCTGTGGATTTCAGTAAATGTCTGATACTCACAGCTTTAGTGGCAGAGAGTTCTATTTCATTGTTACGCACTTTATAGTAAAAACCTTCAAGTGTCATGCTATTTGGTAAGCACTCGTTGTTCCAGTGTTGAGAAAAAGAGTGAACAGTCTGTCACAACCCGAACCTACAATCCACACACTTGTGTTTGGCCCTGACTTGGGGGGAATTGGATTTGTTTGTCTGTGTGGCGATAGGAGGCCAATAAGGTCACTCCCAGGGTGAATATCAAGAGCAGTATTTATTTCTGGCTCTGGCAAGCCTAAACACCAAGATACTGGGGCGCACAACAAAGACATGGGGGTTGCAACAACCCAAAGTTACAGAAGTAAATCCCTGAAAACAACCCAGGTCCCTTGGATCCGATCCTACATGTACACCATAAGATAATGGGTGGGAGGCAGAGAGAGACAGAGGGAAAGAAATCACCACATCGACGGCAGCAGCAGGTCTTGGGAATACATGGTGACAGCGGAATACATGGTGACAGCAGCAGCTTTTTCCAGGCCATGTGGTCTAGGCGGGTCTGATCAGAAGTGCATGAGTGAGAGCGAGACTGCCTCCCTGGTTCCTTGAGAGCACTTTTACAAGGCCTGTCTGACCCCCCCTGTGCCTGTGTCTTTTTGGCAGGTCCAGGAAGGGAGGTGGGGGGAGTGGGGTGGCTCCATCCCTCCCCCCAGCACCAAATCCAGCTCTGTGTTCCAATTTCAGCCAAGCAAGGGAGAGCCGTGCCTGCTCCTGCACTGACCTGCTGAACCTGGCACCACAGACAACCTGGTGCCACAAATGGGTAGTCCTCAGACAAAATGTTTAAGGCAAAGTGATAAACATAGTCTGACTTTGCACAGTCAGTCCCAGTTTCTATCATTGTGACACTTGGGATTTTATGTTTTGTCTACTAACATTCGTATCTTCTTCACTATTCCTTGTTCAAGGGCCTTTCTGTACTGTTGATTATTCTTGTTGTGTAACTGCACGTTTCTGACAAACTGCTGTAATATTTGCTTGCACTAACCTTTATGTTGGGTCTGCTGTTGTTACTGTAAATAATGGTCCCTGTGTTCTACTTATGTAATTGATGGTTGTTTGCAATTTGCAGGTCCAAAAACTTACAGTTTCAGTTCAGCATCTGATTCCAGTGCTGCTGCAAATCTAGATAAATCTGTTCTTAAGGCAAGTATCTTTTATAGGAAAGAAATACTTTTGGTTTTCATAGTATTATCTTAACTGAGTAAATTTCTTAAGCTTTTTTTCAGTGTTATGCAGGCAAACTGCGTGTTTATGGAGCTTAATTTGTTTGGGATTTGAGTGTGCTTTAAAAAATAGGTCTACACTAACAGGGCAGGAGAAGGCCTATATTTTTACTTAAAAAATGATGCATTGCATGCAGGACAGTTGTGCTAGGGCTTCTTGTTGTGCTTATGGAATAATCTTCCTGTCAGTGGAAGAACGCAGATTTTATACAACAACCTCAGTAGCAACCAAAGGTTGGAGCATTTCATATCAAGTGTTAAAAATACTAAAATTATTATTTTACTAAAATTATATTTTTAGGCCAGATAAGAAGGAGAGTGTCCCAGATGGTGTCTTGATGCTTAAGTAATTTTACAGTGGTTCTTCTAAGCAGAGGAGAAAGGCCTTGTCCTTTCCAATGGAAATATTTCTTCCATTTCCTTACAGTATTTCTCTTGACATACTAAATTTCCTTGGGGATGTAAATAGGCCTTCTCTGTAATAGGGAATGAATTCTTCTATTTCCAGTAAAATTCATAACTTGCAAAAGTAAAAAGAAAAAAGTGTCCCTTTTGTGGTAAGTGTTTATCACACCTGGGGAAAGCTGGAAGAGCTGGGACTTAAATGGCAGAGTTTTCTGTGTTTTTATTTCCTTAGCCTTGAAGAGCAGCGATGTCTCAAAAAATTGTAATGTTCTACTGCATATCAACTCATTTTCTTTGTACAGGTAATGATAAATGGTAATTTGGAGAAAAGGATTATTGATGTAATCAATGAACATAAGAAACAAAATGATGAGAAAGGAATGATTTCCAAAAGACTCACTGCTAAGAAGTTACAGGTAGAGTTTGAAGTGTTATTCTCCAACCATTGTTTAGTTAAAATAAAGAGTTTTGGGGTTTTTGTCATTCGTATTGTGTAATACTGCGCTTCTGGAGTGTGCAAGCCAGTGTAACCTGCTTTCCAGAAATTATATTAATAATTAGTGGAATTGACAAGTATGCTTATTAGGTAACATGCATCTTTATGGATGTGACAGCTAAAATTTGAGTCTTCAAACAGGACAGAAAACTAGAAATTAATCTGAATATTTTTTTCCTACATTTTTCGTTCCACATAGCTGGAAGATTGTAGGTTTAACTTTCTAACTAGAAAATATGTTCTGTAGAGAGGCTGGGATGTATATTCATTTATACATTTACGTACATACTTACAATAAAGTATTATAAAGTCTCTGTGCACACCAGGATTTTCTTATCAGCCTTCTGATATATTTATTTTGTTTTGCTTACCTCGATTTAAACCCCTTTCCTGATATGTGTGAAATAGGAGTTTACAGGCCTAGATTAGATTGCCAGGTTAAATTCTAATATTTTCTAACTTTTTTTATTTATAGGATGTATACATGGCCTTACAAAGGTTTTCTTTTAAGACTGAGCACATTGAAGAAGCAATGAAAAATACACTTTTATATGGTGGTGATCTTCACACTGCACTTGACTGGCTTTGTTTAAACCTTCCTGATGGTGAGTATGGTGAGAAGAGAATTCTCATCTATTAAAAACTGTAGATTAATAGGACCTGTTCTGGTATGGGAATGCTTTTTAGTAGTAATTAAATGTATTGTCTTGTAGACTCTTTGTTCCTACTCTTAGACTTTTAGTGGAAGTCCAACAGGCTGATGCTGGCTTATCTGAATGCTGAAGCCAAATGTTATGAATTGCTACACTGCCAGGCCAGTTCAGCAATGAAGTATTTTATTATCCAGGGATGGCGAGCTGGGTAATACAGTGCTGGGTGCGCGAGTTGCTCCTGCTCTACCAACACACATACACTAAATCATGCTCGCCACACTTTTTAATACATTTGTTCTCATGCATATTAGTTTAGCCTCATGATTATTACAATCACCTTTGAGAATGTTCCTTCATGCATATTCGTTTAGTCTCATGACTAGTACAGCCATCTTTGAGAATACCTCTTCCCCTTAGTACACCCGGCCCCTCCCCGGGGATTCTCAAGAGCTCCTCCTCACTCCTCCTTGAGGCTTTATGAACACAGACCCCCCCCCCGCCATCCCAACACACCAGTCTGCACAATCCAATACAGCTAAACCGCACAAAAATGTTAAACCGTGAGTTTTATCAAGTGCTTAAACCTGAGGATAAACATTCACAACTTCACAATTGCCACCATTTCCTGTCATGCTAACACAAATCTCCTTAATATCCGTTCTCACACCTAATTTTATTTCAGACATCCTATTGTTCTGTTTTATTCTAGCTTTCTCTGAACACATGTTAAAAGATTTTCTGTAACTACTGTTGATGTTTTTCATTATATGTTGGGTTTTTTTTATCTTGAAGATGCCTTGCCTGAAGGTTTTAGTCAGCAGTTTGAAGAACAACAACAGAAACCTAGAGCAAAATTTTGTTCTCCGGTGAAATGTGAACCTCCACCACACTTTACAGATAACAAAATGAAAGAAAATGGCCCTGCAAAGAAGGTAATCTGAGAATTTTTTTTTTTTTAACTTACTGGGAGAAAGAGCAGACAAAGTTTTCTAAAATACAGGATTTGCGTTGGCTTCCAACACTGAAGTGAAAAACCTCTGAAAATACCATATCCTTAATAGTGAAGGTAACATTTTTTCATGTGAAGTCCAGAAGCCTCTTCATAGATCATTTTTGTTGTAAAAGATAGCTTAATTTTCTCCTGGAATGGGTTCATTCTATTTGTTTACAGATGGCATTCTTTAGATACTTGTGTGTCTGTGTACTTGCAGTGTTTTTATTTGTGATCATTGACCCTTAAACCTAGAAACTGAAAAGATATCTTAAAGTGGGTTTTTTTATTTCTTACAGCAATTATAATAATTCAGATGTTAAGATCTATGTAAGTATATAGTGAAGTGTTTAACCAGGTTGGAGAAGTTGCTCCATGGTTTTATGCATTGTTTGTGTCATATAACTTTATAGATAAAATATAACTACGGAAGCAGTAGTTCCTAAATACTGGTAGAGAAAAGCATTGGTATTTTCACTTACTGTTATCACTACTCTTAATTTTCATTGCTCTTACTAGGAGAAAAATGGAGGGAAAGAGAAAGAAGTGAGTATGAAGGAATGGATTTTGCGATATGCTGAGCAACAAAGTGATGAGGAGAAGAATGAGTCTGTTAAAGAGACAGATGAAGAAAAGTTTGACCCGGTAGGACAGAATAACACTTGATGGAGGTCTTTCAAAAACTACTGTGTCTGGTACATCTGCAAGTGATAGATCTATTTGTTAAAAATTGGGGATTTAATACTTTTTTTATGTTACTGATTTTTACATTTGCAGTCTACCAAGAGGGAAATGGGTTGAAACTTCTTTCCTACTTTGTTTTTTCTTTCTTATTTTTATGTACTTGGTTCAGAATACTGAATGCATTGTCCTGGAAAGAAAAAATTATTGAAGCACATCTTGGTGAGGTTAGGAACATGACTATCTAATTCTGAGAGGTTTTGATTGTTACTTACCTGAAACTAATTTTTCTTCTTTGTGTGAGCTTTGTGTCAGTGGGAAAAAACTGCCCCACTTTTTTTATTATGAAATTCATTAGAAGTGAAAAGCATACAATATTCAAGTTGTAATTAATAATTCTGTTTGAAATAGAATGACAGGTATGTACTTCTGGCTGCCAGGCTTTCAGAAGCAAAAGAACAAGCAAGCATCTCCAAGCAAGACAAAGACAAGCATGGCCAGAAGGTAGCACAGGAGAAAATAAGAAGAATTCAGCAAGGTAATGCTATGCATATTAGCTGTGTTTCATTTTGTGGCCTGTGTATTTGTTAGGCAAATAGGTGTCTGTGTCAAACTGAATTGATTTCATCATCTTTTACACCACTATGTGAATTACAGGCTTTCCTGAATCTGTCTTTTCCATGTGGATCAAATTCTAAAAACATTTTGACATTTCACTGAGTACCTGAAACAGAAGTAGTATGAATTAATATAATTAATCTTTTTCTTTTTAAAGAATGATTGCTCAGCAAGTGGTGCATGTAAGCTGTTTTCTCTCTCTGACAGAAATGTCAGCCCTTGAAGAACATCCTGTATTTAATCCATCTGTAAAGATTTCAAACCAACAGCGAAGTGAAAAGAAAAAAACTCCCTCACCTCAGCCTCAAGAAACCACTTTGAATTTGAACTTGCTTGAAAAATCTGGTGGTGCTGCAAAGGAAGAAAAAGGTGTGTTGGGAATGATTCAGTACAAGGTTGAAACATGCCACACATTTCCAGTATTAGTTCTTGTTTTTCTAGGTTGTATTTCATTGCAGTGCTGAGTCATCAAGCTCTGGTCATGGTCTAGGCAGGCAGACTACTTCACTGACTGGGTTGTCTTTAAATGATCTGTATTTTATTTAGCAGATGATGTTGAAAGCTGTTTCTACCATACTATCGTGTCTAAATTTTTTTTCTTTTTTTCTTACTTGTAGAGCTAATCATGGTCAATTTTCACCCTCATCTTTTTAAAGTATTTTCACTGCTAACCTTCACATTGTTATGTTATTTTCTGACAGACAAACTTCAGTAGAAGTTTTTTAATTATTGGGTGATCAAAGATGGCAAATGAAATATTGTAATCCATTTCCTGCTAGGTGTTTATGTGGGAAAAGGAGTTATTTTTCATGTATCATTGCTAGTATTTCTGCAAAACATTTCAGGAAATAGTGCTGTCTAGTAAAAATGTGTTTGAAAAAAGGTAAAAACGTTCTTGGCAGACTTTAAATGTGTCGTTCTGCTCTTATAGTTAAAAAGAAAGAACCTCTAGATGTAAGAAATTTTGACTATAGTGCTCGAAGCTGGACTGGTAAATCTCCAAAACAATTTTTGATTGACTGGTGCAGGAAGAATTTTCCCAAGAGCCCAAATCCTGCTTTTGAAAAGGTTCCAGTTGGAAAATATTGGAAATGTAGGTATGTATTTCCTCTAAACTATATGTTTTCCTTTTGGTTTATTTAAGAATAAAAATGCTAACTACTTGTATCTCATCATGTTTTTTGAGATTTATATTAGTATAGCATGTTTAACCCGAACTCTTTTTTAGTCTGCCAGGGAGATTTTCCACTCTGGATATCTCTGCAAAAGTGATGCTTAAATTGGACAGTGTCACAGAGATAAGATTCTAGTAAATAATCCCATAAAGAAGGGGTTCAGTTTTAATTCTGTACTGCTGCTGAATGAAAGGTTCTGAAGTGAACCTGTGAGATAAGTTTGGACAATTAAGTTATTGTGTTCTCATTCAAACTAATGCATTAAATTATAGGTTTTAAGCATATGAATACCAAAAACCTTTTGGGAATTGTTTAAAATAAAATCGAAGTTAGAAATTTGTATGAAAACTGCTGTAAATTTGTAACCAAAACAGTGCAGTTGTATAAAGTATAATATTATCATGCACAAATAGAATAGACATGGCATTACATGAGTAACACTTCTTCAAGGAACCAAGTAAAAGAATCTGACAACTTGCTCAAGTTAAAACCTGCTAATATGCTGTCCCCTTAAGAATGAGAAATTTGACTGCCCAGTCTGGCACACATCTATTGAACAGATGTTTGAATCTCTCATAGGCCACTGTCATCTCAAATCTATGCTAAGTAGTTACAAGCACACAAATATTCATGCCTTCTTCCAAAGTGATTAACCTTTTGCTGGTCTGAATGTCTATAAATACTTATCCTTTGAATAAAACGAAGGCATTTGTTAAGAGAAAATAAGAACAACATTCTCACTGGAAGCTACTGCTGAAAGCTTTCTGCTATTCAGTCAGACTTCATTGGCTGTTTCTGTTTACTAAATATTACTGAGTAATATTTAATACTGTTGTGTATAAAATTTTTCTTTTTTTCTTACTCATAGAATCATGGTCAGTTTTCACCCTCATCTTTTTAAAGTATTTTCACTGCAAACCTTCACTCTTGTGTTTTTAACAAGCATTAACAGATGTGCTGTTTATGTAAGCAACAAAAATTAAGATAAATACTTGTATGAATTTATCTTTAAGGGTCAGGATTACCAAATCATCAGATGATGTAATGGCCATGTGTCCTACAATCGTCACAGAAGATAGTATGCAAGCACAACATCTAGCTGCTACTTTGGCACTCTACCATTTAACCAAAGGACAAGTAAGATTTTTGCCAATATTCCAGTTCTTAGCTTGGAACCTACCCCTGCACTTTTGCTATAATAGCTGCAGTTAAATTCTGAAACCAGTTTAATGAAGTGTTTCACATTAAATTATTTTCTTGTATTATATGTTCTTTTGTTTTTATGTGCAATCATGTGCCTGTGTTGCAGCACACAGGGAGGAAGCTTTTTGATAGTAGAACTGTTCTTTCTGTGTTGTAAAGGATGCAAACCCTATTTCATATTCTGTCATAACTCTTGCTCCTCAAGTTCTTTTGCACATAAAATGTTAGTGATAATATTAAGTTGTAAATAAAGGGGTTTTTTCTGCTTTTTCCACCTGAAGTCAGTGTATCAGTTACTGCCTCCTACCTACCGGGATGTCTGGTTAGAATGGAGCGACATTGAAAAGAAGAAGGAAGAGGAAAACAAGATGGAAACAAACAAACCTCGTGATAACTTCATCGCTAGATTATTAAACAAACTCAAACAACAACAACAGCTACAATCTGAAAACCAACCAAAAGCATCTGAAGGTCCTGAAGATTCCTGGGAAAACCTTGTTTCTGATGAGGACTTCAGTAGTCTCTCCCTTGAGACCTCAGACACAGATAATTTGGAACCTTCCAGGATTTTGTTCAAAAAGCTGCAAAGTTCCTCCAGATACCAGAAGCTTCTGAAAGACAGACAGGAGTTACCTGTGTTTAAGCATAGATACTCAATTGTAGAAACTCTTAAAAAACATCGAGTAGTTGTTGTGGCTGGTGAAACGGGCAGTGGGAAGAGTACTCAGGTGCCTCATTTCTTGTTAGAAGACTTGTTGCTAGATGAAGGATCCAAGAAATGTAATATTGTTTGCACACAGCCCCGAAGAATCTCAGCAGTGAGTCTGGCAACCAGAGTTTGTGAAGAATTAGGCTGTGAATCAGGACCAGGAGGAAAAGTAAGATGTGTCTGAATTCCTTTTTCTAGTCTTCATCAAATACAGGGGACTGAATTGTTGGTACAAACATATGATATGATTTATTAGTGGATAGGTGCAGTTGGGTTTGATTATATCAAAGGTCTTTTCCAAGCTAGTGATTCTAGGATTCTGCAAAATGAAAAATTATTTCTTACACAGACAAATAATTAGATGTTACATTTTCTTGAGAAGGGCTTCTTGGTATGTCAGCTATTTCTTTCCAGATTGCAACCTGTGTACCTCTGGGTATCCATATGCAATTTCTAGAATATGTAGAGGGCGATGAAGTGCAAGTGTGTTTCATAACAGAAGTGGTCAAATATTGAGTAGATCGCCCAGACCCTGACATCTCTGCCAGTAGGGCTGGAAAAAGCTCATCTGAGTAAGACTGTGAACAATCTAATTTGACCTTAAGAGTTGCCCCTTCCAATGTAAATTATTTTGTTATTTGACAAAGCCGGTAGACCATATGGGTTTTGGTAGTCAGTCTGTGCAAAAGTGTTTTTGTTTGGGGAGTGCTAAGAACCCTGAAAAGAAGACAGTTTATCAGCTCTCTGCTATTCTAAAGAAACTTAGTTGTCCATTTAAGTATATTTTCCCTTTCTTGACAAAGGAATGTGTATGTATGTAGAAAACAGTGTGACATTCATTCACCATACTGTTTAATTAGCAGCTTATGCAATGTCTGAATCTAACAGTGCTTAAATTTCAATTAATTTCGAATTTCTGTAGATTGTATGCCATTTTAAGTTATTCCTATATTTTTAATATCTTTTATTTAAAGAATTCCTTGTGCGGGTATCAAATTCGTATGGAATCAAGAACAGGAGAAGCTACCAGATTACTGTACTGTACAACAGGTGTCCTGCTTCGGAAACTTCAAGAAGATGGTCTTCTTTCAAGTATATCTCATGTCATCGTAGATGAGGTTATCAGCTCTTACTGTTCTGCAGAAGCTATAGCTATTTTGGGCCTTGGCTTGTGCTGAAGCCTTACTATAGGTATGTTTTTCTAATTCTAGGTACATGAAAGAAGTGTCCAGTCTGATTTCTTGCTAATTATTCTGAAGGAAATTTTACATAAGCGTTCAGACCTGCATCTGATTTTAATGAGTGCCACTGTAGACAGTGAGAAGTTTTCCAGCTATTTCTCCCACTGTCCCATTTTAAGGATCTCAGGGAGGAGTTACCCTGTTGAGGTAAGTAAATGTGTCTTTGTGCAAGACATTTTGTGTGCATGTACACAGTGTTTGCCTGGTTAATGTCTATAAAAAGTATATCTACCGCTCTTTTCATACCAAAAATACATACCTTAAATGTATGTTTCAAGGACTTGTAGCCTTTTTCCTTTTTGAAAATTCAAAATAGCTTCAGTGCTTTGAAGTACAAGGTTGTACTATCTTTTTGTGTTGGATTTATTGTGAGTTAAAATCCATTAGTGACACTTTGATTTTTCTCTGTTCAATCTCAATTGAAAGGAAAGCATTAAAAAACTCCCTTCTTCCATGCATCTTTGTTATGACTCTGATTTATGTTTCTCATGTATGCTGTATTGTCTGTGATAAAGGTAATGCTAGTGAACACATGGAGAGGCCCATTAACAAACTTGTAACGGCTCTAAGTTTAGGTTTTTGAAAATAAAAGGAAATATTAAAATCTATTACAACATTAAAAGAGAAAAAGGACTGCCCTGTTCAACTTTATATGTAAGCTTTAAAAATATGATGAAAGTGCCGATTAGTTTTTTACATACCTTGTATTTCTTCTGGGAATTTTCATGAAAGATTTTCCATGTTGAAGATGTGATTGAGGCAACTGGCTATGTTCTGGAGAAAGACTCAGAATACTCTCAGAAGTTCTTGGAGGAGGAGGAGGAAGTGACAATAAATGTTACTAGCAAAGGAGGTGGCTCTACAAAGTGTCAGGTAAAACAGGCATTTCTACTTTGGCTTGGAAACTTGAATGGTTTTTCTATTATTTTATAACTTTAGTTTCTCTTATTAGGTGTGATTGGATTGTATACTATCAAATATTCTTTTAGTTGATAAGATGAAAACCAAGTGTTATTAACACAGCACCCTTAACATTTGTCTCCAGCTCCTTTATAGCTTCCTTGATTTTTTGACATTTCACACTAAGTTCTCTTGTGCAGATTCCTAAGAACAGAAGAGGCAAGGTCATATCCTTCTTAGCTGAAAAGCACCTCAGAGCTTCCAACTTTCCATGCCAAATGAGATGATTTACATGAGGTAGTTGCATAGAGCTTTTTGGTTTAACAGGCTGTGGCTAATTCTGTAGGTACTCCACAGTGATGGCTGTATGTGCTTTTGGGTCAGAACTCTTGAAGGGCATAAGGAGCCATCTGACCGTGGGCAACGTAGGCTGTTCATCATGTTTCTTTCTGTAAACTGGTAGTTACCCCATCACAACAGCACGCTTTAGGGGAAATCCTAGTGCTATACTGAATCATTCTTCATCTTTGTGGTTTATTTCTGTTGTCCCTTCAGTACAGAAGGCTATGTGATGGCAAGATGCTTTAAGTGCATTGATTAACATGCATTGATTAGCGTTATGCTAAGCATGTACCTGTAAGATGTTTATAAACAAACATCTGTATGGTCTGCTTACTCTATCTTCTTTCCCCTTTCCTTCTGCTCTAAAACACTGCAGGAGTTCCCATTCCTAAATGTTATTGCAGCCATTAGCTGATAAGGGTGAGATGGGGGACAGGAGAAATGAGAGAGTCATTTCTTATACCCCAGAAAAAGGGAGTTTTGAAAGAAGAGTATCTGCCATGTTAACCCATTTTGAATTGATACCAGTGGGGATGCCAGTTACGGACCTTGGAACTGTTTTCATTTGTAAAGTAGACTTTATAGTACTGTTTGCACAGACTTTACTTTTTACTTCTTTTAAAAATCTAGCATGTTGTTTAGCAGCAGTAGGTGACTATGCACAGCTTATGTATGTGGCTGTGATTTAACTCACCGGTTCTGGTGGCACATCAGTCAAGTTAGTCGATTAGATGTCTATTATCTCAGTCTCTGTTTTAGAAAACCTAAGTTAAGTGAATGACAGATTGACCTGCTGTCTTACGTTCTTCCACTGAGGATATGTTTTTTTTGTCCCACTCTCTTTAGGAGTATGTCCCAACCCAGTCTGGATCTGGTATTGATTTGGCTCCTTACTATGCAAAGTATAGCAGTCGTACACAGCAGGCTATCTTGTATATGAACCCTTACAAGATCAACCTCGAACTTATTTTGGAGTTGCTTGCATACTTAGGTACAGTCTATATCTTAAGAAGTTTATATACTTGGGGATGTCCTTTTATTTTCCAGTGCTTTCTGCTAACAATGAAGTACTTTACTTCATTCTTACATGATACATTCTAAAAAGTATTTACTGCAGGGCCCAGAATTAGTTCCTCGTTCACAAATGCCTGTTTGTTTTAACAGTGTGCCTGTATTGTAACTTTCCAGATAGAAGTCCCCAATTCAAGAACATTGAGGGTGCTGTGCTGATCTTTTTACCAGGCCTTGCCCATATTCAACAACTGTATGATCTCATTTCAACTGACAGAAGATTTAACTTGCGTGATAGGTAACATGGATACTATCTATAATGTTAATAGTTCAAATTGATGAGTATCTTTGGGTTTTCAGATCTGCCGTTTTTGAAGAGGGAAACTGAGAATTGTATCTCTGAGCTGTTTGTGCAACAAATATACTTCTACTATCTAGTAATGACACAAGCAAGTATGACAGTGCTTAATCACAAAGCACTTGCCTACTACTTTTCCACTTAGGATATGGAAGCTGTCATAAGTGGGGTAATAGGTTTCTGTGGCTTACTGTTTACGTGGAAGTGACTGCTCCCTGAAAAGAGATTCAGAGTAATCCACCAAGAGAATCAGCATAAAGTTCTAGTGACAGATATGTTTGAAATTTATTATGCGGGTAACTACAAGTTAACAACATAATGGCATAAAAAGAATATTTACGGTCAAATTCTAAACGTTCGTAGATGTCTGAGATGTCAGGGTCCAGAAAAGAAAGAAAAAAAAGTACAAATTGCAATGACTGTCTCATCTTTGAGGGCCTTTATTACTTAGGCTGAATGTAGAAAGTATTTATAGTTCTGTGCAAAATTTCAATTGTGGTCCTTGTCTTGGAAGCACAGTGTAAACAGCTCAGGTTTGTGGACTTCTGTTTCCCTGTTTTTGCTAGGCTTTTGTTGTAAATTAACCTAGAATTCTGCAGCAGTAGGATTTTTTTCTGTGTTATTGCCAAATAGAACAGCCCTATAAACTAATTATCCTTTCTCGATACTGTAATAAAACACTGAAGCAGGCTTTCATACCTAATAATACAAAGTTTTACTCCATCAAGTGTCCATTGTAGTTGCTTTCTCCAAGCTTTTGTCATAGTTCTGGTCTCAATTTTTTACTGTGTCTTAATTTGGTAAGCGTATGTTGATTGGTGTAATTTCTTGTTCTAGGCACAGACTGATAGCTTTGCATTCTGTCCTTTCAACTCAAGATCAAGCAGCTGCATTCACAATACCTCCTCTTGGTGTTAGGAAGGTATGTTGTATTTAGAAAGGAGCAACTTTCTGTGGGTTCAAGTCTGGATTATTTTGAAATTGAATCATACAGAACTACACAACAACCTATATTCCAGTCGTTCCTGGAATTTTCTTGCTGCAAAACCCAGTTTTTTCTGATTTGGTGCTCTATAGCAGGTGGAAGCTAGCATGCTGCTTGCTTGACAGCAATCAGCCAATTTTTTAAGCCTGAGATTTTGTTAAGAGCTTCATTAATTGTTGTTCTATATTTTAACTATTTGTAACCAGTAACTATAGCTTTTGTCTAAGAAAATAGTATTTTACTTACTGCCAATTTTGGCAGGTACTAAATTGTAATTATAAAGCAAAAAGTGAATGCAAAGTTCTCGCTTAACTTTTAATTGCTTAGTAATTGAGAAAGACTAAGCCATTTCTCAAGCTGTGTAGTTGTTGTCAGATGACTTAAGGAAAAAAAAAAACTTCTACCAAACTTGTTCTGTAATACTTGCTAAAAGAATGACAACTGTTAAACATTTTGTAATTCTTCTGCTTATGTTATATTACTTCTTTTCAGATTGTTTTAGCAACCAATATAGCAGAGACGGGTATTACAATACCAGATGTTGTCTTTGTAATTGATACTGGGAGAACAAAAGAAAATAGGTGAGTTTGATTTTCATTTTCAAAACTGTGATTACTGAAAATATTTGGAGGTTAGTAGAGCAAGAATTTTTTAGTATCCTTATTAAACAGAATTTTGTCCTGTTTTGGACAAAAAGAGTACTGAGCTCATTGAACAGCTTGCAGTTTAGGTACAAGTTTGGAATTTTCAGTTGGTGTGAGTAACGGCAAGAGTTGTTCATCAGTATGAAGAGTCATGATCAAGTACTGCATTAAAAATTAAGTAGGTCTTTTTTATACTGTCTCAAGTTTATTTGTCCATTTAAAATGTGAAACCAACCCCCTACTAAATGTACTAGAATAAATCTGAATTGTCAGGGAGTTGAAATAAAATAATAGCTCTTTTGCTTTCCAATTTTAGTTCTTCAGTTAGTGAGTTGTATCCAAGTTTCTATCATGTACTGTTTTCCCCAGCTATGCTTTGTTATCAAAACTAAGTACAATCTTTTCAAATAGATACTTATAATGTAGCCACACAGTATCCTTGCATTTAAGTTGAGCATACATAAAAATTTTGTTTCTGAAATCTGAATGTGCACTTGCTTTGCACTTTTTAAGGTATCATGAAAGTAGCCAAATGAGTTCCTTGGAGGAGACCTTTGTTAGTAAAGCCAGTGCTCTGCAGCGACAAGGAAGAGCTGGACGTGTAAGGGATGGATTCTGCTTCCGAATGTACACAAAAAACAGGTACTATAAACTTAGCAAGATTTAAATCACATACATCTCTGTCCTTTTTTGCTATGCAAAACCAAGAAATCTTCACTTTACTTACTGCAAACTGAAAAGATTAAACTGTAAAAAAATACAGATAATTTGAGTATTGGTTGGCTAGTGTTGTAATACTTCATTTCATGATTTTTAGAAAAGTTAATTTTATTCATAGCATCTCTATAAAGTAAATAAATGAAAAAAATCATAATTAAAGAAAAAGCGGAGCACTAAAGAATTATAGAAGATCTGTTTTCCACTATATTTACTGCCCTGCATCAAGTGCATATGCCACCTCCTGAATTTTGAATTTTTTTATCGGACAAACCTATAGGTTTCTGAAGTGGAATCTCTGTGGTTAAGACATGGGGAAAATAACATACGGGACTGCAGAAGTAGCTTCTGGTACTACAGTGGAATAAACTTTTTCCAGCTTGTCTGAAAGTCTGAAGCAACTTTCAGCTGAGAAGCAGTTAAGATAAAACTATTACGAAATGACCAGCAAAATGTACGGTTTAGCCATATGCAAGACTTTCAGTTTGAGAGCTATACACTTGAAAAATTTGTTTGGAAAATCAGTTGTTGCTTTCCAGGCTACCATACATGTCTTAATTCAAATGATAAACAGTTTTGCTTATCCATGCACTATTAAAACACATGCCTCACGCCTGCCTTGCTCCTGAAAACAACATCTGCAAAGAATGAGTGTGTGAAACCTGATTTTGTAAGTTGAATTCAGAGATTGAATTGATTATCTGTGATTCTGTCTTTATGATGTTGCAGGTTTGAAAGTTTCATGGAATATTCTGTTCCAGAAATACTGCGTGTGCCCTTGGAGGAATTATGCCTTCATATTATGGTATGTTTTTAGTGTCAGAATTACTGATCTTCTTAGCCAAAAATATTGCACGTCCCTTTGGAGGAATTACACCTTCATGCTGTCATGAGTTTTAGACTTTATAATTACTGACCTTGGTACCTAAATAAGGTTTATTAGCACAGCCCTAGTCCGGTGTAGTTACTGGGACTTCTTACACCAGAGAGGGCAGGGAACCCAGTACTTGTATGCTGTGGAGAATTTGGAGTGTGCTGCTGAATGAGAATAGCATGCTAGACTATTCCAGTTTACCTCAGAGTGACAATTCAAAGTTCATTAAAGAGCTTTCAGACTAATTTCTGCTTAGGAAAGTAATTTCATTCCCTCTCCTCCTATCCTTAATGAGCAGGATATGCCAAAGAACGCTAGCAGCCTGGCAGATTAGTGTGAGGTTGAGCTACATCTCATCAGGTTTGAGAGTCTTCTGCCCGTCTGTGACCATTGGTAACAAGTTTGTCCAAGTGGTCATGCCATGCAGTCATTCCAAATAGGAAGTTTTGTTACACTAGCATGGGTTGTGTCTGCATTTTGGGAACCAAGAGGCTGGTTTAGAGGTGAGGGAGTGTGGATTTCAAGTAGAGTGTTCCATTTTCCCTTGTAGCTACTATATAAGTTTGTTATAATAAATCTTTATATTGAAATATATGCCTATTTATTCCACAGAAATGCAGTCTTGGCTCTCCTGAAGATTTCCTTTCTAGAGCATTAGACCCGCCACAGCAGCAAGTAATTGGTAATGCAATGAACCTCTTGAGGAAAATTGGGGCTTGTCTCTTAAATGAGCCTAAGCTGACTCCACTGGGCCAACACCTTGCAGCCCTTCCTGTCAATGTAAAGATTGGCAAAATGCTTATATTTGGTGCTATATTTGGCTGCTTGGATCCTGTGGTGAGTGAGAAAAAAATACAGAAATGGTTAATTCTTTACAATTAATCTGCTTTCTTGTAACATGGTATTCTGAAAGGATGATGAAAGAAGTTGAAATTTTTATTTTAAGGTGAGGTCACCTTAAGTCTTTTCCGACCTAAATGATTCTATGATTCTAAACTTCTAGGTACTAGTCACAAGGGGGTAGTCAGACTCGGTCCTCAGTTCTGCCTGTTACAAACCCAGGGCGTATGACATTTGGTAAAAAGGCTGTTTTATGTCTGGATTAAACCAACCTGCATTACCCCACAGTTTATCAGCCAAGAACATGCTGATGTAAAGTTACTGCAAATTAATTGATGTGTTAACTTACTGTATGAAGACTGTGGCGTAGTTCACACTTTCACGTAATCAGTTTAATTTACCACAAATTAGGAGGAAACATGGGTGCATTAGTTGCTGAAAACTTAAAGTTAATTCCTTGTTCTCTCTGTATCTCTGGTTAACATGGTATAACCTAAGCAGTATAATCTGACCTTCACTGTATTGTATCACATATTGCTCTGTCACTTGACAAACCATTCCATGTGAGTTTTGAAATTTAGTATTTTTTATCAGTCTATATAAGGCATTACATAAACAACATCTTTAAGTTCTGAATTCTACTTAGGAAATTCTTCTGATAAGTATTCCTTGAGGCTTAGTAGAAGATTAAAGTATCATTAAATATTACTGTAAAAGAAAAACTATTTGTATGATAAACCTGTAAGCTTATAAGAAAATACTTAGAAGTGCTATATACTTATTGCAGGCAACTCTGGCTGCTGTTATGACAGAAAAATCGCCATTTACTACACCAATTGGTCGAAAAGATGAAGCAGATCTTGCAAAGTCATCTCTAGCAATGGCAGTTTCAGACCATATAACAATTTACAACGCTTACCTGGGGTAAACTGTAATTCTCCTGTTCTTATAACTAGATGCAGATAACACTTAAGTGATGTGGTTCTATAAAGAAACTTCAATTTTCTTTTGAATTGCTTGCACCTGAAATTTTTAAATTCAGATTGTGAAGTACTAATGCGAAAGGATGGCTTGCTTAATCCCTGATCCTTTAACTCCTTATACCTGTGCTTGCACACGCACAGTGGTGTGCTGTCTGTTTATCATAGTGTTTAAAGTATTTTGTTTGCTGTTGGTGGTATACTGACTTGTATATTTTGAATTTAAGGGACTACAAAAAACTATTTTCAAGTTACATACATGTGTTACTTTTTAGGATATTATTGCTACATCTCAAGCCACAGCTTATTTTTCTTCCAGCTGTTCCAAGTGTGTAATTTTTGAGAGAAAAAAAGCTTGTATTTTTGTCTGTCTGTCAAAACTATGTTACAGGCATATGTTCTCTGGAGTGCATTCATCTTCATTAATGCCACTTACTTGAGGAGACTGCTGACCAAAACAGTATTGCCTTTTAACTGATTTTATATTGTTATACTCTTGATGTGATTCTCTCTGCTGTGATAAGACAACCTGGTTAATTTTTTTCCTTAGGTGGAAGAGGGCTCGACAAGAAGGGGGTTATCGTGCTGAAATGACGTATTGCAGAAGAAATTTCCTTAGTAGGACTTCACTTTTAACTCTAGAGGTAAACCAAATAATTATGCTCTACACTCAAAAGGTACTTGTTGAAATTTCCCTCTGAAAGTGTCATGCCTTTTTAAAGAGGTAATATATCACAGTTACCTTTTCAACAAGAAAAAAACAAGCAGAATACTGGGGATTAATGAAATGCATACCCTCAGTCAAGGCAGCTGTGTCTGCATTTGAGTTTTGATAATGCACACTTTGGTGCACATCTTTGCGAATGAAGAAGCTACTCCTTCCTTCTACCAGAGAATCAAAACTTATAAATTAAAATATTTACATTATTCTTAATATCAAAGAACAGGTTTACTAACGGTTAGTTTGAAAGATGAGCCACAAGCTCTGCCAGGGGAGATTTAGGCTAGACATTAGGAGGAAGTTTTTCACAGAAAAGGTCATTGGGCATTGGAACAGGCTGCTGAGGGACGTGATTGATTCACCTTCCCTGGAGGTGTTTAAGGCATGGGTGGACAGGTTCCTGAGGGACATGGTTTAATGTTTGATAGGAATGGTTGGACTCGATGATCCAGTGGGTCTCTTCCAGCCTGGTGATTCTATGATTCTATGAAATGGCCATTCATTTTTTGTGAGAAAATGTTTTAATTGGTTTTTCCTATATAAGTTTGGGTGACTGAGCTCTCATAAGCATAAGTGTATATTAGATGCAAATATACCTTTCTATTTTAACTACAAGTGAGAGATTTAGTATTTGCAGATTACGTAGTAAAATACTTCTAATCCTTTATTCCAGACAACATTTTTCTCATAGAAACAGACAATATTTTAAGTGTTTTTCTAGTAAGAGCTTTTCCCAGGGAAGACTTAAATATTTGGGATGGATTTTAATTGCCTGCTAATGGAGTATGTACTTTTTTGAAATCAGAGTTTTTCTAACACCTTGCTAATTTCAGGATGTGAAGCAAGAACTTATAAGGGTGGTCAGAGCAGCGGGGTTCACGGCACCTACAACACAATGTGGATTGGATGGAAATGGAACTACACAATCCCTTTCTTTCCATGAAATAGCTCTTCTTAAAGCTGTGTTGACTGCAGGGCTGTACGACAACATAGGAAAAATATTATATACAAAGTCTGTAGATATTACAGAGAAGCTGGCTTGCATAGTAGAAACTGCTCAGGGGAAAGCGCAAGTGCATCCCTCCTCTGTAAATCGAGACTTGCAGACATATGGATGGCTTCTTTACCAGGAGAAGGTAAGTGAAAACCGAGAAGGTAGCTGATAGTTTGTATAAAGGTGGAGTTGTGCTTCTAATATTAAATAACATACACCAGCGTAAAAGTATAAAGTATACCTGAATGTCAATGTCTTGTTCATGTTAGGAGTCTTTAGAATGTAGTGGTTCTAAAGCCCATAAAAATTAGTTAACTAAGTGCTGAAGAAAAGGAAGTTGAGGCTGAACATCATGAATAAATCTGTTGTTCATGGCGAAACTGGTCGCTGTAAATGGAAGTACCTTTCTTATGTCGTTTAACTTAATAGTATCATTAACTTTTTTAATACGGTGATGTTCATTTTGATAAGATCACTTTAAGCAGTAATATGTGGTAATGCTTCAAAGTATGCTTATTCTTTTTTACTATTCTAAGCAGGCTCTAAAGTTTTGTAACTCAGTACAGGCCTTTCCTATCCCCAGTAATAACTTGAAACGAAGTAGCCAATTCTAATTGACCACTGAGCTTCCGAAGTGAATTCCATTTTTTTTTCCCGTCACTTTATTTCCCTTCCCAACTGAAAAATTTGTCAGCTATTTGCTAAACTTGGGTGTTTAGTTATTTAAATTTCTGGTATAAAAAAACATGACAGCAGTTGCTCAATGGCCTACTTTACTGTAGAGGAGCAGGAAATTACATTACATTAGACTTCTTAATACATGTGACGCAGCAGTACTTTTTGGAAAGCTGAAAATATTTCCTGACTCCAAGAACCTTGTAGTATAAGAGCAAGACAGCAACTGAAGTAGCTGAATTATTCCATGAGCAGTGGAACAGTAAGCCTGCATTTATATGGAGAGATGCACTCCAGTTTCCTTCTTCGCACTACAACTCCTTCACATTCCATTCAGTCTTTGTTGGCAAAAGTCTCCAAAGCCAGAATTTGCATATGCTAAGTGTTACGGTTTACTCTGTGTATTTATCTACACGTGTCCTCATTTATGCTTGAATGTGTGTGCATCTCTGGATAGAGTGACAAGCCAGCTGCTGCTAAGAATGTAATGGGAGAGTTTTACATGCCTTTTAACACTAGGCTAACATCAGGTTTCTGTTTGGATTTTAACAAGAAAGTTCTTGGTTCAGCTAATTTCCTGGTACTGTATAATCCTGTAATTTACTTAGAAGCCATGTATTTCATGTGTGGTCTAGGGCGGACCAAGTTGCCATCAATTATTCTGCATACGATGACTGTCAATTGGATCTTAAAAGGAAAAAAGTGCATTTCTTACTTTTAAAAGTGGTGATCAAATTGGATGTTGTAGGTTATGTGATTTGGGGTTTCTTTGTTGGTTTTAATGCTTGTGTTTGTTTATATGCAGGTGAGGTACACTAAAGTGTACTTGAGAGAGACTACTTTAATATCCCCCTTTCCCATTTTGCTTTTTGGTGGGGATATAGAAGTCCAGCATCGGGAGCGTCTCCTGACAGTTGACAGCTGGATCCACTTTCAGGTGTGCTGGAGTGATAACTGCCTTTTGTGGTTCCATGGGCTTTTGTATTATGCCGCTGATGTGGAAGTCTGATTCAGAACACTGTGTGGGACAAAGACAAGAGGGAAGAAAGGAGAAAAACAAAAGAAATTATGGGAAACTTGTAATCAGTTTTTAAAAAAAACAAACTAAACAAAACTCCCAACCAAATAGTTCCTCCTGTCTTCTTGAAGAAAGTGAATATTCTCTCAGAAAAGGTGTTGGGAATAGTTACAGTCTAAACCTTATTTTATAGAGTTGGTACTGAAAGCAGATGTGTGCTATTCTACTNAAAATGAAGGAGGGGTTCAGCTGTAGGTATCCAAATTCCTAGCAAGACTTAAGAGGGATTTTGCTTTCTCAGGAGTCCAGGCAGACCCTCTGAGAGGGAAATGTGTAGGTATTTTTCTTCAGGTATGAAAATTAAATTGTACTTTTATACTTCAGGAAAAAGCCATTAGAGCAAGTAGGATACTGGTAAATTAACAATTTCACTATGTACTGGTTGTTCATGACACATGTGGGAACATACTCTGATATCCTTCTGAGCTGCTGCTCTTAAGGCTGTGATGCTGTAAACGGGTTTTTAAAGATGAGAGCACAGAGTAAGCCCAGTCATTTCATGAGTACACTATCCATATGCTTAAAATGGTGTATGTGTGTTGTATTTGCAGGGATCTTGTTATGAACTTGTATTTATATGTAAGGTAATGTTTGAATCTACGTTTTGGTATAAAATACCTGAGTGAGCATTGCAAATGTTTGTCTTCTATTCTTTACAGGCTCCTGTAAAGATAGCGGTAATATTCAAACAGCTGAGAGTTCTCATAGAGTCTGTTTTGAAGAAGAAGCTTGAAAATCCTAAAATGTCACTTGAAGGTAACTTCATTACTGCACTGCTGACATTACTATTTATTAAATGGATCTTGTGGTAAATCTGAAGAAGCTTTAGTACACTGTATCCTCACGCAGTAGAGTTAGTGTAACTTGACTATCACTCCATTACCTTAAGAGCCATCAAAAAAAGCGGTACTAGTCCTACATATGTTGCATGGCTCAGCCCAGATGTGCAAGAATCTGCACAACTGTTGTTTTAATGATATACCCGATAACAGTATTTAAGATAGCAGTAGCAATGGTGCAGTACGCGTCTCCAATAGAAGTAGAGTTTTTTGTGAACTTCAGACATAGATGAATTTTAAATGTTATGAAAGCTGTTTCACAGTTTAGGCTAATGATGGAGAGCTGCATGTTAGCCTCCAAAGTAAAGGAAAGAGGAGCACTATTTGAACTTGATGATTGAAAGAATATTATAGATGGGGAAGAAAAAAGGTAGTTCCTATGTGTCAGCATAGTTAACCATCGCTTTCTCAGTCCCTTTTGTGAGAAACTGAAGTGGCCATAACCAGTTCATGGAGTAATTTTATAAAGAATGTACTGCGAACATACTGTTTGCCCATTTGCAAATGGATATCACTTGTCTTGCTTTAGAGTCTGACATAGTCCAAAATGTTAAGATTTTAAGTTGCTGAGGGCTAGACTTCTTTTCTAATTTTCTTGGGGCGTGGGAATCAAATTTTTAATCTCACTCTTTTCCACTCACTGTTTGTTTTCTTTCCTAGATGACAAGGTCTTGCACATCATCAAAGAACTGATAAAAACAGAGAATGGCAATTGAAACCAGAAGTCGATAATAAATCAGAGCCTAAGTAATGGCAGGGGATATATGCACTCCAACATTAACGTGTTGAAAGTGTTTTATAATAATTTGTGTTGATACTAGCCATGATTTGGAAAAGCTGCATGATTTTACATAAAATTTACTGTTCTCAGTATAATTTTTAACCTTGAACATTGAATGTGTTTAGCTTTTACAGTACTCTTGGTGCCATTTGTCTGACTATACAAATGATGGATGGAAGCAGTCTCTTTTCAATATAAAAGTGACTGTGGCCAATTAATTTTTTTTGTTTATTGTACTAATCATGCTCTCACTGGTGGTGCTGATGAAATGATTAAAGATTGGGTCGTGAATCTCAGAGCTGAGTAGAATTCCATTATATGTATGCAAACAGAAGACAGACGCTTCTTATGTGGGTTTCCTAAGTGGCATTTCTTTTTATCTTCAAATTTACAGTATTAAAGCAATACATCTTGTAGATGTCTTTATTTTTCTGTATGGTTTACATTCAGAAGCTGCTTTATAGGAAGGTAATATGGATTGCAATGAACAGGTGCTCAGATAGACAAGTGTACTGACCAGCAGGTCTTCCTCATCCTCTGCCTCTTCTTGCACCATTTCCTCTCTGTTCACCATGAGTTTTCTCTCTCCCTGCTACTGTAATACATTTGCTGTCCCTTCCTTATATCTTAAATTTTTTGCACAGTCCTGCAAGTCCCCTCAAGTGACAGTCATGATCATGTTTTTCTCCCTTTACTGATCAAAGTTCAGTTTGACCCTCTTCAAGGCTATACCAGAGCAGTTTCTGTAATGGCTCGTCAATCTGTGGCTGAAGCCTTCTGGTCTTTGTTATTCTCCTACAACTGTCTCCTCCATGTTTGTGTGTCTGTGTGTTTTTGTTTCTTACTTCTTTCATACGAAATACTCCTTAACCAGATAACTTAATGAAACAGGTGCTCTTACATTCCACATATCCACACCATTTACAATTATGAATCAAAATTTTAGGACACCAACTCACCTTTCAGGAATTATGGGTAGAGTATGCCACTAAATGCAGTCAAGTAGGAACTCTGTACAGTGAGGTGGTAAGTTGTTTTTTTTTTTTAGTCTGAAAAATATGTACTTTTTTTACAGCAAAGGTTAACAGTGTACAGGAGGGGGCACTGAAGGAAATGTAAAATACATGGAGCTATCCAGTATTATCATAGCAGCAGAACTGGTATGACTGGGCTAGGAGAACTGAAAGTAATCCAGCTTGTGCGTGTTTACTCTATGTTCAATTCTGGAAATTTGCTAAGAACTGAGGGAAAAGTGATTGCATCTGTTATCCTTTTATGGATTTTTGATAAACTACTGCTAATCTAAGAACCAGGAAGTGGTTTAGGTTTTTTTTTAATTCCAAAGCATACACCATTTACACAAGAAAGCATCTAAAGAGTTAAATTTTGATCTTCAGACCTCACTTCTGCTGCTCTGTATTCCTAGACACAATCATCTTTCGTGTCAGACAGAAATAAAAACCTGCAAACTACATTCCTTGAAGATAAAAATTAAATCTGCATGTTGAATAGTTCTCTAGATTTTGTTTTAGTTGAGGCCTTTTATTTGTGTCCTTTGGAAACATGAATTAGAAATACATTTCAGTATTTCAGCAACTAACAAGCTCTTCTTTCTTTTGGATTTAAATTTATTTTATCGGTTATTTGGTTTAAGTAGCTAAATTCAGGTGAAAGTGTTAATTGTCCTTGAGTTCTCCCTTGTTTAACTGTGGTGAATACAAAAGATTTTGTTTTATTTCTGTGTTGATAGGTGGAGGCATTCTTTGTGTTCCTCCAACATGGCCTGCTTTGTAATCTTCTAAAGAAATTGCTTCTTTCAGTTGTTACTATTAAGGGGATTTATTGTAATAACTAAGAAATTGCACATGCTCCTGAGTGAGTAGTGGTTTTCTGCAAAACAGGTAGCACTGTGGTGTACAGATAAGCACAGTTATCTTTAAAACAAACAAAAAAAAAACCCAACCAAAAAACCAACAACCAAAACCAACAAAGACTAGAGTGGCTTTCTGCTTCTGCAGTGTATGTGAGCAACTTTTGTGCCTGTGCTTTTTTTTTCCTTCTGCTATAGATGAACTTTCTCTTTTGCTCCATTTATTTAATAAATACTTCTGTTAACACTTCTGTGTTATTTTTCTAAAAGCATTGATCACAAGACCGTGACCAATGGCTCTTGCTTGCCATAGTTACAACAGACGCTTACGAGGTGTGTGGGATTATAAGGGTTGTGTATCCTCTGTTGTCTGTCCTCTCCTTTGAGAGGATTGCCCTCTCCTGCTGTGCAAGCTGAAGAATCTGTTTTGCTGCTAGGGTTGTAGACTTCTTGATGCTGTTTTCTGTTTCCTGTTGATGTCTTACTGCTGCTTCATCGAGGAGAGGTTTTCCTTTTTCCTTCTGCCATTCTTTCCACACCTATACCAGACTCAATTAGCGCATCATGTAACCAAATTGTCTCTGATAAAACGGTCATGTCTGGCCTCCACTCTTACAAACTGGCAGCCACCCTGGAGGAACTAATCCATTTTCCTCCATAGCCGCTCCACTGTGCCCAAGTAGCCCCTGGCTGGGAGAACTGAGACCTGAACCACACAGAGAAACCCAGCGTGCCCCCCATGGGTTTGTGCTGTATTCCCCAGTGACCTGAAGTGAATATTACTTATACGCAGCAGTTTGCAGCTGTACAGCTCGCTGGGTTCCAAGTTAAGACTTTGGGAGTTGAAGAAATGTGCATTTTTAGTAGCAGCAGAGCAGCGGCTCCAGCTGTGCCAGCTGTGCTAGGGGTGAGGGAGCCGCGCTCGGCGCCGTTCCCCGGAGGTCGCGCTCCTGCTGCCGCCTTAGCCGGTGGAAAAGCCTTGGAGCAGAGCCAGGCGCTTGGGTAACTCGCTGCCTTTCGGGCCCGTTGCGGGTTTTGTTTTAGAGACGCGGCTGCCGGCGGGTCGCGGGCGGGGCGGTGGCGGCATCGGGGCCGCCCTGCGGCTCAAAAACCCGCCGCCGGGTCCCGGGGCCGCCCCGGCCCCGCGATGGTGACGGCGGCGAGCGGGCGGCGAGCCCGGACCCCGCAGCGGAGCGGCCGCCGCGTCTCCCCTGCCCGCTGCCCGAGGCGACCGGAGCGGCGGCGGCGGCGACCGGCGGCGGAGCCGGGGCTGGGGGAACACAGCCCGCAGGACCTGCAGGCTTTCCGTGAATACGGGGAGAGCTGGTACCGCTCCCGCAAGGGCATGGAGAGCCGCTTCCAGCCGCGGGAGCCGCTCGCACGGCAGCCGCAGGTGGGGGCGGCGGGGGGCAGGGGCAGCCGGTGTCCTCTCCGTCTGACCCCGGTGCCGCAGGTGGGATCGGCGGGGACGGGCGGCCAGCGTCAGCCCCCCCCGACCCCGGTCCCGGTGCCGCAGGTGACAGCCGAGGCGCGCTGCAAGCTGGTCAGCTGGCTCATCCCCGTGCACCGGCACTTCGGGCTGTCCTTCGAGGCGCTCTGCCTGGCCGTCAACGTCCTCGACCGCTTCCTCGCCACCACCCCCGTGGCCGCCGATTGCTTCCAGCTCCTGGGGGTGACGGCGCTGCTCATCGCCTGCAAGCAGGTAGGGCGGCCCCGGGCGCGGCTGCCCCGCGGCACCCCCCCCCCATCCCCCCCGGAGCCCGCTCGCCGGCTGCAGCGTCCCCCTCCCCGTCCGACAGGTGGAGGTGCACCCCCCCCGCGTGAAGCAGCTCCTCGCCCTCTGCGGCGGAGCCTTCACCGGCCAGCAGCTCCGTAACCTCGAGCGCATCGTCCTGCACCGCCTGGGCTTCCACCTGGCGGCTCCCACCGTCAGCTTCTTCCTGGAGCACTTCAGCCAGGTGCGGCTGGGGGCGGGGGGCGCCGACGCGGGGGAGGCCGCGGACGCCCGGAGCCTGGCGGGGAGCGTCGCCGAGCTCAGCCTGGCCGATTACGCCTTCCACGCGTACGCCCCGTCCCTGCTGGCCGCCGGCAGCCTGGGGCTGGCGGACCGGCTGCTGCGCCACCGCCGCCCCCTGGACCTGCGCGTCTGCGGGTACCCCGAGGGGCTCCTGCGGGACTGCATGGACCGGCTGCAGCTCCTGGTGTCGCTGAACGGGCGGGCCCTGCCGCTCCTCCTGCCGCCGCGGCTGGCCCAGAAGTGCCCCTGGCTGCGGGGGGACAGCGGGTGACGGCGGCGATGCCCCCCGGGCCCTGCGCCCCTGGCCGCGGTGCCGTGCGCCCTGTGCCCAGAGCTCGTGGGGACTCTGGTCAACCGCGCCTCGGTGAACCCGGGGATCTGAAAATCAGAAGGCGTTTTGCACGTGGTGTTACTGCATGTCACCTGCACCCTCCCTGTGCTGGTTTTTTAGAGTTATGGAATCATAGAACGGTTTGGGTTGGAAGGGACCTTAAAGCCTATCCAGTTCCACACCCGCTGTCACGGGCAGGGACACCTCCCACTGCATCAGGATGCTCAAAGCCCCATCCAACCTGGCCCTGAGCACCCCCAGGGATGGGGCAGCCACAGCTCCCCTGGGCAACATGTGCCAGTGCCAAACCACCCTCACAGTAAAAAATGTCTTTCCAATATCTAATATAAATCTACTCTCTTTCAGCTCGTAACCGTTACTCTCCATCGTGTCCCTGCACTCCCTGATACAGAACCCCTCCCCACCTCCTCCTATAGCCCCCTTTAAGTACTAGAAGGCTGAGAGAAGGTCTCCCCAAAGATTTCTCTTCTCCAGGCTGAACGACCCCAGCTCTCTCAGCCTGTCGTCATACATGAGGTGCTCCAGCCCTCTGGTCATCTTCATGGCCCAACGTGTAAATAGTATACAGAATCTCAAGTACTGCGTTATTTATTTGAAGAACTGTCCATAAAGATAATGGTGGAAGGACCAAATAAATGTTGAATAAATTTTCTGCTTGTCAGCTGTGCTCGTTTATTTGCTGGCAGTGTGTGTACATAGCTGGAAGAGGGAACACGTTGGCACAGAACAATCTCACCTCAATTGTGAACTCCAGCCCATACAAAATGGCCATGCCCGATGGTGCCCTTCATTCCCCATTTCGAACTGACACACACCGGCTTGCTCATGGCTCAGGGGAAAAAAAAAA
>WAAB01012156.1:180096-217379 GCA_013389865.1 Piaya cayana
TTGGCCTTCTTGGCCACGTGGGCACACTGCTGGCTCATGTTCAGTCACTGTCAACCAACACCCCCAAGTCCTTCTCCTCCAAGCATCTTTCCAGCCATACTTCTCCCAGTCTGTAGCTCTGCATAAGGTTGTTGTGCCTCAAGTGCAGGACCTGGCATTTGACCTTGTTAAACCTCATGCCATTGGTCTCAGCCCAGCAGTCCAGCCTGTTCAGATCCCTTTGCAGAGCCTCTCTACCCTCCAGCAGATTGACATTTCCACCCAACATGTTGGTCTGTGGTCGATATTCACTGAGAAAATCTCAGTGGCCCATGGGTGGTCCATGCAATGGGTCAGGGCAGCCGGTCAAGCCCCCAGCAGAAATAAAATAAAGCAATGCAGTAACATTTCATGACCCTTGTTCCTGCTCCTAAGTAAGGTTTCTTTGCCTTCCCCTGCTCTACTGGTGCCAGGCCACACTGTGAGTGGTTGTGGACATAGACAACATGGACACTTTGAGGTGAATCAGAAAAATACCTTTTAATTCAAGAAGAATGCTAGGGGAAGGGTTTAGCAATCATGTTTTGAATATAACTAAGCCAATTCCACATAAGCTGTACTCTGGGCATGTGGGCTTTTTACTGGATAAAATATTTAGGTGTTAATTAAAAAAAAGACACCAGACCTCAAGGTACAGCTTGATTAAAAAGGAATTTTAGAAAATGATCCAGGGTCCTGATCTTCTGTGCCCTGGTACTCATATCAGCCCTGCTGTATTATCTCTTGTCTGCCCTGAATGTATCCTGCTTCTTGGAGGGCTGTAACTAGCGGATGTGGGAGATGGGAGTAAGGAGAGGCATGTGTGGAAGAGAAGTAGGGAAGGAAGCATGTTGCAAGTGGAACTGTGGACTTCAATTTTTTTGTTGTTGAGGAAGATTTAGTAGCTGGTCAGGCTCTGCGTATTCAAACCTTAATTCAAATTGCTGAGCTCTCCCAGAAAACGGCATTTTTGTTCACTGTCACACTCACGTCTCTAGTAAAAAAATAAGGTATTTAAAAGGCTAAAAAACCTTTAACATTTAATTTAAAAGGGTTAAAAAACCCTTAAACCTTTAATTTAAAAAACCTTACAGGTTTGTTGTTTGTTCTTTTTTAAAATTTCTATTGACCTATATTCTGTATTGGTTAGCAGTGACCTTTGGGTTCATAGCATTGTGAATAATAAATTGCATTTTTAGGAGTAACTTTCTGAACAAAAGATACCAGACAGGTGGCTTTATACAACCACTAAAAACTTCACAATTATAGTAATTGTGGAAACACTGTAAGAAAATGTTTTCCTTTATTTCTAGTCTTTTGGTCCCTTTGTGCTAACAGTTAATCTCAGGCAGAATGTTTTGCCCACTCCTCAGTCATCTCATTGTGTTGTGTTCTTACACCAGGGCCAGAAGCAGTAGGTCAGACACTGTGGGATTATATGCTGTTCTAACAATGTGGCCTTATCAGGTTGTTAGGGAGAAATTTGGAATGCATCAAGGTCAAGAGGCAGCTACAGTGTGAGAAGAAGAAGACAGTCTACATGCGAGATTACTTATATAAAAACTACTAGGGAAAACTTCAGGCTTCAGCCAAGCATTATGTAAACATTAGACAAGATAGCAGAAAAGTACAAAAGGCTTGCTTGCTTGCTAATAAACGACTTGATTTCCAGTCATAGTGATTATCTGTGACCTTGTCCAGGGTACCTGCATGGGTTCAGTCCCCCACAAGGCACTTGAACCCCGTGTTCAGTTCCTGCCTCCTACCTCCAAAACCTACCATGCCAGCATGATGGTAGAGTCAACTCTTGTTAAAGAAAAACAAACAGCCAAACCAAACAAAACCTGACAAAAAAGGGAAATGAAAAAATGGGTGAATATCTGTGAACTGTAAAACTTTCTGGTGTTTCCAGTATGGATTGTATGGTATTAAACTGAGGCAGGGCACAATTTATCATTAGTCTTAGCCTCTGAAGTTCAGTGCTACATTTAGAAATCATTAAACAGAACTATATGTTCAATACTCCACATAACACAGAAAAATCCCTTTTAAATTTGATTAAAACTCAGAGCAGGTGGAATCAACGTCTGCAGCTAAGTATTTGTTTTACACTAAACATTTGTCATGAGTAGAATTCCCCCTCCACAATGGATTCTGCATTGTCAAAATTAAATCTTTTTACTTCTTATTTTGGGGTTTTGGGTTAAGGCCAAAATCAACACCTACAATAAGAACTATGAACCTGCAGAAAGTATTTATAAATACTACACCGTTACTTTTGTATGAACTCTTACACAACCTTGGTTTAGGAAAAAAAAACGTTGAGCACATGAATATGTCACCAGAAAAAAGGCTGGCTGAAAGCATTTGTTTATTTTTGTAAATACCCAGAACTAGAAGGACTATCACTATTTATATTTGTTTGTTTAGCAGGTACTCTGGCATATCCTAACCTCTGTACATCTGATTACTTGGATTTAGTCCATGTGATTCACCCTTTAACTTAGCTGGAGCAGACACAGGAAACCATTTCCACTACTGTCACTACACTTCCAGTAATTGCAGTAAACTACTGAAATGTAGTTTCATGTGGTCAAAGATCTGTTCATATATATTTATAATCATTAACATTATGTACAGTGATTTTTTTACTATAAGAAAATACATTTAACATGCTAAAACTAAACCTCAGTACAAAACATTCTTTACAATTTATTCAACAGCTGTTTAAAAAAATGATAAAAATTACACTACAGCCCTAAACTCTTCCCATGTTAAGGAAAGACTTAGCCAGATTAACCTGTTTATTGTAGCAAAACCACCTCAGTATATTGTTACACCTTTTTCAGTCAATGGCTACAACACAGACCCTAAGAGCTTATGAACGCAATTGAACAAGTAAGAAAGGACAAACACTTGACCAAAGTTATGAAATTTAAAATGCAGCCTCTGGCATGTGTGGACTTATCAAATAGGAAAAGTTAACTTCATTTGTGTGTGGTTTTCTTCCTGGATAAAATATAAACACTTAAAAAATGCAAAGAAAAACTGTATTCAAATTTAGAACTGCTCTGTCCTGTATTGATTTGTACCACTAAGATTTCACAAAACTAAACCCATGAAAACTTCAAGACCATGGACTTAGTCTCTGACAGGGGACAAAAGCGTTGGGAAAATGGGTCAATCACAGCCTCATCCATGTACAGGTTCTCCCTTCTCCACCTTAAAACGGGTTGCAGTCAGATTGTATGCTGTCCTTGAAGGCTCATGGGCACACTGAAAAAAATCAAAGCAACTGCTCCTCAGTGTACATCTGGTATCTGGCCCTCTGTTTCTAACTATAGTCTCATTTACTGCAGTTTTGAAAATGATTAAATTTAACTGGAAAGCAACCACTTAATCTCCCAGCACAGCGAGTCTCTGCTTGGAATTTCCATTGAATGTGTAGCTCACTCACTCTCTTTTCCTGGCTTAGAAAGCCTAATTAGAAAAAAAAAAAAATCTTCATTACACGACATAGTGTTTCCCTGTCTGCAACTGTATTTTCCCATGACAGTGGCTTTGCCAAGGAATAAGGAAACTACCAAGTCTAAGAGGGCAAAACTGATAATGGAAGTAAATTATTCCACAGTTTAGGTACTAAAACACAAGCATTACCCGTGTGACTTTCAGAACTAAGCATGGAATCCATCTCTTTATTCAGACTTGCTCCCAGATGTGCTTTGACAAGGGTAATGGCCATAAACTTGTCTCTTTTCAGTGAGAAGGGAGAGGATAAGAAGGTAAATGTAATTTTTTTATGAGAGCCCCTACATTATGGTTGTGATGGGTATCTACACAGTAGTTCAGATAGAGAGATGCAGGTTTATGTGCTGACATTGAATCAGAGGCAAACAGTCCTACGAGAGAAGCTTTAATTTGCTTCATGAAATCCCCAGTTGCAAAATACATGGAACAGTTTTACTACAGGTCAGTGCACACATTAAATTCAGATAAGAAAATGCTCAGTAACATATGCTTCCTTTTCTTTCTCCCGTCTTAAAGTCTGCTTGTTTAGTTGCCTGGTACTACACTGGTGATTCAAAAGTGTTGAGAGACATGACAGCAAAGCCTGTAATCTAGTTAATTGTATTAAATGTGATTTTCCTTCCTAGTGCATCTTTTCTCTTAACAGTTTTCAAGCATTCTTCTCATTTTCTTTCAAGTACTCGGTGAATTCCTCTGAAAACGTTTAGAACCTTCAACATGGCTAAGATGTCAGTGCAAGGAGCCAGTCCACTGACCCCAGCCAGCCTCACAGAAGAGTTTAAGAAACAGCTAGGGTAGAAGAATTAAAAATGTGAGTATTTGGAATGTTTTTCCCAACTATTATGTGAATGAGCAAGTTCTGATATCCTACACAAATTCTTTAACAAATGTTAGCACACATTCAGAATCTGAGGGTAAGCTTGAAGATCATAGAAATAATTAATGTCTCAATTGCTCATTTCCTAATCAGTTATTATTACCTTGGAAATCTCTACAGTCTAGTGACATCTCTTTGGAAGTACTCTAGTACTCTTCTTGTATTGCTCACATTTGCCAAAGTCCCCTCAAAACAACTAAAACAGTTGTCAGCTATCTTCTGTGGGGTTTGAATCAGGCCATGCAGGATGGGAAGGCATGAACTTCTTGAGTACACCAAGCTGTTTTCCTTGGTTATACTGATGAAACAATTTTCTTTGAGTTCCTGGAGACAGCTACAGTGGGCATTTGTTTCTTGTAATTTTTATCTTATTTTTTCTGATTTTTTTTTTCTAGGAGTGACTGTATCAAAATCACTTAGGGGAATAAAATGAAACTTGATGAGAGAGGTTCTTTGTTGACTTTGGCATATGAAGGAAGTGATGGTTCCATACACACTGATGCTCAGTGCTTTCCTACATGAAGGTCTAATTTGCACCAGTATTAAAATCGGGAATAAAGCTAAGAGTCCATATTGCCTCCTGTGCTGCTCCCTCTGTTTCACTCTGCAGGGTACCTCTCTGTGGAAGGAAGATAAGTGGCTGTGCAGGAAACAACACTCCAAAAGCTCTTCAGTAACCATATTCAGCTGTATTAGGGCTACAGCAACATCATCACTTTAGTCCAGGTGAAGAATGTGTGTTTGAAAGCAAGTCTGGTTCTTGATCCCAATTTTTGCCACCTTGGTTTTGTAGTGAACACTTGTCTTGAAACTTGTGAGCTGGATTCCTTTCAGATGAAATGAAACCGAAGATGGCCTCCAGGATATAATCTAATTTACTTCAATGGCTTATGGGCATTTGGTTCAGACGTGTGGGCTAGAGTTTGTTCTGTTACTCTCTGCTCAAGCATGTACAGAGTGGACTCTGTTACCTTGGTGTTGCAGAAGAGGGGCTGCTCTAAACATCATGGTGAGCAAACAACACAACAGACTAATATTTATTAATATTAAATCAAACTGTATAGCAAACTTTGTGCTAATTAAAAGAACAAAGCACCCAGAAAACCTGGTAAAATATGTCCTGCACATCTGGGCCTTGTACTAATTAGAGAATAAAGGGCCCAGAAGATCTGATATAGAACATCCTGGACATCTGCATTAGGGGAGGATGACATTAATCAAGCCCTGTTATCAGATCTGCCAGCTTGGCAAAGGAACATAAGAAACACCCCCAATAGAAGCAGACCCCCTACTCACTGAACATGCATGATAAAATCACCTGCAACTTTGTATAATCACTAACCAATAATTTGTAGAGGCAAGCACTTGGCATGTATACACTCTGTAACATTTTTAATAAATTGAGTACAGACGTTCCTGTCAAGTGTGTTAAGATTTGTGGAAAATTCACCCAGCACTAAGACTTGTGCAAATCTGTAATAAAATCAATGTCTTAACTTGTTATGTGAGGTTGGTTATTTGCATGCCAGGTAACAAATCCGACCTTTCGGAGAACATCAGCATCAGCTGTTTCATTTCCCAGGGACACTCATGCCATGCCACTCTCCTTACTACTGCAACCAGAGGTAAGGCCACTCAATGCAAGCTTGAGCATATCTTGTAGAAGATGAGGGAATCTCATATGTTGTGTGTAACTTCTACTGGTCACAGTAATGCAGTAGTGACAGCAAAACAATACCATAGCTGTTGCACTGGTGATGTTATCTCCCAGGAAGTTATCAAGCAGTATCAGAACAGCCAAAATGATGTCCTCAGGAATGAAAATAGTTCATTTTAGTGCATGAAGCTGCAAGGAACTGGAAAACTGAGCTGCACCTTGGCCGGCGTGAACATTCATGTAAAACTTTCTTCTCTTCTGCATACCTCCAACAAGCAAAAAGCCACATTGGTCTAACTTTAGTAAAATAAACAAAGGCTATCAAATTGATATCAGATCTGAATTTTTGCCATTAGCTATAAGATCCATCTAGAGAGGAACTAGAAATGGTTTTAGTCCTGAATTTTGTCTGATTGTTGTTCTGTGTCCTCACCCCTCTGCTGCTATAGAAGGAAGTGTGAAGTTGTTAAACTATTGACATCTGTGGAATTGCCTATGTTCTTCCAGATAAACGAGTCAGGTTTGCTCTATCACAGCATGCTGCTTCTTTCAAGCCTTAAGTGATGTATGGAAAGAGTTAGTGAATCAAATAAGTATTAGGTGTTTGGGTGCTTTTGGAAACTGCCCCTTAACCTAATCAAATCACTGTTTAAAGAGAACACTTCTGAGTATTCTTTATCAAAAAGTAAATATGCCTGTGTAACCAAGGGAGCATTTTACTAGCATTCAGTACAGTGCAAATTAGCAAGTGAGTCACAATTTCAAGATGATGATTGTGATCAATTATGTTTACATTTCAGTAAATACACAAGTGATTTTGACAGCAAGGAGAAACTCCTCAGTGAGAAACAGGAGTGAAACAAACTAGGATGCGGAGAAAAGTACTGAAGAATGCTCTGGCTTTTAATGCTCATATTCAAGATTTTTCAACAAGAAAATATTATAATTTTGGAATAAAAAATAAGTAGCAAAAAAAGACGACACACAAGCAAGAAATATAGCAGTAGTATTTACAGTCAAGGTAAGAAAGGTACAGGCAGAACTTAAAAGCAAATGAGAAGGTAATCAGTACAAAAGATTTATTTCCACTACAATAAACAGAGGCAGAGACTACTCACATGTGCTTTCACAAATCCACTGGGAAAGAGATCTGATCGTAGCAATTCATGCTCCAAAACATGGGCACATGCCCGACAACCAGTATCCAAGCATCAACATTATGCAGGGAAGTAGCCACCCGGTGAGGGCAGAGGCATCACAATACCTCCATTTCGGATGCAGGACTCCAGGATTTATCACTTTGCTGGGAAGAGCTTTAACTATGAGGTCCCTGTCTAAAAGGTAGGCAGTGGAAAGCAGTACCAGCTCTGGCTTTGCTAAAGCAGAACTTAACAAGTGCTTCTCAGCTTTTGCAAGGAAGAGCTCTAAGAGGCCTCAGGGAAGGGTCTTGATCCTTCATCTTGTGTGTTTAGAGGTGGTTGCTTCAATGTGGATACTTTGGTGTTGGAGCAGCCCCTCTGTGCTTAATGCACCCCTTAGACAACTTAGTGTGGAGGTTTTAATGGCTTTATATTGACTCTGAGATGCTCTTCCTTCTCTTCACTCTGGCTCTGTGTAGGCAATCTAAATGTGTAACTGTGTGTGTACTCAGCAAGGGGTAGAAAGTCAAACACTGGTTCCACCTCTGGTCTGAGCTGGCAGAAGTGGTCCGTACCTGTTCAATTGTGTTAGTTCTTGGCTGTGCAGGACTGGCACGTCCTCCTCACAGCATCCTGGGTCAGGCTGTGAAAGGGGTGCTGCTCCAGACATGGGTAGAACAGCACGTTACTGCCAGTGTATGGAGGCACCTCTTCTCTCCGAACTCTAGTTTCCTTTCTCAGAGTTAAAAGGCATTACCAAAACACTGCATTCAACTCAGATGTTTTCTTACTCATTCAACTCAGATTTGTCTTACTTTTTGCCATAGGCATCTGGATCCACTGCCAATGTGTTTGGTTGCATCCCCTCTGATTTTTAGGTATCAAAATATTTTACCGAACCCTGTGCCAGCTCTCAAGGACAACAGCTGACCTGCTGGAGCACGTGGGAGGACTCAGTGGCCTGAGGTGTAGGAACATTGAACTTAAACTTAATTACTCAAATTGGCCCAGTGACTTTAGCAGAACTGCTTTACTTAGGCCTAATCATGCAATAGATGTGATGGCTCTGCCTGTGTGGTTTCTGTGGTAAGATTTCACAGGATTTGAGGATATGTAATTTTTTTAAGTATTGGAATTCGGAAGTTTAAGAGAAGGGAAGGGGTTGTTTCTTTTTTAAAAGTGACATTTCTAGAGATCATGACTCTCCTGTTTTGCATTTCAGTATTTCGTTGCTGTATGAAGTAGCAATCATGAGGGACACAGTAAAAGCAATTACACTGCTTACAGAAAAACGCACCCTCACTCAAGAAAAGCAGATTAGTTCTCTGCTTTAGGTGTTGTAACTTCTGATTTCAAATTAATCTGAGAAGAGTTCATAGGACTGTTTATTAATATAGACTGATGTTAAATGCCTGAAAAGATTACACGACTGGAGAGAGATTTTTCTGGAAGACAGTCTATATTGCTCTGCTCCAACAGGGCAAAAAGGCTTTCACTGCTCCTCAGCGAAGAAGTGGCTTTGCAATTCCCTGACTCAGGTGGAAATAAACAGAAAAAGGAGGTTTCTTGAAACATTTCTATTTGGCTTCCTACAGTTGTTTGCACTCTTGGGATATTTTGCACCATTTTTTTGTGGTAGAGTGTTACAAAGTCACTATTTAAGCTGTGATGCACTCCTGTTCAGCCTTCTAAAAACCCTGATGTGGTTCTTTCTTCCCTTAGAAGAAAACTCCTACCTGTTATTTCTTTCACAATTGGTTGGTTTTCTAGGGATGGCTGCATAGCTGGAAAGAGGTATGTACCCAGCACCTCTATAAAGTATTCTTTAGAAACCCAATTAGAAGTATCAAATATGTATTTATACAACCACAGCAACGGTCATCATGTACTCCAGGATGTTCTGGTGTGACCATGCAGAGCAATCTTGAACACATGAAGTTTTTAAAGTGCTTAACTGCAAAGACACAGCCTTAGGATATGAATTAACCTGTGTAATTGAGAAATGACATTACTAAACCACTAGTTTGCTGAAGTCAGTGTCTCAACAATGAGTGATATTATCTGATTGTAACTACTGACCTGTTTTCAAAGACTGTCATACCCAATAGAAAAGAAAAAAACCAACAACCCACCCAATTAATCAATGAAAGGCAATTTCAGTTAATGAAAATTTAGCTTACAGGTTCAACTGTACTGAAAATATAGTCTGACTCAATTTCCTGAATATTAGTTTTCTGAAGAGAAACAAGAGACTTCTTTGCATGGGGAATGGTATAGATACACAACAGAATTTCAGAAATTCACAGCTGAGGGAGATGAATCTGTCAACAATTACTTGATTTTTGCAAAGAGACATGACAGCTGCTTTTCAAGGGGTATACTTGATTGCCCTTATCCAGGAAAGAATGTTAGAAATCTTGCTCCATCTCCAAGACCACCAGAAAGTAATCATTTACAAGAGGTGCCTGAAGCCTTGCATATAGTTGCAATTCATGGTTATTCAGAGCCATAATTACTTTTTGCACTACTTAATTTCACACGAACTTACAGCTCTTTGGTACTAGTAATGTAGTAATAACTAGCATGCTAACAACAGAAGTTGCTAGAGAAGCTTTGTAAAGAACCACATCTGAGTAGCATTTTGGCAGCTTGTTAATCTGGAATTGGGATTGGACAAAATATTGTTTAGGTACACAGTTGGCAGCTGGCATCAAACCCAAAGGTTCTGCTGTTGAACTGGAGCTTAGCCAAGGTAAACAAAATGTAGTTAGATGTTGTGTGCAGACCCCAAAGCTAGCATGGCATTCCAGTGTGTTGGAAGCCTTCAGTTTGATGGTCTTTGTGGCAGTGGCATGCCAAAGTGAATTCTTAATGTCAAAAGAAAAAAGGAGCACACACTGAAGATAGAAACTTAGCAGGCTCATTGCTATTGCTAAATTTAACATGGGAAATAAAATAATTCAAGCACTGGGGAAGGCATGGCACAAATGGACAAAAGCCAGAAGAATATAAAGATGGTACTCCATCTTCCATGTGTCAGTCTGTCCAGATAACACAACAGACTTGTGGCAATAGAATGCAGCAACATTAGGAACAAGTTTAGGGTTATTTTGTGTTCTTGTTCACTGCTCTTGCGTAGGAGATGTAATTTTCCTTAGTTTATCAGAAAAGGAGCAGCGGTCATTTTGAGAGCTCACAACCACTTTTACTCAGTTGGCAAACCAAATTATATGGAAGGTGCCTGATGAGTAGACTACCAGACAGAGATGTTAAGCACACGGCTTTAAGGTAAACCCCAGCAAAGAAGCAGGAATTTCTTTCCCCTCATCCTCCAAAGGACATCTTAACAACCTGTGCTTTATACAGCTAAAGTGAAGTTGTGTGTTCACTGCCAGAATATTGCAGTTACCTGGTCAACAGTAATTCTTTCTGGAGTATAAACAATGATTGATCATGACATTGTGAAAAGTTGTGAAGAGAACAGCAATTTGAACTGAATCCTTCCCCCTTCCTGATTCCCCATCGTTTCTCCATTTTCCATTGCAGCCAGAAATAATTGTGGGTCAAAGTTGCCCTCTATAAATGGTAACAACTGTCTAATACCACTGTATTAGGCCCCATATTTTTCCCTTTACCACTGTGAGAACATTTCTGAGTGGGTTGGGGGAACAGTTCTCACAAGCGGTACAAGGAAAAGCATGGGGCTTCTCTAAGTTACTGGCAATAGTAGTAGACAATTTCTGCCTATGCAAGACTGGGATGTTTCTGGGATACTGGTTGAAAAGCTAGAAAGAACAGTGAAGTAGTACAGGAAGAAAGATGTGAGCATCTGACAAAGCTGGAATGTAATTTTCTCTTCAGCAGGAGGTTAGACGCCTCAACTCTGAGAAACCTCTCATCACTTTACAACAGCAAAATAGAAATGATTTTTCACCAGAAGATGTTCAACAAATTCTTACCACCTATTTCAAACAGCAACAACAACAACAAGGAGTGGTATATCTTATTCAGATCCCTCACACTCCTCAAAGGGTCATTTTTTTCTTAACATAATTAATTATACCTTTTTTTTTTTTTTTTCAGTTTATCCAACTAGGTATCACAGGCAGTGAGTAAGTGCTCTCTTTAAAAAGCATTGAGTGCAACATGCCCTCGATGTCATAGTCTGTGTTCTTTATCTAGGAAGGTTTCGCTAACTAGATCTTTGATTTAAGTAAAAGTTTTCTGGAGACTCATCTAAAAAGCAGTTCTGTTTACCTGTGTCATTTACTGATATGGAGACAACCTGTGATCTACTGCTTTTAAGATAATTTTCTATGCCCAGCTCTTGTCATCTTTCTGCTTGCCAGAACTTGATGTGAGCTAGCATCACCTCTTGTCAGCAAGACATGCTCTTGTCAGCATCATTTGGCAAGAAGCATCTTCATTATCACGTCCTGAGTTACGTGGGAGCTACAAGTGTTGGTGGTCCTTGCTCAGCAGTCTGGATGTACTGAATCCAACTTTTTCTGAAATGTGTCAGTCAGTGCTTCATTCCCTGAAAACACCGTACGGCTTGGTGTTGATGTCCAAATCTCACAATCTACTTGTAAACTCATATTTATCTCAATAAATTCTGAAGTCTGATGATGATTGAAAATTAGTGTCAAAAGATGTTAAAGATAGTCGATAAGGAAAAAAAGCACGTTACTATTGAATTGAGAACCTGCATACCAGCTTTCAAGGATGTACCAAGCAACAACATATCAGCACCATCTGCTGCCAGTCGGGACAAACTACATGGTTTCTAAATACTGATTTAGGAATATTTAGTGAGCTACAAAAACTCTCCCAAGTATTTTTTAGTATGTAAGTGAAATCATTGACCAATTGGCTGCACAGGTCCTATAATGAAGAGCCTGAAATTAGTCCATAGTGAGAAAGAAATGAAGACATCTACCCAAGATGGACTTTTTGTTTCACTTCGAACACACGTTAGTGGAAGTGTTTCGGAAGCAATATGCTTTGCCATGAACAACTTTTCTAAAATAAAATTCCTGTGTTTAAAATACAGCCACAGTTTCTAAGTGAAAATAGAGTTTTTGCCTACCACATCATTTCCAAAAGGCCAGTCACTGCAAGTGAAGGTAAGAGTTTTAACGATATCCTTGATGTTAGTAATAATAATTATTAAGAAATAATACTACTAATAAATAATGCCTAAAAATCCAACACATCCTTCTTAACAAACATAAACCAACTCAGCCTTCCCCATGGCACTCCTGCTTATTTCTGGATTTTAGTTACCACTGAATTCATTTCAGGATCTACGTATTTTAAGGCTACTAGTAAACTTCATATCTCGGCATGTTTTCCACTTGCTAATCAGTGGTCAGAACGAGTTCTACATAAAAACCTCCAGATATTCCCCTGTAACTTGTCCATGGTGCATGCATGCTAAAGTTGAAGGCTAATGGGCTGGAATCTCTGCTCCAAACACCAACTGCAGCGAGTCATGTTATTTACTCTTTAATGCCTTGCTCTGCGTTAATTAATCCTAATTCTAATTCACTCAAGCAAACTTTGTTTACTTAGAAAGACTTTGACTGTTATCCCAGTTTACAGCTTTGAAAGACTTCGACTTCTATCCCAACCATACAGCTCTTAGTCCCCGACCTCTTTCCTCTCGGTTACCAAATCGCGGGGTTACAGGTTTGCTCACCCGAAATAAACTTTCGGGAGCGAGCGAGCAGCTCGGTTAGAGGCCCAAGCAGCGCTCTGGGAGGCAGGAGCTCGATTACGCTTCACACCTTCGAGAACCAAAGCGATGAGATGCTCGCCGAGCTCCAGCCGCGCAGGAACAGCTCGAGTTGAGTCAAACGAACAAGCGAAGCGCGGCCAACGATCCTTTGTGCGCTGTTTGCTCGGCAGCGAAGCCTTAAAACGGTATCGAGTGACCCAGCCGGGCCGTATCCTTGGTGTGCCGAGCTGTGTCCTTACTCATACAAAGCCAGATAACAAAAGAGGCGTTTTTGGAATAGTTTCCCTTTGATTTGGCTGAGCAGCTCTACCCTCTGATATTCAAGGGTTGCCTATCCAAGCGCCAGTAAGAATCTGCCCCTCCATCGTCCTGCTTACGTTTTGCAGATGTGACACGGGCAGCTGCACAGGCAGAACCGCGCAGAAAAGGGGATTTTACACGAGAAGCATTTTGCAGGAGAGGTGTTTCTGCTTCGAATAACACTTTTCCAACCGTAAATTTAGAAAAAGCTCCCCTCTCTTTCCGGNGGAAAAAAGGGCTCATCCTGCATATCTCTTAGCATCTGTCCCTTGGACACCCGAGCTGCTTTGGATTTTAAATGGACACGAAAGGCTGAGGAGGGACGGTTCTGAATTAACTTGTAAAAAAGTACGGAAGGTGTATGTAGCAGTAACTCTCCACATATCTTCCCGGTTCCTAGGATTTAACTAACCCCTGTCTTCGAACAAAATCCTTGTTTTCTTTCCTAGCAAACGTGCGCTCAGTTTTTCTCAGGTGGAATGAGCGCCCAAGGGCGCAAACCCTGTCACCCGCGCCCCATGAGGCGCTCCGCGAGCATCTCTGGGGGGACAGAGCGGTCCCTCTCGCGTTCCCCGTTACTCCCAGGCAGGCGGCGGCGCGTTATTTCTGGGACTCGGTTTTGGGGACAGACAGGGCGAGCCCCGAGGCCGCCGGGCGGGACCCTCGGCGGGCATCGAACCCGCGGCTGCGGGGCGCCAGGGCCGCTCGCGCTCCGTGCCCCCGCGCGCCTCCCACCGCNAGCCCCGACGGCCGCCCGGGCATCGCCGTCCCTACATCGGGACCGAGCCTCGACGACTGCCCGGGCGGCGCCGCACGCTGCCGGCTGCGCCGTCGGTCGCCGTGCGGACACGCCGCCTTGCACGCCCGCCCCGCGCCGAGCCCGAGGTCGGGTCCGCTCGCCGCGGGTCGGCGGAGACGCAGCGGGACTCAGAGCGGAGGCGACGAGAACCTGCGAAGGGTGACGCTGCCCCCTGGGGCGGGGGCGGCCGCCTTGGGGAGGGTCGCGGAGCCGGGCGGGAGGGCCCCGTCCCCGTCTCGGCCCCGTCCCTCCCGTCCCGTGTGCTCTGCCCGGTGCCGGGGGACGCGGCTCCCGAGGTGCGGGGCTGGGCGAGGGCGATTCGCGGAGGGGAGCTCTGAGCCGCGTTTGTGAAGTTTTTCGCCGCCGTCTTGTTTTCAAGGAGAAAGTGGTGGGAGCGCTCGGATCAGAGGCGAAGCGGAGCAGGGAGCGAAGCCCGCCGGGGCAGCCGGGGTAAGGCAGGCGGGGACACCCGCGCTGGACGGTTCCCTTTTGCAGTTCTGAAAAACTATCGAATATAAGCGATTTTGGAAAAAACCCAAACAAACCCACCCATATTATTGTTTTCCCTTACCCATTAATCCTTCTCACACTTTCTTAACTGTAGCATCTGAAGTGTGAGAAAAACACAAGTTATGGTAAGGTGAAATCTGCTGAGGGAGGAATCAAAAGCACCTCTGGGCTTCTCTTTGCCATTAGAGGGATTGCTTGCTCTTGGGAAGGAAAAGTTACATGACCTGATTGAAGGGGTTGTAAGGGTTTACAGACCTGCCTTTTTATTTGCACTGCAAGCTGACTTGTCCACTTATAGACAGTGGTAAAAGGGACAATGAAGAACTCGCAGGTACTGTAGGAACATAGGTGGAAAACCTATTAATCTACCACATCGTGCTTGACACTAAGCAAGCAGCAAAATACAGGCAGCTTGTTCCTCAAGGAATTGACATTGATCACAAAAGCTGGTGAGACTGGAGTATGCAGACTGGTGTAGTGGGAAGTAAAGGCATAAAAGGAACTAATCGTACGGAAATGCTGAAGCAGGCGGTGAGTAGCGTGCCCTTATATACAAGAACAGTACAGAAATGCAGCTACCAGTATGCTGAGAATGTTGCTCCAACGTAAATATTTTAAGTAAGCGACTATATGGGAAAACCCTTTCTGTTAAAGTGAGCAAGGACTGGGCCGTGTGAGAAGAAACTTGACGGAATGGTGGTGCTGGTGGCCAAAACTAAAGAGAATGTAACAGTCTGGCAGTGCACTTTAGCTGGCTGTCGTTTCTGATGTATCAGCAGCTGCTATGTGCACTCCATAATGTTGCATTAAAAAGCATCGTGGAAAAATCTTGCTGTGGAACAAGGAAAAGATGATTAGCCTGCGCTTTTCTGTGGCTGCTAACAGCTGCACTTGGGCAAGTAAATGTTTTAGTGTTTTGTATCAAACTGAGATTTATTTTAAATGACTTAAGATCTGTTTTTGCAAGGCAAAGGGAAGGCTTCAGATTTGGTATTCATGAGACTTCAGTGCAAAGCAACTGACTCCGTTGTGTTTTTCCAGCATGACTTCAAAGGGCTTTCTTTCCATCAAAACAGGTGTGGTAAGTATAGTTTTACCTCCATCCAGCTGAAATCCATGAGCTTGAATCTTGGGATCTTTGTGCATCCTCCATCATGTGGCTGTGAACAGAGTCACAGTGTGGCTCATCACCAAAAATTGCACCATGGACTAACCAATGATAGTTCTAATTAGACTCTGCTTATCTAGATGAAGGGCTGGGTTCCCACGCTGACCATAAACAGATGCCCAAGGGAGAAAAGGACTGCAGTAAATGTGTGTAATACTAATTAATTGGTGGAGATAACATACCATACTGATGCCTTTAAAACTAAGGCAAGACACTGCAGCATTATCTGGTTCCTTTTGGCAGTCTGGGATCTGATCCTAGTCATGCTCCACACAGATTTTATACTACACAGGTTTTGCTGAATAAGAAATTTGTGCCGTTTATTTCATGACAGTATTTTTACTCTTTGGACTTTTAGATATGCATATATGAAACATGAACCTCAGAACCAGTGACCAATGCTGAATTTATGTAGAAAATAAAAGATGTTTCCAGGCATGTTATTTCATGAGACAACTTGCTCTGTGTGGGCTCTGTGTCTGGTAGACAGTGTACAGCTAGTTGGCTGCTGTTTCTGAATGTTGCAGTCACTACTGCACTGTCACCAGCTGCAGGGACAGCTCATCACTGTTCAAAAGGTGCTTCCTTTGGAAAGTGCTTGAGTTCTAATTTCCAGGAATGCAGGTGGTGCATCTGTGTGTGATGGGAAGGCAGTGTATATTAGCTGGTTGAAATTCTGACATCAGCTAAGATGCAGTTGCTATCCTTTTCCACATCCCTTGACCATCAGAAAGCAGAGCTACTGCTTTTGTATCAGGAATCTTCTGGGCCCACTTGATTACTGCTTTTTTTGATTGTCAGGCTCATTTTTGGTATTGACATTTTGTGTTTCTATTTTCTACTGTTGTCAAAAATATTGTGAGAATTTTTGATTGACTTAGACTGGTTTTGATGTGCTTTAGATTCCAAGATAATAGGAAGTTTATAACTATTTGAAACAGGTAAATAATTCAAACATTTAAAACAAGTTTTAAGATCTGCAAGGTTTCTTAAAGCAAAAGAAGCACAGTTAAAAACTTAATGTTTTTTGAGTTTGAGTTAATTTTTTTTATATCAATATTTGGTAAATGCAAGTTGACCGCTTTTTCTGGGGGGGGGAATAAGTGTTTTTATCACTGGTTAGTTAGATACTGGAAAGGCTTAAAATCATTTTCACTAACTGTCTCACTGCCTTTCTGCTCTGTAAAAATAGAGAAGTCAACTTCAGATTTTTTCCTCCCTTGCTCCTCAGAATACCTTATATTTATGAACAGCACTATGTTAAGACAACTGCATATAGTTTCACCAACCAGGAGACATAATTTCAGTGGGACATTAATGTCGTACTTCAGAAGAATAAAGACTGAAATTGCATTGATCCTTTTGATTCGTATTATACTGCAAGCTTCTATCCAATGTACTGCTACAGGAACAGAGCATGACCTTTGTCCCCATCCTGGCACTTCAGGCTCTTGCAGAACACAAGACAAACTCATTGTTATTACTTGTTTTATCTGGGTGCTGCTATAAGTGCCTCACAAAGTGAAGGTCTCCTAGGAAGAGAAATAGCATTAGTGTTTGTGAAAGTCTGCAGAATCAGCCTGATCCTTGTGCTGTGTGTGGTGATTAGGCAGTGTACTGTTAGTTAGCTGTTTTTCAAACAGCAGCAACTGGCTACACTGCCACATTAGCACATCACTGTTGAGGCGACAGTATAAACACTATTAATATCTCTGGAGCTCCTTAGCTGCTCTGGGGCCTAGTCGCAGCCTGGTTCCCCTGATGGAAATGAGCTGTGTGCTATGATATGCAAACTCAGTGAATTTAGTCTACAAAAGTAAGTGTAACTTCACCTGGCACACTTCTACAGTTAATCCAACTTGTTTCTAAGGAATTTAATAAATTCAAATACTGAGTAAGAGTTTCAGGTTTCGGCTCTGTGTGAATATGTTTCTCTTACACCACTATACGTTTACTGAACACTGATGTGTGGGCTCAGCAAACAAGTATTTTGTGATGGTGCTTGAATTGGCATGTCCAGCTGGCGACTGAAATGGATTTAGAATATTTGCACTCCCAGGCATTGTTTTTGAAAGAAGAGTTGACAATTAATTCTGTCTGTTGGAGGCAGCGAGGATGTCAGGCCTAAGGAGTAAGGAGATCATGAGATAGGAGTGAAGGAAGTGTGAGGAAGGAAGATGCAATAGGTTATGCTCAGACGGGGTTGAAGAAACTTTTAACACTCATGGACTGAACTCAGCCTGAGGAGGGCAGGTTATTTTAAGTTGGTGGGGCTATTTAAGAATCCGATAAACAGGTTTTAATCTGTTCATGGTGTTTGCAGTTAAGTATTTTTTAATTTGTTATATCCTATGCTGTAAGTGGATATTTATACAAACATATTACTTAGCTGGCTTTTTACTAAAGAGAAATGTGTGCTTGTGTAACAATGTTCAACTTTTCATTTTGTCTATTCACATTTCCAAGTCTGTAGATTTGGCAGTTAAAGATGCTTTATTTTTACCTTGGATAATTGGTAACATGGTTTTAAGTAGGAAGTGATTAGTCTATCAATTATCTGCCCTAAATGTTACCTTGGAACAGCTGGTATGTCTCATGTAGAATACGGAATACAAACATACTGAGTTTTTTGAGGAATGTAAATCAATGGTAAACTTTAAAAAACTTAAACTCTTTGTACATTCAGGACTTAATGGTACCTATATTCATATTTCTAAGCTGGTTGTGGTGTATTGTGAAAAATGGTGAAATTCAGTGACTGTTTTCTTGGGCAAAACCCTCTTTATCTTGGAATTTGAAGCAAAAGTAATACAGGAAGCACTGAGTCAAACAATTCTGTCTGCTCATTTGCTAATATATCATGTTGTTTCTGAACACCAGGAAAGAGATTTGAGCTCAGTGCTAGCCTGGAGTTATTTAAGATTACAGTGTATCCTGTTAAAAACAGAACATGAGCTTTAGCAGGTGAATCACAAACAAGGTGTGCACACTCCCTTCTCCCTGATCCCTTCCAAACTAGAAAATAATACTGCACTGCTTATCTTTCATAGAGTTTTTAAGTAGCTGTAGTGAAGTTTCCTATATGCTGCATAGCTCTTAGGCAGTATGAGGACTAAAATATTTTTTTTGTCAGGTGTTTCACTCAGCATTTTTTTATACCTACCCTATTCATTGATATAAAAAGCAAGGAGCTGTAGCAGTCCACAAGAATAGACATACATCTTTTCATCATGTGCATTTTCAAGTAAAGATAGCATCTACCACTTACAGGAGAAAAGGTGTCCTGCCACGTAGTTGCATGGAATGTAGACTGCATATGCATATTGCATATTTCGTATGGTTGGACTCAATCCAGTGGGTCTCTTCCAGCCTGGTTATTCTATGATTCTATGATTCAATTCCCTTCCTGCTCCACCAAAGCAGCAGGGACATGTGACAAAAATCACTTGATATATTCCACTAAATGCTCGCAAAGCTGGAATTGTACCTGCACTAGGAGGCTGGACTAAAACACAGGACCTCAGAATAAGAACAGGAACTGCTTTCATGGATTGGATGCAGAATCTTGTGGGCTAATGACAAACAGCACAGTGGCTAGTGTAGAACACCAGCAGGAGGGACATTGGGGCAAACTATACCCTTACATAGGCCATGAATTATATTTGAAAGTCACAGGGGTTAAAACTGTCATGCATAAGGTTTAACTTCCCCTCCAAAATTATAATTTTCATTACTGAGGGTGACTTTAATCCTCCTCAGTACTCATCTTTTAAGGCCTTATTATGTCCTTATCATTCTGGGTTTTTTTGTTCATTTCTCAATTTCCACAGATGAAAGAAAAAAAATTATTTTAATTGCTTTTGAATTTCTCACCTTTTCAATACAGTTAAGTGGCTACCTTTATTGGAAAATGTTTTGAAGCATTTCAGGTTAGTCTTACAAGTGAATGCAGTAATACTACCAGTCTTCTTTTCACACAGAAAACTCTTCTGAGGCACTGCTTTCCCTCTGTTCCCTTGGCCCTCCTTTAAGACTTAGACAGCTGGAATGGGGTTCCTTATTCCAACTTACTGTCTCCCTTCATCAGATAAATCAAAACACTTGGCAGTTTGAAATAGAACAGTGGAACACAACTGGAAGTTGGTTTGCAGTTACATGCAGGATTGAGGAGACTGCAGGGTGATAAGAGTGGGTCTTGAGGTATGAACCTCACCCTGTTCTTCTGCCTCTAGTTAAAGACTTGTTTTATTCCAGAGGTGCAAGGCAGAAGGCTGGGAGCATTGTCTTGGACTGCCTCAGAAAGATGTCTGTTGCATTGCCAGTGATTTTTGTTGCCCCTTGGATCTTACTGTCAGCAACCATGTGTGTACACACAGGCCCTGTCTTCACTGAGGTCAGAAGACCGAAAATCCAGCAGGAGGTGAACTCAAAGCTGAGGCACTGTCTCAGTGCAAATGTATGCAGGAGGCTAATGAGGTTAAAGGTATTGCTGTAAAGGTGAAATGTGAAGTTAATAAAAATATAAAATAGGCAAGGAAACATTTTTACATTTTTTAATAATTTCATTTTCTATGTACAATTTTTTTTACAATTAAGTTGATAAATTCATGGTTTGGTAATTTTCCTGAAAAAGATACTGCAAAGCTGTTATCTTCATTTGCATTTGTCTCTAAAAGCCCTGCTACGATGCCTCTGGGCCCCATATCATTCAGGCAAGGCAAATGTATTAATGGAATATCAGAATCTATTTGTTACTGGTAGATGGGAAACAAAACCCTTCTGTGCAAATACCAAGTAATTTATCAACAAATCCCCATTTTTTTTTTTTAGCTATCTTCCTGCTGGTAAACAAATGTTAAGTAGTTATTGTAAGCCACTAAAAGACAGATTCAGAAACTTTATGCAAGTCCATCCCTGCAAGACAACTCTCAATAACCTCAGTGGTTCTCAAGGTTGTTGCAGGAGCCAACATTAAAAGACGTAGTGTAGCTGAAAATACTAATGCAAAAAAGAAGTAATATCACCTGATGGTTTTGTTCTAGCAGCATTTCCCAGGAATGTAGTAAGGCGGTGTACCCATACTGCTGAATGGATTCACAGTGTGAATGGGTTTTTCAGAGGTCTTCTCTTTTTTTCATTATAATCTGCCTGATTAATGATGCTACTTCTGGCTTGATACTTTCTATTGGCTCTTCAGGTCTCCAAAATTTCACAACTTTACCTTCAGGGCTGACAAGGTACTTCCAGAAATTCCATCGAGGTTCTTTCTTTGAAGAATCTGTAAGAATGGCATCAGGTAATTTTAGTGACTCCCTTATACTTCTATTTGTTTCATTACCTGACAGTGATTCTTCAGCTATGTATTTTGAACTAGTCTCACCTTGTACTTTGCTAGCAGTCTGGATGTGGACTTACTGGCTGGAGTTAATGATCTCATGAACAGGAGGTGAATGATGCCCTTGTTTTCTTGTGCAATTGTTTGGAGAGTTTGTGCTTTTAATATGCTTTGCTTTCTATGGAGTAGGTTATGGGGCTGCGCATTCTTTGGGAAGCCCCAGTTTTATGTTGGTTTAGGGGAAGTGAAATAGAAGCAGGAAGTCACGCTGATGATGGTTCAATTCAACTCTTTATCTCCTGACACAAAACCTTACTGGAACCTTTGCTATTATTAATACCTGGCAAGATAATTTCTGGGATTAGCAGCTCTAAGGAAACAATATGGCTCCTAGAGGAGGCAGAAATAGTTTCCTGTCACTGGCTTTGTCCCTCAAGAACCTCACAAGCTTTGAGGGAAATCTCTCTTGAGGGAAGAACTAGAAGAAAACTCCAGGAGATTTTAACTGGGAACAGTTATTCAGTGGGGAACAGTGCTGAGCTCTGAACTCATTGTTGGAAGCACTGGGTTGGTTTTTGCCATTGAACTACACTTGTATGACTGTAAGGGGACACCATGGCAAGAAAATGGGTATGGAAAAAGATCATGTTGTGGGGTCTTTTGCCCAGCTACTAATTATAGTAGATCTCTGCTGAGCTGTTAAGTCCAGGATCAGTCTTGAGGTAACATAACCCCATCTCTGAATATTCTTCCAGTGTTAATTAATGCATATGAATAACTCATACTAAGTACAAACACATAGGAAGCTGGACATTATTTTAGGAGTGATGAGGCCACAAACCTGGTGCTAGCCTGACAAAATGCCTTAGAGCTATGAAAGCAACGAGAAGCATCTCCTCGATATTCATGCTACCAGTGGATTCTTTCTGAATATGCTAGACAAATTGTAGCTAGCAGTCACAGTCATAGGGAATATAGCATGAAGATGTTCAGCTTTCTAATTAAGACAGAAGAAAATGTGTGCTTCTTTAATTGAAGAGGCATAGTAGTTTTGTGTGAAACGGGAATGTAGGAAAACAAAGTCCTTATTCTGAAGTATTTTAAGTACCATGTGATCTTTCTGCTTGTGGGTGAACAGCATGTCAAGTAAGCGAATGACTGAATGTGGCAGTTCTGTTTCTGTACAGACATTAATATATGCTACTATTCGCACTGGTAGTTAGAATCTGGATTCATCCCACCCACGTGGTACCTACATGCCCTAGTCTCCTCTGTAATTAACTGAGGCACATCCAGAGTGCATTCAATAATTCCGTGGGACTCAGAGCAGTGAAGATTTTCCTGAGGACTTTGACATCCCTAAAGGGTGAGAGGAATAAACTCAATTACAGTGACAATTGTGACCACTTAAATGACTCCTATATCATAGAATAGTTAGGGTTGGAAGGGACCTTAAAGATCATTTAGTTCCAGCACCCTTCCATGGGCAGATACATCCCAAAATATGAGGCTGCCCGCGTCCCCATCCAGCTTGGCCTTGAACACGTCCAATAACACTACTTGTCAAGTACACAAGAAGTATCACAAAGGATACGGCAAGAAGCAATAGGCTTAAATGGTGTAAGAAAGATTTTATTTAGAAGTTGAAATAGCTTTCTGACAACATTTGCTCTGAGGAACTGGAGTAGTTTGGGGTGTTTTAGAATCTCTTGTAATTGTTAGAATAGTCTGGAAAAGCATATATAGTAGTGATTTGGGTAGCTGTGCGCCTGTATTGGGGCAGGGAGATGGAATATAGGTTTGGGCCTTCTCCTACATTATTTTCAAGTTAATATGATGCAATAGAGAAGTGTTACATTTTAATTATTTTTCATTCCTGTATCACTGTTTAATATGATATGTGTCAAATCAGAAGAACTGGCCAATGCTCAGGAAAATTCGGAGAGGCTTTTAAAGTTGGCTTTAGGCCTGTGAGCGCTCTGGTCAGATGAAGGTTTCATTTTGCTTGTGAGAGTATGAGGCTTTTAAGTCAGTAAATGCTTTCCATAACTCGAGTATTTGTGCACGTAGGTTTTGCAGGCTGGGCCCTGAAGTTTATAAGACAAATTAATGCAGAACAGTGCTTATACAGAACTACAGTGTATATAATCCTGATTTACAATCTTCTTACCTGCATGTGTTTATGTTAAATCTTTCAGTACTATTAAGATACCCATACATACATTTTTCTCCAGAAGAATGGTAGCTTTCCAACAGTGTTTGAAATGGGATTTTGTAGGTATAAGTCTCTGCATTCAAGTTTATATGACCACAAAATGGATGTTGCTAACTGGGCTGGTCACAGCAGACTGTTTTTGTAATCACTGGGAAGAAATGGATGCTTTCAGGGTAGAGCTGTTCTGACCATATTTTTTTATGTCCATGTTGAAACAAGATGAATTGTATGCTGAAGGTGCCTGTTTGTTTTTATAGACTATGAAGATTACAGTGTTTGCTCAGATTAGGCCTGAGAAGAAAACTCAGACAGGAATTGAGGGAGAATACAATTGTTATAGGCAACTCAACAGATAAAAGAAAACAGTTAATAGTTACCTATTAGAAATTTAAAGGCAGGCTCTGCTTCTGATCCTAGGATCTTGATTTTGTGGAAAACAGGGAATGTTACTCCGTAGTTTCCTTTGGCAAAAGATTCTATTTCCTGGCTTGAACTGGGCTCTGATTCTCCGAACTGGTTGCAAGGAAAAGCCAGCACAGTGAAGTGGGAGGGACCAAATTCTCTGTGTAGTTCTTGCAGTCCAATGTAATTTTTGTCTGTGTGTTGGCAGTAACTGGCCACGTTTACAACTAAAGTCGCCTTCAGGAAAATAAAAGTTTGACTAGTAAGAAAAAACCAAACCTAGAGATAGCATAGAGATTACAATAATCTTAAAATTGCATATACCACTAGTACAATCGTTCATGCCTGAAGGCTAAGTTTAATCTCTCTGGTGATAATATCAGTAAATGTTTAAGAATAATGGTAACTGAAGATACTTTCAGACATCCCATGTTTAAAATCCAGTAAGTGGATATACTTTAACTTACAAATTTGTTTAAACATAAGCATGTAAAAAGCTAAGTATGAGCATTAAAATCGTATGTAGAAGATTGGTTTCTGAAATTCAACATGGTACCATTCTTAAATAAGGTTAAAATGCACAAATTCCATTGTTAGACTATACTGATTTACAGCAAAGAATATCAAAGACCATTTTTCTTGATTTATTACCTCCAGTAATTAATTCCTGGAGGAGGCCTAGATAAAATAAATTTCTCTCCAGCTTACTGTTACAAGAGGAATTCAGCACAAATGCTGCCGTAAATTCCTATAAACAAACTTTTTATTTACTTGTGAATGTACATATCTTTTTCAGTAAAAGTTTAAGACAAAGACGTGATAAAGATGTAACTTACTTTCCCTCTGTACTTCTCCAAGGAAATGATCCTTCCTCGTGAATCCTTGACTTCAAAAGAATAAAAATCTTTGATTTTAGGTTTAAAAAATCTGAGTTGCAGCAGGCAGAGTATAGCAGTACACAAAACCATCGACAGAAAGACAACAAAGACCCTAACTTTGGGCACTGAGTATTTCAGAGGATAAGTAGTTGTGAGAGACTCCATTTTTGCAGTCTTTGGAGAGAAGCCTGGGCAGGCCTGGAATGTGAAGGAGGAGCTGAAATATGAAACTTTCAGACCGCTTTCAGAAGTGCCTGTTTCATTTCACAGTGCCTCTGCAGGGCGTAAGAGCTCTCATGAAGTTCAGGAATCTCTGGCTGGGAGAAAAAAGAGAAATTAATGCAAGGAGTATTTCCATCACCTAAAGATGCTGATTGTTCTGTTGAACTGACCTGTATGGGACACACCAGTGTTTGTGTGCTGTCTTGACAGCTGCTGGGGTCTCTTGTGGGTCCATAGTGCAGCTCTAGCATGTCTCCTGTGCCTCTAGGGTGTCCTGGATGGAGTTGCTCAGCAGCAGGCACTGGTGCGATCAGACAGGTCTGGAGAAGCAGGTTGGAGGTGAAGAGCCACCCTGTTCAAAGCTTCAGTCCTGCCTCATCAGCTGCTGTTGGGGTCACAGGCAGCTTTGTTTGTACAACTTTTACAGCACATGGAACTGAAAAAAAAAAAGGTGCTTCTTTATAGACTGGCATAAGGGAAGAAAATAAAAAGGGAGGGTTTTTTTAGTGGAGAGGGCTAGTGATGGAAAATGGGTTGCTTTTATAATTGGCAAATAGGTGTGCTGTGATGAGATGAGATGGAAGGTCTGCACAACTCAGGTGTCTTATCTATCTTCATTTTATTGTTTTATATTTTAAAGATGTCTACCTGTTGCTTTTGGGTTCTGAAGGTGCACTAATATATAGTGGTTACAACTCAGTCAGCCTTTGTGTCTTCCCTTGCTTAGTTCTTCCCTCTTTCTTCCTGTCCATTTGCTGTTCTCTCTCTTCCTCTCAGCTTTCAGGATTTTCTTTTGTCCTCCTCACATTTCTGTTCTTGGGCTTTTCTAATCTATTAGCTGTCTTTCAGCTCGTGTTTCTTGTCAGTCTCTGCTAACTTTCTTTTCCTCCTGGGCCAAACCACCATTGAAGAGTGATTCACATCTCAGTTGTTTTTCTTGCTGATCTTGATTTTTTTTTGCTGCACAGAGGTCACGTTCTAAAGGGTGAAAATAGAACAGGACTTTCTGAAGGTGAAACCTGGTATCTGGGTGTCTGTTGCTTTTCAGTGACTTTGTTGTCATCTGAACTCTCCTTGATTTGTACAATATCACTGTGACATGATAAATTATTTCTATAATGCTCTCCAACAGCTAAAGCTCATGTTAATTTTGTTTAACATCACTATACAGAGAGTTTCACACAGGGCTGTGTAACGGGGATGCTGAGTAAATACTGTGACATTTCAGTAACTGTATGAGTGTTTCCTGTGATCTGAGGATGTGAGGCTGGATCTCTGCCTGGCAGCCAGGCCTGTTAGCGTGGTATTTTGGTGGCAGGGACAGAAAAGGCACTGACTTCTGTGCTGAAACAAACAAAGCCGTACTCAACAAGCAAACATAGGTGATGATGACTGACTTTAGAAGTGAGTTTGATTTCATAAAATCCATGCAAAATCCTGGTGTCTAAGTTAAGTCTTAACTGCTTGTAACTTGTATTATTTCAGAAAGTAAGATAAAAAAATCACCAGACTTAATATAAGTATTTACTAGAATACCTAATAATGATCTAGAAGCATCTTATACTTGCTGCGCTTCCTTATTGTTGTTGCTTTTCCTGTTTGATACTGTCTAGGCTCTTAAATATCAAATCTTGATACATCCTTATGCTTTATGTTTTTCTGACAAATTGCTCTATGAATGAATTTGAAAATGAGAAATATAAATCTGTCATATAATCTTTATTTACTAACCTTTTATGCATTAAGAAATGTAAGATAACATAAAAATAATAGTGAGAGGAAGCCAAGGGAGTGGTGAGGAGGTTTGGGCGTCAGAAGTGAGCTAAGTTATTTGGGTGAAAATAGGAACACAAGTCTGCTTCCAGGCAGCCAACATGGGCGTCTGCTGGAGCCTATCTCTTGGAGAAGACCAGACCCACCGTCCTACCCTGGGTACCTGCACATGTCCCGTGTCTTTCAGTGTGTGAGTGACATGAAACAAATTTTCCTGTCTGCTACATACTTTCTGTGCAACAAGTTGATGCATGGGTATCCATGTAATGAGAAACAGTTGTTTATTTCTGCTTTTTCCCCTACCCTGTTTCTGACAGTCCCTTCCCAGAACATGAGCCAGCAGTGTGCCCAGGTGGCCAAGAAGGCCAATGGCATCTTGGCTTGTATCAGAAATGATGTGACCAGCAGGCCCAGGAAGGTTATTCTCCCTCTGTACTCGGCACTGGTGAGACCACTCCTTGAATGCTGTGTTCAGTTCTGGGCTCCTCACCACAAGAAGGATGTTGAGGCTCTGGAGCATGTCCAGAGAAGAGCGATGAAGCTGGTGAAGGGGCTGGAGAACAGGTCTTACAGGGAGCGGCTNGGTTGATTCACCTTCCCTGGAGGTGTTTAAGAGACAGGTGGATGAGGTCCTGAGGGGCATGGTTTAGTGTTTGATAGGAATGGTTGGACTCGATGGTCCTGTGGGCCTTTTCCAACCTGGTGGTTTCGTGGTTCTGTGGTTCCCGGCCGAGGCCGCTAGGGGGCAGCAGGCGCCCGAGCCGCGAGGGGCACCCCGGGCTCTGCCAGTCCCTGTGCGGGGCCGTCGCAGTCGCAGTGCTCGCAGTGTGTCGCTGCGCTTTTGTATGTGGAATAATTAGCAATAATTAGCAGGAGAGCAGCAGAACTCATATAGGGCTCTTCCCTTCAGTCTGGTTCTCCTTTGCCTTACACACGGGGGGCTGCGTGCCTGGAGGTCGTGTAGTGTGTGCTGGCTGAAGGAGCGGCTTGCGCGGTGCTGCTGTGTTCCCTCCCCCGCTCGGGGTGTGAGGCTGCAGGGGCTGACAGAGGGACAGACGCCAAGGGACACTTCCCTCAGCTCTCCCTGGGGACAGACGTGAGGGTCCCGTCCCTGGAGGTGTTTGAGGCCGGGTTGGGTGGGCAGCAGGATCTAGCGGCATGTTGCTGCCCGTGGCAGCGGAGTTGGAACTGGATGATCATTAAGATTTCTCCTAACCCAAACTATTCTGTGATTCTGTGATTATGATTAAGAGCACAGATCAAACTTGCAATCCTCTGACTTGGTATGGAGAACAGCTGACTCTAGGGGAGGCTGTTTCTCTCTGTCAGCAGTCGAGGTAGCTGTTGAACTTCGATCTTTAAATGAGCTTTGAACTCTGACTGCTACTTCCAGCAGGGCGAGGGGAAAGCGAGGAAGGGCTTGCATGCTGCATGCACAAGAACCACCTGGAAGGTCTAGAGAACTGAACAAGGGTAATTTGTTGATTAATCATTGAAATTATAGAATCACTAGGTTGGAAAAAACTAACTGGATCATCAAGTCCAACCATTCCTATCCATCACTAAACCATGTCACTCAGCACCTCATCCACCCGTCTCTTAAACACCTCTAGGGAAGGTGACTCAACCACCTCCCTGGGCAGCCTCTGCCAGTGACCAATGACCCTTTCAGTGAATTTTATTTTCCTAATGTTGAGCCTAAACCTCCCCTGGTGGAGCTTGAGGCCGTTCCCTCTTGTCCTTCCCCTGTCACTTGGGAGAAGAGGCCAGCACCCTCCTCTCTACAACCTCCTTTCAGGCTAAAAAACCCCCAAAATCTTCAGAGAGCAATGAAAAGATGCTCTTTAGTGTTAAGGAGATGTTCCTACAATGCGATGACTGTTGGTCAGGAAGTGCAAATCAATCTTCTGTTAAGCAGAATAGCAGAGCTGTTCAATAATACATGCGCAGCGCTATGAAACTAAGGTTCTAAAACAAAGTGAAGTCTTCCCTAGTTCAGAGAGTTCTGCCTGCTGTCATTGCTAGTAGTGGTGAAAGCCTATATGGTTCAGGGAAATCTGATATTAATTTCCTATGGCGTAGATCTTGTGTAACCAGTCAATAGGCTGGATATGAGCTGCAGTAGTAAATAGGCACTGTTTATAAAGGGAATGATAAATCTGACCTTTTAAAGACAAATCTTTTAGGATAAGAAGAATACTGCTAGAGAAATGTCTTTTTCTTCACTGACAAAAGGAAAGCAGTGTGACTTGTTCAAATGTCTGTTTGCATTGTTCTGCTTAGTGTGTCAGACCTGCTTTTAGAATAGTGCTACTATGAAATCAGTGCTATTCTGAAGAGTACTTGACAAATATTCCTCCGCATATTTTTAAAAACATTTCTTTCCATTAAAATTGTTTTCCAGTGACATCTCAGGTGCCTAAAGAACTTCCTGTCACGAAAACTGTTGTCACTCTACCTGTCACGTTGCAGCAGTCTTTGAAGGCAGGAATAACAGGAGAGCTGAAATAGAAAAGAAACAAGTGAGTAATACAATGTTCAAAAACACAGGTAGAGTATTTGCTTTCTTGATAAGTTCTTTGACATTATCTTTCATCTGTAATCTGTTATGTAGATGCTACCTTATTGACATGGGGAATGGTAGTGAGAGGAGTGTCTACTAGAGAAAAGTCAAGAACAGTTGCTTAATCTTTTATTTGATTCAGCTTCTCTCCCCTTCCTCTGGGCCATTTTTCTGGAAACTAAAATTGAAACCAAGCTAATGAAGACCTACAGATGTGTTTGTTATCTCTGAGGGAAAATGTTTATTGCAAAAAATATGCATGAAGAGCATGAATGACTCAGTTTTCTACTTGCTTTAATAACCAATATGTGTGAAGAAGATAATTTCTTCAGTTGTGCAGGATGTAACTGTTCCTTTTGTCACATAGACACAGTGGCTATGAAAAATTAGCCAAGATGTAGCTTTCTGAGAAAAAAAATACTTTGTCATGAAGATCAGATTCTTGTCCAAGAATGGAAGAACATGTGGAATCTGCCTAATAGAGACTTTAGATAGCTTCCCTTTTGAGTGTTGCTTTCTGTTGCTGTGCTCTTTATACCTTCATTTTTTCCTAGTGGACACTGACACACCACTTTTTTTCTTTGCTTTTTGGTCATCTTAAACAAACCTATGCTCCATCTACCCACCTGTTTCTTTTCATAACATCATACTCAAAACTACCTTTTTATTTTAGTGTTAACTAGTTGTGACTGTTCATGTATTAAGCTGTAAACTTAGTCAATGATGACACTTTTTCTTGTGCTCTTCTTTCCTTGTTGGAATCAGTTGCAAGGTCAGTACTGAAGATACTGATAGCTGTTTCCATGTGATTTACTTTTTTGACCATAAATGTTGAGTAAGGATGCTTCAGAGATGCATGATCAATGGCCTTGCTTATAGTGGTTTTGAATCATTAAGTAATATTATTGAGAAGCTTCTATCAAGGTACTGAGCTCAAACTTCTAAGAAAAGAAGGTAGTGACAGGATAGATGGGCTTACAAGCTTGTTGGTGGTACCTTGTACTCTTGAAGGGATTTGCATGTTGGGCAAAGATGATGCTTTTATATAGTTCTGGGAAACCAGGTCTTTGGGGCAATCACTTTCCTTTCTAAATAAGCAAAATAGTCTGAAAAAGACTCCTTTCAACTGCAGTGCTTTGTTTTTTCCTGCCCTGCCTCTATGGTCTGATTAGAGAGTCTGAATTATAGAATTGCTAAAATACACAACTCACTGGGTTTAGTAATCTGAGTTGAAACTACCCCACAGAGGAATTTAATAAAACTTTTTTTGAGGCGATGCATTATTTCATAGAAAGTTCTTATGTAAAATGTTCCTCCTTCCTTGAAATTTGACATCTTTTAAAACATGAATATATGTCACTATCTTCACTCTTAATCGTAGACTGATAGAATGGTTTTGGGTTGGAAGGAGCCTTTAAAGGTCATCTAGTCCAACACCTCTACAACAAGCAGGGACATCTTCAACTGTATCAGGTTGCTTAGAACACCATCTTCCCCGGGATGGGGTTTCTACCACACCTCTGGGCAACCTGTTTCAGTGTTTCACCATCCTCAGTAAATCTCTAACTTACATCTAGTCTGAATCTACGCTCTTTTAGTTTAAAACCATTGCTCCTTACCTTCTCACTACAGGCCCTATTAAATAGTCTGTCCCTATATTTGTTATAAGCTCCCTTTATGGAAAGACTGCTATGAGGCCTCCTCAAAGCCTTCTCTTCTCCAGACTGAACAAGACCAACTTTCTCCGGCTGTCCTCTTATGAGCGGTGTTCCATCCCTCTGATAATCGTTGTGGTCCTCTGGATCCACCTCAACAGCTCCATGTCTCTCATGTGCTGAGGACTCCAGAGCTGAATGCAGTACTCCAGGTGGAGTCTTACCAGAGTTGAGCAGTGGGGCAAAATTCCCTCCCTCATCCTGCTGACCACGCTTCTTTTGATGCAGCCTGGGGTACAGTTGGCTTTCTGGGCTACAAGTGCACATTGCTGGGTCATGTCCAGGTCTCATCAGCCAGCACCCCCAAGTACTTCTCTGTAGGGCTGCTCTCAATCCCACACCCACCAGTCTATACTGAAAACTGGGTTGTCCAAACCCAGGTGCAGGACCTTGCAGGTGGCCTTGATGAACCTACTGAGGTTCACACAGGCCCACTTATCTAGCTCGTCAGGGTCCCTCTGGATGGCATCCCATGGCTCAGATGTGTTAACTGCATCACTCAGCTTGGTTTTGTCAGTAAATTTGCTGAAGGTGCACTTGATCCCCCTATGTTGTTGATGAAGATACTGAACAGTGCTGGCACAGTATGGACCATGAGTGAGTCTCTCATCTCTACAGTGAAGAAATACACTGTAATTTACAAGCCAGAGCTGAGTTAAAACTAAGATGTTCGGAATTCTACGTCAAGGACCATAAAAATTTCCTAAAAGTGTGATTAGGAGGTCTTTGAGATAACACTGTAGAATGAATGAAACCCAAGTTCTTCCTAAAACCATTTGGAAGTCAGTCCCGTGTAAAAACTATATGAAAATCTATTAATCTTCTTAGATGTAGTAATTAACGTATTTCATTCATACGTCATTAATTATTAATTCAGTAATTCATAAATAATTTGTGCTGCCTGGTAGCATAGAGGGATGAGATGCATTGAAAATGAAATCTTTTCACATTCCCGTGAACTTGTGTGGTCTCTTTGTGGTCCAAAGATTACTTCCTTGTATACACAAATGGTTTTCCACAGAAATGTCTGCACTTATTATAGAGGGACACAAATCCAAGTAGTCTGATTAGCTTTCTGGCAAGTTGTCTATATAAATCATACAGAAAATGCCTCTCAGATCTGAAGGCCTGCTGTAGAACAGCTGGGATATACAAAGGAGGAACACTTTTTCCCTCCAGATATGTTTTTGTGAGACATTTATCACGTTTACAACAGGTTGTTGAAGAAGAATCGCTCTGATTGTGCTTGGAAGGATAGATCTCACAGATATTAGAGGAAGGACAAAATAATCTTGAATGGCTGGTAAAAACATCAGTGGCATTTGCACCTGACCATAAATAATTACAGACCAAACAGATATCTGTCATCAGAGCATTCAGCTTGTTGAACATTGTGAAGAAATGCTAGGGAGTGGTGAAGAGATTCATATCCTGCGTGAGCTGATTTAAGCCTTTGCTTGGACATTGGCTAAAAGCCTAAGCTAAATTTTTTTTGAAAAAAGAAGTTCTCATAGAAATTCAGACCTCACTTTTCTTATCTTTGTCTGCTATATTGTCTGTTTCTTTATCATCCAAGGAAATAATAATGTATTTAGAAGAATTCTTACTCCTTGGAGACACTCTGTATGTATTTTCTGTTTCATATTTAATACTGGTTTAAGGAGTGGGATTGTGGAGTCCAGGCTCAGGGACCCTTGTTTGAGAGAGGTCTCTGACATCCAGTGGATCTCATGATAGGATCAGTGGCCCTGCCATGTATGCACCACAAAACTGGTCTTCCCTCACTGAGCAAGCCTGATGCATTGGACTTACTACCTCAAGCAGAAAACATGGCATTGTATGCTGCTAAAATTAGCCCAAGTGCTTATTTAGATGAGGACAAGAGGGCAGTAAGGTTTGGTAGGTGAGCTGTACCTACAGATGTACAGGATCTGTGACCTCTTCCACTGGTAAGATGACCTTGTTGAAACAACTTTGTTTAAGTTTGTGATCTTCAGCAGTGAATTAGTGTTTTGTGGAAGGAAAGGTGGTGGCTTGGGTTAAAGTACAGGATTTGGGCAGTAATATTCTGTATTTGTTACCAATCTCACATCAAAGAGGCAAGCTGTTTTGGAGCTTTTGTGTTATGAGTGTGGAACCCTTTGGTAGGACTTACGTTATCCATTATGCTTAAATATGTATTTTGACAGGTTTCTTCTTTCAGTCCTGTTTTCACTTCAATGTATTGGCAGAAACGTTCTCAGCTCTGAGTGGACCAGGAGGTTGGATATATCATTGCAGAAAGTGGTGACATGAAGATCTGTGAAAATACCAATTGCATCTGGAAAGGTATGCAGTTTATATTGCATATACTGGAATGTGTTGCTGTTTTCCAGTATAGCAAATATTGCCATGCTCGCTGAACAGTAAGATAGAGCAGGCTGCATCTATACTGTAAAGGCAAGTGCATCTACCTATTCCAGCAAGTGTTGCAGAATAATGCAAAGTGGTTGAGCTCTGCACTGCTTGGGGTTACTTCTAGAATTCCCACTGCCTGTGAAGAGATAGTATTCCTCTTCTTCCATCGTGGTTAACCCCACGTATCTTACCTGTCCCTCCTTTTGTCCCTGACTGACACATTGGTGGCCTTAAAAGATTAATTTCCTTTCAGCTTTTGAGTTTCAGAATCCTATAAATAATGTAGGGTTGTGCTGCAGAATGGGTGCAGATTACATGATTACATGTGCAAGACGTCAAGAAATGGCAGGGTCTTATTGCTCCTACTGCTAGGGAAAAGGAGTCGGAGCAAACTGTCCCTATCACTGCCTCTGGTTTCATCTGCAGGGGAGTTGGCTGATTTTGTCCAAATGTAGAAATGAATGAGCATAAAAGAGTATGATGTGAGGAGCTAACCAGGAAAACGATAGTTATATTCACTGGGCTATTTGAGTATAAGGCAGTTCTTTACAATACTTTGTTGTGTTCTACCTTGGGCAGATGATTTTTTTGGTGATCTGGCTATTTATGTGTATGACTGGTTCTTACCAGTTAGGACCTGATTCATGCTCATATGAAAAGAGTGAGACGCAGCTTGTTATTTATGAATCTGGAGTTCAGCTCCTGTAGAAGTTGGAGCAGGCTGTGTGATAGATTTGTATATTGCTTTCTTGCTGTTTTCCGTGCAAATACGACTCATTTCAGAGCAGCCAATAGCTGCAGTATAGGGATTAGTCACTATTTTTTTTTCTTGATGGCAGATGAATACAGGTATCAGGAATACCAGGTTTTATTACACCCACCTACTTGTTGATCAAGTGGTCTGGTGTGACAGTACTGACTACTCACCACTTCCTGAGTCTCATTTTGAGAAATGGCACGTGAACGTAAGAGCTGAAATCTTGTCAAAAGTCAGTGATATCTGCTAGTATCCCAGGCAAAAGAACACAAAATGGTGTAATGAAGCTCAATTTATACAAAAAAGGCTTGTCATGCACGTCTAGGAAGTATATGAATAGAACAGAAAGTGTGATCATTATGAATTTGGGCTATGTGAGTTACTCCTGAGAGAATTAAAATTTAAAATGAGTTACAGAGATAATTTCATCCTTTATATCTCTCTGTTCAGTACTGGCTACCATTGTTAAGGACTGAAAACATTTTCAGAGTGTTTCAGAAGTGTTGCTGTTCATCCATCTTTTACAGTTAAGTGCTTTAGTTTTCCTGAATTATGTTACTTGCCTAGGTCCAGAAGGGTTTGGTAAAGTTTTAAAAAAATAACCAAAAATCTAGATATTAGATATACAGAGTTTTCTGTATGGACTAATCTCATTTCAGTGCTATTACACCTTTTTAGGGTTAAAATCCAGAGTTATGTATCCCATTGGGCAGATCTGAGAAGGTTGTTCTTGCAAGCTGGTTTGATTGTTTAGCTCAACAAAACTTCAGATAAAGAAGAAAATTACTGTGGCCTGCTTCTTGCCCATCTTCAGTCTTTATTTGGAGAGAGAAGGGATACCACAGCTGACAGGGGAAACATTTGTTTTTGGGCAGAAATTAATTTTGGATTAGGGATAAAGACTGAGGACAGGCAAAGGAAAGATTGTGTGAAATAAACTCTCCATAATCTGTCATTGGACTTCTATGTAGGATATTTGTGTGTGTGTTTAAGTTAAGAGTACAAAAACCTTGCATGTGTTGAATTTCTTTGAAGAGAGAATGTTAGTGGTAGAGATAAGTAATGTCTTCTTCCCCTGAAACTTTTGTTGTTCATTGTAAATACTCCTATCTGGAGAACAGTTGAAAAGGGAAGTCAAAGCACAGAAAAGCACAGAAATGTGGATCTCCAGCTTTCTGCTCTGCGCATTACAGCAAGCTAATTTCTTGCACATTAAAATCTGGAGTTAAATGATTCATAGTGCTAATGATTTTGCTTTTTTTCTATGTTGTCTATGAGTCCTTGCAGCATAATGTGGACAATGACCACAAAGTATGACTCTTCTGCTTGCTCATACTTGTATTTGCTTTTGTTTCCCACTTATGTGTTGTCACAAGCTTAGCGTACTGTGATCAACGTGTATGTGCTTTAAAACCCTTTTCCTGTGGTTAGACAATGAGGGGAGACCTTTTGGTGGAAAAATAACACCAGAAAGCAAAAAAAGGCAATTGCTGTATGAGGGGGGTTGACGTGGGAGAGCACACATGAAATATTCACCTTAGTTTTCTTAACAAGAAGAGACACCCGCCACCCCCGTTCTGTGTTGAGCTGTGGTACAATTTAAACAAAATATAGTGGATCTAATTCCTCATTCTAGCTGTCTAAATCAATGGAGGTTTGAAAGAGGTGATGAAAGGTGGCTTTCACCTAGGTCAGTGTCCAGTGTTTTGAGCCTGTTCAAGATCAGTTAGACCCTTCTGACCTTCTTCGGATCATGGAGAGACAAATACAGTAAGAAAGTGATAAACTTAGGCCTGAGAAAAACTGATGATCTTTTCCATTCTTGATTTGTGTGTGTTGAATCTTCAAATACAGGAGGCAGAAAGGGGACCCAAAATGAGTTTAGAGCCATTACCATCATGAAGCCTTCTATACCATTGGAGCCAAAAGTGAGATTTCATGTTACTGGCCTGCGCAATGATTACTGTAAGTTAATTTCTCTCATGTGGTGTGGTTTGCTAAGACTGGGAATTCTTACATATGTTTCAAGAAAGATCATGAAGCTATGTTCCATTCACATAAAATGGAAACTCTGCAGAACATATGGAAACTCTGCAGAACATATGTATGATATCTTTTTTTTTTTACATAGATTCATCCCTGAAAACTGTCTATCCCAGGATGGAGACATGACTGATAAAACCCTAGAATCAATACTGCCTAACTCTCATGCAATTTTCTTCAGCTATAGATCTCAATACAATTTTCAAATCAAACAGATATGCTTACCTCTGCCTAATTAAGTTAGACATTTCATCTGTCAGACTTGGACATCTGTCTAGCACACAGTCAACACAGAAACAACTTTATTGAGCACACTTTGAAATCTCTTATTTTGGGAGACATCAGTGATGGTGTTTATGGTTTTGATGACTGATACCTTCTGAACTTAATTCTCACTGATGTCTTTGGTGGTGCACAGGCAAAAATTAAACATGTACAAGTTACAAGTGAACATACATGGGTCCCTGATCTACAGCAGCAAAGACATGTCTTAACAGTTCATAAGATCTAATGAACAACTGTGTATGTGCAAGCTGTTTGCAGTTGTCCCTGCAGAGTTATTTTCAACATATCCTTACATGTGTTCATGTATATCTGTAAGCAGGACAAAAGTTTATTTGTATGATGTACAGTGATTGTGCACAAGATATGTCCCAAGACTGACAGCAATAATAGACTTTGGAAGTGATTTCTTAGTACTTATTTCTGGCTGCATCAACCAGGACTTCAGTCAAACAGTTGATGGATTCAGCTGTTCTTCAGAGTGATTTTAGTTACCAAATATGATGCTAGACCTTGGCTTGTGGTAACATTTTTCTGTGCTTCAGGGCTCATGCAAAATGACTTTTAAGCTACCCTAAATGGACAACTGAGGATTTCCCTTGACAAGAGAGAGTGTCCTCTGTTGGTATTAAATGTTGTATAGCTTCTTCTGTGGGCCCACCTGACACAGCAGGCTGTTCTGACGCTTATCGCTTTAGTGACTTGCCTTGCCAGGATCTGCATGTGAAATGTACTGAGCATCAGAGGGAACAACAGTAACAGGGGATGAGGAGAAGGCTGAGGTACTAAATGCCTTCTTTGCCTCAGTCTTTAATCGCAAAGAAAGCTGTTCCCTCTGTGTACAAACCCCGGAACTAGAGGAGCAATATGAGGCTCCCATGGTCCAAGAGGAGGAGGTCAGAGCCTTGCTTGCTCAACTGGACAGCCACAAGTCTATGGGGCCAGACGGGATTCACCCCAGGGTA